>CM052217.1:6674758-6849758 GCA_028454225.1 Lasioglossum leucozonium | reverse complement strand
CCACTGACTACTTGACCACTTTTCACTAACCCCTAACCACTTGACCACTTGACCTCTTGACCACTGACTACTGACCACTCGACTACTTGTTAACTTGACCACTGACCACTGACCACTTGACCACTGACCATCGTACATTGATCACGTATGTCGAGCAGTTTCTGTAGCTGACCTGAGGAATTGCCCCTTTCACGGAAGTACGATAATTTTCGGGACACTCTGTATGTGTACATGATATACATACATCCTTTTTTTTTTGTCATTTCTTTTTGTAACACGGAGGTAAGTAAATGTTGTCGTATTAGTCGCGATGACGTGGTACTGCAACGTTCCGCGGTACGTAGCTCCAGAAGACGATCTCGATCGCACTTTAATCCAAATAATAACAACAATTTCTCCAAAGCGAGCCGATGGTTCCTGTTGTAGTTGACAGCTGTCGTCTGCAGCGAGTTCCGAGTCGAAGAGAATCGGACTAGCCTCCGTTTGAACGAAAAACCGGGGAAAAGGATCGGGCGGGGTACGTTCGGAATTATATCTCGTGTTCAACAAAAATTCACGTTTCTTTCCAATTATTGCTCGGATACAATGTCTCTGTTCCTTTTTTTCTTGTCGCGTGTTGTCGGAAGAGCTTAGAGTCGCGCGGAATACGTTCGTATCGAAATGCAACGTGGAACATTTAGCATTCGCGTCGAGACACTGTTAGATAGAAAAAATTCAGTGGAGGCTGGTCCACGCTAAAAATGACTGCCAATAAAAGAGTCGTCGACTCGCCGTGAGGTATTCTCGTCTTTTGAAAAAAAGAAAAAAAAAAACATGCACGTTTGGCTTTTGCTGCGCAATTGGGGTTGGAGTGAAACGTTCTCTCTGCACTAGTCACGTCAAAAATTTCACGAGTCAATCTATTCAATCTCTATCTTCAACTTCTATGTTCTTACTCACTTTATTTCTCTCCGTCTGTATCTTTTATCTTTTGTTTCTCTTTGTTACCATCCACTTTGTCCACAAATACAATATATCTCTTTTCTCTTTTTTTTTATACATATATATATGTATACGTATATATACATATATATATATATTTGGTACCTTCCACCCGCACCGCCCCCCGTTGACTCGTGAAGAGATTGAGAATCAAAGTCAGCCGTAGGCTAGTCAAGTCTGATTTTCAAGTTTCTCTCTATCTTTCTTTGTCTAAATCTCTTCTCTCTCTCTCTCTCTATCTCTCTCTCACTCTTTTTCTCTTTGTATTCTGACTCGTTGTATATTTGCTTACTGCAGGCGACGGCTGTTTCTACATCGGCATGGGAGGTAAAACCGCGAAACCCAAGATTCCCTCCTATGAGCCCTACCAGTGCTGTCCTGCCAAGGTCGCCCACGGCACCAAAGTCGCCAAGGCTACCAAAGTCGGTCCGCTGGCGAAGGACAAGGGCAAAGCGTACGGTGTCGAGAGGTCGGACAAGTTGGGACTGCCGGCCCTGAAGCCGATTAACAAGCTCACGGCGAAGGACAGCAGAAAGACCGCGACAGTATCAGCGGGAGTTAGCAAAACCGGCAGCGACCACAAGGCTAAGAAGGGATTCTTCGGAACCGGTAAATATCTCAACTGGCTGTGGTAAAAGAAAAACATAAAAAAAAAAATGATTGCGGATTTAAATCACTGCCCACGCGGGATCCACGAGTCCGACGAATGGAGTCCTCGATAACAATCGGACGATCCAAGGAGTAATAATAACAATATAATAATCATAATCGTAATAATCATAATCGTAACGATAATAATAATAATCATGTACACAGTGTTAGCGTGTGTCTTAGGGACAATAGGATTAACGCCCAGGATGCCAGTAAAAGTAAACGTGCGTTTACGGCCGAGCTGTGTTGGGCAGTGATTTTGATCGGCATCGATAGGGAAGACGTAGAGGTTAGTCATAGCGCCAGTGACACCCGATGTCAAGAATTGTCTGGAGACAAAAATAAAAAAAAATAAATAAAAGATGATCGAGCAAAAAAAAAACTCGGCCGGCTGACGAAATCCTCTTCGTATCTCGAATACAGGTGTCTCGCGCGGTCCATGAAGAGAGTGTCACTTGAGCCGCAAGTTCTGGATGAGCAAGACGATCCAAGACACGTGCTATGGAAGCCGGTGGCTGGGTCCTCGGATTCCTCGGAATCGTCGGGATATATACATATAAATATATATATATCTCTATATGAATAACTATTTCGCGAGAGTCTAGCTTTCAAGATGTTCGGATCGACCACTGTAATACATACTTACGTTAAATCGTGCGCTCGCGCCGGACACACACGGTCTATGTTAAACTTGACGGAGCTATAATCACGAAATCGCCGACACTCTTGGTCGTAAAATCGTTTCGATCCTCGAGTAATCGTCGATCGTCGTACCACCGGACAATTACCGATACGAGCAATGGTTGAAAGATCGTTTGTATAGCTCCGTCGCAACGTCCACCGACTCCTCGTCCCGCTTCCCGCAAATGTGTGTTTGTCTGTCCAACTGAACCTTGTAATCGTCGATCGGATCCGGATATAATTCACTGCGCGACTCGTCGAACTGTGTATATCTATATACTATATATACACATGTATACGTATATAAATATTATCATCCGCTCAGAAGAAAAGGGAAACGGTAAACGTACCGTCTCGGAGTCAGCAACGTGACTAAACCGAATCTTAAACGATACGAAAATAATCGGATGATCAGTCGTGAACGACGCGATGCGGAAAGGAGGATACGATATTGTTTCTATCTCTCACTGAGAGTTGGGTCGGGGTTGTGGCCTGTTGCAGTTGTGGCCGGGCTACCGTACATCATGAAAGTCTAATGATCAAGGAGAAGAGCGAGCCGGAGGCGACGGACGAAACGGACGAACAGAGTGTATTACCGAGGAGCAGCGAGAATATGATACGACGGATACCCGAACAGAGAGAGAGAGGCCAGCGTCGCCAGACAAGAGCCTCTCTTCGCACCTATCAGCCGATAGGCCAACGAACAAAACGGAACTCGAACTCTCGGAATATCCTGTAAAACAGTGTTTCATCTTCGATCTTTAAACGATCTTGTTCCTGATGTCATCGTCTCATCGTCATTTAATCGTCATCTTGTATATCGAAGCGATCATCGTCATGTCGACACACACAATCATCTTACTCCTCCATCGATCATCACTCACGGAATTCAGTCTAGTCATCCATGAACAACGCGGATCGCGAATCATGCGCCCAACTCTAACTTTTTCTCTAATTTTCTTTCTCTCTATATATATATATGTATATTATTAATTCTTTCTTTTCTAAGAAGAACTAAACAAGTCCCTCGCAACGACCGTTAATATTTAATATACTATTGAAGTTTCTTCAATTCAGGAAATTCAGAACAAACATGCGAATTCGATTTTACAGTAAAGTCGCGATCTAAGTAAATCACTCGGAGCTATGCGATCACTGTCCCTTCGTCTACCCATTCCACTGAAGGGCATACACCGCCGAGAAGTGCAGCATTGTAACACGGGTCGGGTATATCGGTGCGAGACCACTGCTAATCCAATGACGAAACTTCTTTATCTTTGATTACTCTTTTATGAGACTTTCGCCAACTTATTTCTAGCATTTTTCTAATTGAAATGATACTAAACGCGATATTATTCCAACTGTATTTAGCGATTTGATCGACGGTATGGAGCAAGTTCAGGACATAGAAGAGGATAGTGAGCGAAAAAGAAAGAAAAACTTATTGTATTGTTGCAAATACAATTTTCAATTTTCTTCTTATATGTATTTACAATCTTCCTCGAGATATTTGTCACATTTTCCTGATTAAAATGTTTGTCACGGCAGTGGATTTTTCGTTGACGTTGTATCGCCTAGAAAAAAAAGAATGTTATGTTACGTTCAGAATAGACGTACCGATTAATAATTAACGATTGGTATTTTTTTGGGTTAGATTGTTATATATAGCACATATTAAATGTACGATAAGGTATAAATTATGCTTCAGTAAACATGGACCACAAATTACATCTTGGTGTCATTCTAATCAGAAAAATGTCGCGAAACATATTGGTAAGACTTCAAATAATTAAAAAATAAAGAAGTTTCATTGTTGCGGTATTGTCTCACCGATGCACGAAAAAAAATAATGTCCGTACGCGATCACGGTCCCTGCTCGGACCAGGCGGAGGGACTTAGATCGCGACTTTACCGTACAATACTCTGTATTGTCTCGTGTGCGCGAAACGTCGAGTTCACCCGGGTCCGGTTTCGCTGTTGAAAGTATAACAGAGCCCTCCCCCTCCCCGCCACGTTGATGCATTTCCCTGCAGCAGTACGCACTCTTCTGTTCTTCGAATGCGTACTCGAGATGCTCTCGAGTCACGTGCCCGCGAACTCGAAAACAACGAAAAAAAAGAAAAATAAAAAAAATAAAAAAGAAATAAACCAATAAAAAACAAGAATCGTTCGCGTCGCGACGACACGATACCGCCCGGCCTGTACCATTGCATTTCAATCGGTAACGAAAAACCGCCCCGCTTCTCTAGAGAACGATCTTCCGCGGGAAATTATTTATTATACGTACGGTCTATCGAGCTTGCCGAGCGTTTTGTAGTGTCGCTCGTTGAATGTCCGCGCGGTGCGGGTCGCGCGCGACGCACGAACGGTCGATTCGCTTCAGTCGTTGGTTTCAACGGTGGACACGAACGATCGAGATGATCGACCGGTCGTTTCGCCCCCGTCTCGACGTGCTCCACGGTTGAAACGGACCGATTCTCGTCAACAATTCCTCAATCATTCAGCAGATCTCTCAGAGTATGTTTATGTCAAGTCTACAAGCGAGCAACAGTGTCCGGTGTAAGTCTGTAGTCGCTTGGCAATCACGGCGTCCGTGTAGAACTCGAATAAACGATGATGAATGTTTCTTAACATTGTTCCAGAGAAGCACGTTCAACATTTTGTAACCACCTGTACGTAGAGTCTGTGTGCTTCGCAACAAAAACACCGCGACCCACCGCCAACCACACCCCCTAAGAGAAAACAAAAGAACCAGATAATGTGGAGAATCGATTTCTGGATGATTTTTTTTCTGCGTTTACCAACGAACACCGCGAGACACTGTTCGACGCGTGTACGTACACGCGGAACGCTGTTTTTTCTCTCTCTCTTTTTCTCTCTATGTCTCTCTCTCTCTCCCAGTGCCACTTTAATCGTGGCAGCGACATAAACATACCCTAAAAACTCCTCAACAGTGAAAACGTCGAGGAGCACGCGCGTTACTTATCACGCTATATCACTAATATCGCTTTTTATCGCTTACTGGACCGCACGAGCCAGCGCTAAACAATGATGGAAAGAAAATTTATCGAAAAGGAACAAACAAACAAAAAAAAAGAAGTGGGAAAATAAGTAATGCACGAGTCTTGTTCTTTTTTTTTTCTCTCTTTCTCTTTTTCTTTTTTTTTTGGCAAATGGTCCGCCCGAACCGTTAAAAAAAGAAAAGAGAATACGCTCACCCGTCTATTTATTTATTTATTTATTTATTAATTTATTTATTTATACGAGTATACTTTATTTGTTGAATTCTGTACCACTGAGAATCAATACCCGATAATCTGTACAAATTACTTTGCGCGGGCACTGTGCCGGTGTCAACACGGTCGCACCTAGCTCCGGGCGCGATAATTAATGATCGATCGACGTTCGTACGTCGGAACTCGGGGAACGCGGATCTCGGAATCGATAAGTCGAGAATAGACAATTTTTTTTGTTTATTTCGCAACGACAATATCTTCTTCGGAGAACGAAAAAAAAGAAACTTCGTCGTTTCATTTGAGAAAAGCAATTTGTTGAATCAGAGATTCAGTGATTCCGACGACGTTTAATTATCGCGCTGCGTCTGTGATCACGATTATCGGTGGCGTGGATGTTTGTTCATTGCTCGTTCACACGTTTTTGCGGAAAAACAGTTTGCCGACACAAGCCGCAGAGTACATACGGCGTCCTCGTTTAATCACGTAAGAGCAACATGTACGACAATAAAACTCGATAATAATAAATATGTTTTTTTCCTAGTACCAATTAGTATCCTTTGTACATCGCTTCTGTAGCGTTACTGCTGATGTGGTTAGCCATAGCGTAGTCCATCATCATCCTCCCGTAATTCCATCGAGCACGCATCGAATTTGACAATAAAAACACGATACCATGGTTCAGTTGTACGAGTCCAGTAATCATTCTGCCCCCCACCCTCTACCCCCCGTCGATCATCTTAATTTCACCAAAAAAGATCGTTTCGCAAAGAAAAAAAAATAAATACCATGACAGAGTTTCCGCGTGACTGCGAGTCTCGCGGAGGCCAGGGTTCGCTACCATCGTACGACCAGTCGCCGCATGGTAAGTCGAAACGAATAGCCATTCCAGATCGTTGATGAACAGCGTTCGTTAGCGTTCTCCCTTTTGTCGAGTTCTCTGCAGGACGCACCGGGTTCGAAGTGCCAAACTTCGTGTACCGGACGGATCTGGGACAACCGTTGCGCAACGATGTTCCACAATCGAAGAGCTCGAGGCAGCAAAGCTCGATTTCGACCGTGACAGAAGAAATTTTTCTCGATGATTCGGTGCAACGAACTCAAGCAGGAGCCGTTCGTTGCGCCGAATGTTCGTTGCTCCGACGATTAGAAAGTCGCGTCCAAATCGAGCCGAGCCGCCACGACGAGCTCGTCGATCGGAGGGAGGATTTTGTGATTGATCGAAGAGATCGGACAGAGATCTCGACAGAGAGTCGCAACTGTACCCGGGCAAATCTATTGAAAACTCAGGTAATCTGCTCGACGAGACCGAGGTGCTCGATTGGATGGTGAAACAGAAGACGGACGAGAGCATCGAGGAGATCGATCGTGACACCCTCACCAAGTATATCGAGACCAAAGAATTCCTGGCAGTCGTTTTCTGTAAGAAATCGTTCATACTCCGTTTGACTATCGCGAATCTCGCGTGTCCGCCGCATTTTGTATATATATACCGGGTGATTCACGAGAAACCTAAATATTAGGGGGACCGAAAAGTAATCGCTTCGACGAGCTCATTCACAGTTTTAGTTTGCGCCGATGGGCTTTTTTAAGAAATGAGTCGCAGAACTGCCTTTACTCTGGCAAAAAGTGTTCGAAAATTGTGGAAATTATTTTGTTGATTAGTTTTTTAAGATTTTTTCAACTCATTTGCATCATTAGCGTATACGTACGCTCAATTTTCCTGATTACTATCACCGCAGCCGTGTACGCATACGCTCAACGTTATTGAAAAAAAATAAAAAAAAATTTATTGATAAAAACCTTCATTTCATATTTCCTTGTGATGCAAATGGGTTAATAAATAAACGTGAAAAAAATTTTGATTCGGCCCCCCTGATAGGCTGGAAGAGGGATGTAAAAGAAAATGTTTTCGAGGTTGTTGGAAGGTCATCGATGATTTTCAAACGGCACCGTTTGCAACGTCATCGCAGCCGATTGCGAGACGAGTTCGATGCACTGTGACCGTCGAATGACCTTGAACTAGAAAATCACCCTGTATATATATAGAACGTGTCAATTCGATACGAAAAGAGGTGTCTCGGTTCCGTAGACAAGGAGGAAGATCCGGAAAGTCCCCGAGTGCTGAGGCACGTCGAGTTGATCGACGACGAGGCGGCCGAGTATGGCATAAAGATCGTCAGGATGAAGGATCGTTTAATGGCGAAGAAATACGGGTTCAGGAACCCGCCGGGCATCACGTACTTCCGCAAGGGGAAGAACATCAACTACGACGGCGACATAGACGACGAGGAGGAGATTCTCGATTGGCTGACGAATCCCGAGAACATGGAGCTCACCGATCACATTGAACGAATCAATAAGAAAATGTTCCACAAGATACGACAGACTACCGATTACCTGGCGGTGTTCTTCTGTGAGTATCGAGCCCGTCGAGCATATATCGTTACGATCGAACCGGGAACGTTCAAGCTGTTTGGTGCGAGGGGCCTTTTAGAATTTTCAAATATTTTCCAGAAAATTGTCCGAGTATCGTTATATATCCGGAATAGCAATTTTATTCGATCTGATTCTTTATCTTTAACGGTTTCCACGATGCAGTGGCGGCTCGTGGCTGAAGTGTGGCTGCTGCTCCAGGAAATTTTTAGGCTTTGTTTTAAAATTGTGTAAAAGGGGGATACGGCTACTGACATTAACCCCTTGCCGTACCATTTTCTACACGGTTTCAGTGATCAAAACGTCTTCATCCCCAAAAATGTAGAAGAGATAAAAAATATATATATTTTTTGTATGGCTACACGGATTTTAATGTTGAAATATTGATTACAAACAAATCAAATTTTATTTCATCTAAAAAGAAAGGCGTAACATTCGTGTTTGTTAGACTTTAAATTTAGTTAACTTTAAAATCTTCATCACGAGTCTGACTCGTTGAAATAAGACAAGGGGTTAAGAATTATAATATTGTACAAGCATAAAGAAAGAATTAAAGAAAAAAGAATTCATTCTATTGTAAGGAAGCTCGACAAGGCGTGATGATTGTTTATCGGTTGCTCGCTCGCGGGGAACTGTTACTCGTTGATGTTTTCATGAATTTGTTAACAAAACGTGACCGGCACGCATGAATCAATAAAAGCATATAAAATCGTTAACAGAACGTGAACGCAACGCATAAATCAATAAAAACATAAATAACAGTCAAACATATGATACTCATGCACACTTATACTACAATTCTTACATTATTAAATGTTATCGATAATATCAAGAGGAAACAGGGGGTGTTGCAATCCCACAGTGACTATATGCGAGCCACCACTGCCCAAATTTGATCAATTTGACTTTAAATTCATTAATTTGCTGGGGAAAAATTCTGGCTGAATTCTTACAAATTATTTTTCTATGAAATTTTATTTATACACATTTCGAAGTGTACTACTTAATCCGTCTAACCAAGTAAGAATTATTATTACAAATTCCAATTACGTGAAGCGAGCATTTTCCAAGGAGAATGCGTCGTTAGAATAGTATGATAAAATTGTATTGTACGTAATCAAATAAAATGAGACTCTCGAGCATTTCGAACGCGGCGGCGCGCGTATGTTTAGACAGCAACGACTGCAAACAATGTGGCAGGGTGCTAGCAGAGATCGAGCACATCGACGACGAGGCCGACGGGGCGGGCATCAAGTTCGTGAAGATCGACGACAAACAGTTGTCGAAACAGTACGGCGTTTTCGCGCTGCCCGCCATTTTGTTCTTCAAGATGTCGTCGAAGGAACCGGTTATCTATGCAGGTACGTGTTAATATTCCGAATAAAAAAGTTCTCTATACTTTTTCATCGATGGTTCTCGATCCGAATGTTACGATTGAAACGCCCGGTAACGATTGCAGGCGACTTGTACGACGAGGAGCAGATCCTCCAGTGGCTGATGACGCAAAAAGATCCCTCCGGAGAGGTAATCGAAGATTTGGAGGGGGAGGATCTCCTGAATTTGATTAGGGAGTCGGAATCGCTGGCGGTGTACTTCTGTAAGTCTCACGGTTCTTCAGGCGCGGCCAACTGCCAAGCAGGAATGTATCACTAGCCTGTTGCGTGGCACTCTGCTCCTATATTTCTACCGTTACCCTAACTTCCACATTCCCATCTACTCCGTCCTCGATCTTATTCGAACTTGTAAAGCTGACCGATCATCGTTAAAAAAAAAACATTCCAAAATCGTTCGGTACAAAAAATTAACACGTTCGCTACCGAGGACTCGACTTTTAGAAAATATTAAAAGAAGCGCGGCGTTGTAACCCCCGCAGGGCGGATACCGGGTCGATCTGGACCCACGACGATCGAGGGATTTAAATGGTGGGGAAAGTGGTAGACAGTGGACGAATTTTTTATCTTATAAACGAGAAACTTTTTGTTTATACTTTTTATTATGAATGTTCACGTTGAGTGTTTATGTTTCTAAATTTTAACTATTTTTTTTTACAATGAAATGATAAGTGATTCGCCTCTACCTATAGTCAGGGCCCGAGCGGCGTCACGAAGCTACAGTGCGGTCTAGACACAGTGTTCTCTCCGTAACTGTCGCAGAGGTCTCTACCGTAACTGTTAAAATTTTCTCTCCGCCCCTTTCTCCCGGACCCGGCGTCCGTCAAGCGAGGGTTCTTTGCAAAAATACGAAACAGCGAACGTGTTATTGTCCAGAATACTTGTACAATTTGTCTAGATCATTCGACGAGGTGTTTAATAATACAATTTTCGACGCATGGTCTCGAATCTCCGCAAACCTACTTTGAGATCGGTGATACAAGATAAATGACGAGTCTACATCCTCCCCGGTCCCCCGACGAATCCCGATGATATAAACAATCGCTGTAAAATATCCGAGAGAGTATATTAACTGCTGACCGCAGCCAGCAACTCGTTTGCGAATATTAATTCCTGCTCTGGAAGCAACGATGTCGAGCCACGAGTATCGTGTATGTTACGTATTTGTCGCGCGAATCTTTAATTTTGTACATAGTACATGTATGTACCATAGGCCACGGTGAAAGTCGTCGTGTTGTCTCACGCTTTCTGTCTGTTCAGGCTTGTTTAAGATGTGTCGCAAACGATTAACCGTGAAACCGATAATCGTTAATTGTCCGTCTGAATTTTGTTTCGTTTCTCGTTGCTATTGGCCCACCTTCTCGCCACTCTCTGTCTCGTCTTGTACGTCCGAGGCTGTACACGTTGTCTGCTAATGCCGCAGGGAACAGAACGCTTTGCGAGTTGTGTCAGGCAAAAAATCAGCGCAAGCAGGGCCGCCATAAGGAGCGCAGGATCGTCGAACACGAGGCGGCCGAGGAACTCGATGGTACACGTGAACACAGAAAAAAAAAAAACAAATGCGAATTATTTAGTTTTGCCGAGCACCCTTGCCGGTCCCTATACTATTCTCTTTCTCTTCGCCGATACATTCAACTATGTTTACCAAGATAGTTCTTCCAGAAATTCTCTCATCTCTGTGTGCACACCTCAGTACAACGCCAGCATCATCACACGCACGCACACACATCGCCACGAGACATCGATCACGTACTCTGCGTCTCTCGCAAGAAGTTCGATCGATCACAGTGAAGGGAGCGCTCACTCAAATCGAGGGGAATCAGTTACCCCCTCCCGTCGTCAGTGCGTCACGTGACCGGCGGGGGTATAGCGTCGTGGAGGGGGAAGGGTTTAAACTTCTTGCGAGGCACGGACAGTATTGCTTTTTGCGATGTTCTCCACAAAGATTTTTCTTAGCTTGTCTTTTAGTCGCAAACACACAACAACCCTTTGCACTCGAGTGGAGACTCAGAGTCGCCACGAAAAAATTGCTGTAACATTGTTCGAAATATTGTTTACATTATTAAATAAGTTGGTATCTAATCGGTTACTAAACATTTAAGCTCAATTTTTTGATTATATCAATTTAGTATTATATCAATTTATTTAATCGATTACTAAACATTTTAAGTATTTTATCAAGTATTATATCAATTTCATATTCATGAAATGAAGAAAAATAATATAGAATGGAATTCCATTCTAGGTTGGAAGAAATATTTAATTTTCAAGTGAAAAAATAGCTCCGAGTGCAAAGGGTCAATATCTCGACGATAAAACCCTTTTTTTTAATTTTTTGACATTTCCGAGAGAGTTTCAATGTCCTCGATTCGCTTCCAAGATGACGTAGGTTTCATCCGTCGTCGCTGCAAGGCAAAAAACTAATTTTTCGAATTAGCGCACGATTTTGTATACGAGGACACGATTGTTCCAGATCGAACGACGAAACCGGAGAATATTTGATTTTTTCTCGTAATATATTACGTTTACACGATTACACTCCGACACAGGTGCACGTTTAGACAGCATGCAGAACACCGTAGAGCCAAGCGGAAGAACCGTAGCTCCCTAGAGACCCCGCTGATCAGCATGTGATTATTTCCTTTTTTTTCTTTTTGGGTTTGTCCATGTTTTGAACGAAAATCTGATCGATTCAGAAATCTCTTTTGAATCTCTGCAGACTTTGTGTCGCATTTTTCAATAGAATTAGTTCCTCCCCGCCCCCCTGGTGTGGACAGCAGCTTTCGTAGATCGTCGTCAACCTGACATCATCGCCTGTATCATTTCGTTGTTTCCCTGATATGCTGCTGTCATTCGAGTAGACAATGTTCTCCGGGGGTTCTTGAGTTTTATAACGATACAGATTTCTCTTTAGACGTCGAAGACTGCGAGCAGTGTATGGGGATACTGGAGGAGCTGGAGAACATCGACGACGACTGCGACAGACACGGGATCACTTTCGTGAAGACTAACGTGAGTGTTATTTATTCGAGAGAAGATATTGCTAGTTCAGGCATTATGCCTAAATTAGACATTAAATTCAACTTTTATTTTCTACACGTTCGGCTGGCCCAGGACTACAAGGTTGCGGAGGACTACGGAGTGACCGACTTCCCTGTGTTGGTGTATTTCGAGAACCAAATACCTAATGTGTTCGAAGGTCTGTATTTCACCGGAGAAATCCAATAAATTATAAAAATATTGGAGAAATATCAGTATTATACAATATTAAAAACAGATTGAATCTCTTTTTAATATCATATGAATGTGTATACAATATTTTGTGCTACTAGGGTAGGCTTTCGTATAAATTTTACCGTTGCGCTTTTCTATCCAGGCGAGTTAGCGGTGGAGGAAGAGGTTTTGCAGTGGCTGATCACTCAGAAAACCGAGGACAGGATTGAATTAATAACCAGAGTGATGCTGGAAACGTCGGTCGAAGAGACTCAATACCTTGCGGTGTACTTCTGTGAGTTATAAATCGAAATCGATTTTGTTTTTTGCCAGACCGAGGCGAATCGAAACAAGAAATAGTTGAAATTCGTTGGGGTGTTCCAAAATTTTAACTATTTCTTTTTTCTTTTGCCAAACGATAATTCGCCTCGGTCTATCCTAAATCAACGATAGTACATCCATTGAATTATCGTCGCAGATAAACAAAACTGTCGCATATGCGACGAAATTTTGGAGGGACTGGAGAAGGTCGACGACGAGTGCGACGTTTTCGGTATCCATCTGGTGAAGATTCAGGATCCCCAGCTGGCGAAACGCTACTCGATTAAAACGTTTCCTGCCCTCGTTTACTTTCGAAACGGCAATCCACTTCTGTTCGAAGGTTCCTTGTATATCCATATGCCTGTCGAATCGATGTTAAATAGAATTTACCCCGTTTCGGTCGTTTGTTCTCTGTACAGGCGATCTGCAAAATGAAGAGTCGGTTCTCGAGTGGCTGATCGACGACGACAATCGTGAATTAGCGGACGAGATCGAGGCCGTCAACGACAGAATGTTAGAGAGACTTCTAGATGAATCTCCATTCCTAGCAGTTTTCTTTTGTAAGATCTAAAACGTCTAAGATACCTCATTTTGAACGATGACCGGTCGAATTTTCCTATCGGAGGAAGCATCACGCGATCATCATTTTTCCTAATTTTCGCAATCGATAGTGGCGGCTCGCGTATGGCCACTGATATTTCCACTTTATATTATCGATTACATTTCATAGAACGAGCCCTTTTTCCTTCAATTCTTTCTTTATATTTGTACAATATACAGGGTGCTCGGTAACTGGTGGTGCAACCGGATCTAGGCTAACTCTATGTCAAGAAATAAGTCGAGAATATAAGGGGTCATTCCACGCCAAATCGATCACTTTTTGCGACGACCATCGACGATTTTGTTCTAATTGAAATATGTTGTTGTCTATGTGAAATTAGGGAGGGTTTAAGTCATCATTTTGCCGGTTTCGAATTTTTTTGGAAATTACAATCCTTCGAAATTTGCGATTTTTTCCCATTTTGGCGAAAATAGGCCTCACTTCCGAATTTTTATCTCAGGAACTGTTTGTCCGATTGAGTTAAATTTTTTTTTCTTTTGTTCGGAAAGGATTAGGCTATTATAAAATAATTTTTTCATCCTCGAGAATTAACTTTATAATATCGAAAAATATAAACAAATTTTTGTTTTACGTTTTTTTCAAATTTGGCCAGTAATGTAAATTTTGAAAAAAATATGGTTATATTCCCTGAAGTTTTCTCTTCAAAATATGCCCTTAAACAAAATGGCGTTTTTTTTTGTAATCGTCACAATGTGCTGGAAAAGGGCGTGGTGTACCCGCATTTTAGGTAGCGGCGAGTCGAGCGCACCGCTATTATGGTCAGTATTCTATACCACTGATCTCCACGCCGTGGTTTCCGCAGTTTGGCGTGGAATGCCCCAAGGTAAAATTTCTTCATTTGAGACTTCGTTTTCAAGAAAATCGAGTTTAAAGATTCGCCACAGGTTCGCGTGCTTTAGTATATGAAGTAGAATAGGTCGGCCATGATGAGACGCATCAGACAATTCCCATCGAATAACATGCGTACTCGCTGCATGTCCAAACTCGATTTTCTCGAGAACGAAGTCTCAAATGAAAAAGTTTTATCCTACATTTTCAACCCATTTTTTCACGTGGAATCACCCCCTTTTCGCTTGTACCACCAGTTACCGAACTCCCTGTACGATCCTTGATGTCAGTAGCCATCCCCCTTTAACACAATTTTAAAATTTTCTAGAGCAGCATCCCCACTAATTTTAGTCACGAGCCGTCACTGGTAATCGATCTCGTCAAATTTCATTAAGCAAATCGTAATTTCTTTCGTAGACGACGAAGATTGCCCCGAATGCGACGAAATCATGGAGGCCTTGGAGAAGATCGACGGCGAGGCTGATTTATTCGGCATCGACTTCGTGAAGGTCTACAGCCCCGAGGCAGCCGAGAAGTATGGAATCCTCAACGTCCCGTCGCTGGTCTATTTCCGTAAGAAAACACCGTTGCTGTACGACGGTGATTTAACGCAGGAGGACAAGATTCTTCAGTGGCTGACTTCCCAGGACGTCTTCGAGATCAAGAACGAAATCGAGGAAGTCAACAAGAAAATGTTGGACAAGCTGCTCGACGAGAATGAATTCTTGGCGGTCTTCTTTTGTAAGAAGCGCGTTCGAACGGCTGCACAGTGGTCCGACAGCCCGCTTTTTGTGGCCAAAACGTTTATGGAGGTTGTCTTTAGAACGTTACATCTCAGCACAGAATAATCTGAAATGAATAATAATTTGGATTTGGAAGCTTTGAAGGTTTCCTACTCAGTTGCAAAAAAAATTTTTTCAACATCTTAATCTTGAAAAATTGACTTTTGGCCACAAAAAGCGGGCTCTCGGGCTACTGTGGGCTGATCGTTAATTTGTCCCAGCGAGTGTTGCTGTCCGATTGGTCTCGAGTTCATTTATTATTCTGCAGATGAACACGACAACAAGGAGAGCGAGGAGGTGAACGAAAAGTTGGAGGACATCGACGGCGAGACGGACAACCTGGACATCACGTTCGTCAAGATGGCCGATCCGAGATACGCTAGGAAATGGGGTGTCACCAAACTGCCTGCCATCGTCTACTTCCGCAAGAGATTTCCTAGTATTTATCGAGGTATGACCGGCACGAATTTAACACACTATCGGCGGGTAACACTCGAGCGCTCAACTCACAGGTCTAGAAAATTGTTGAAGTATGAAGAACTTTTTAGAAAACAAGTAATATCGTCACAGCTGATAGTAAGATTGAGAAATGAAACATCTGAGTTCTTTTCTCTGTTAAAACTCATTTGCTTTCTTAGGACAAAGAGTACTAACACTTAACGTCCTTCCTGCGTAAAAGGTATTAACACCCTTCCCGTCGACAGTGTGTTAATATTAGACAATTTCCGATTTCCGTGCAAGAGATTTCCTAGTATTTATCGAGGTATGACCGGCACGAATTTAACACACTATCGGCGGGTAACACTCGAGCGCTCAACTCACGCGTCTAGGAAATTTGTGAAGTATGAAGAACTTTTTAGAAAACAAGTAATATCGTCACAGCTGATAGTAAGATTGAGAAATGAAACATCTGAGTTCTTTTCTCTGTTAAAACTCATTTGCTTTCTTAGGACAAAGAGTACTAACACTTAACGTCCTTCCTGCATAAAAGGTATTAACACCCTTCCCGTCGACAGTGTGTTAATATTAGACAATTTCCGATTTCCGTGCACCTCTACTTCCTCAGCTCAGCCTTATGCATTACGTATACATATTGTCGCGAGCCTAACTTTTTTTTTGTTTGTTGTCCACCGTAGGCAACATTCACAACGAACAAGACGTGCTCGAATGGTTACGCAAGAACAGGTACCGTCAGCCGGAGCTGAACATCTACATGTACATGCTGATCGCCATCACCGTCCTCTTCGCCATGTACACCGGCTTCCTGTTGTCGTGCTTCCGGTCGGAGCCCGCCGCGCCGGCTGCACATCCGAAGCAAGCGTGAAATTAAAAAAAAACAAAACTAGAGACGGTTTTAACGCAAGCCAACAGAGAAAAGAACAAAAAAATGAATAAAGATAACGACGGAAAGAATACAGAGACTTACCGTGGACTGTTGCTGCGCGAATGTGCGTTGTTGTTGTTGTTGTCGTTATTGTTGTTGCTGCTATTGCTCCGACAATGTTTCACTTTAACGAACGCCGTTTGTCCGGAACGAACGACACGGTCAGAAGGCTCGACGATTCGACGATTCAGATCCGTCGTTATTGCGCGGCATCGACGAAGCGCCATTATTATTATTTCGCTAGCCGATGAACGAATGAAATAAAAAAAAACAGGTATACTTATCGTTAGCTATATTAGCACACCATATACCCACCCGGGCTCGAGGCGGCTGCCGTGGCAAACGGTGTATGTATATGTATAATTGTAAAACGTGGACCAAATCCGTCGACCTTTCCAACTAAGATTTAGACCTCTGTCAAATTCAGAAAGGATCCAGGGAGCTGCGGAGGTGTCTGAACAACGTGGAGGAGCGAGGGCGTACTAGTATTTTCAGTTAATACACTCGAGTCGCGTCGTGTTTTAGGGAAAATTTATTGTTAAATTGCGTATATTTAATCATCGTTTGCTATACATATATTTTTATCGCGTTTAAATCTATTTGTTTACTACAGGTTTATTGTATTGCTTTGTTACGATCCACTGTAACCACTATTCCGACCACACTTTTTATTTCTCACGTAAGCGATACACGTACCAGGAATTCTTTGTTGTGTTTCTTCTTATTCTTCGTTTATTTTTAGAGTGATTATAAAGCTGAGTCGACGCACACCGGCGTGCAATGTTGCGATTTAAGGAATGTTTGGTGGTCGATGATCATCGGCGATCGTAATTTATAATCATTTTATGGTTTTACGTACATGTTTAGCGTGAACTAATTCGACTGTCGTCGATGGCTTTGACAGTGGTCTCTGCGCGCGATAGATCATCTTTGGTCCACGTTCACAGGTGAGAGGAGGGGAGGGGGATGATCCGACAAGAGGATCGTCAAGTTGATCCGCGTTGATCCGCGCCTATTCCCGTAGATCATCGCGGATCTTCTGTTTATCGAACGACAAGGTAAAGATCTATGCAACGACCAGCAAAACGATTGCCTGTTGACGTGTATGCATGTATATCGGACAACGAGGAATTCATTGAGAAAACGAACCCTTTGGACCAATTCCGAAACCCCGTTTGAACACCGCTCCTGTCTGCCAATTGTAAATAATTGTAAAAGTGTGAACGACGCATTGTACATGACAAAATACGATGGTTTTACTTTACTTTTATGTTTCTCGCATTCGTTTATTTCTCTTCGTCTGTTACTCTCGCCGGACACCGCATAGATTTAATTAATCGACGCTAATTGTGCGCGCGCGCGCGTAATCTTAGTTCATTTTTGGATACACTTCGTTCGCATATAGGGACAGCGTCGATTCGATATTTCAGCGAAATCTGTATTTATCGAGGCCGGTCTCTAAGAATTAAGTAAATTGAATTTTCGAAATACATCTGGAATAATGTTAACGTGTGGTAATGAATTCGTTATCCTGTCATCGCGCACAGTTTAAAAGTGAAAAATTCTTTCGTTGCAAAAGTTGACGTAGAAAGAACTAAATTCAGTTCAGTGTTTGCACATAAATTTTTATTTTATCCGAACAAAATTGCGTGAGTTACCGTGTATATTCATAATTATGTTAACATAATCGAAGCAAATGGACATTTCAAATTTCCCGCTGCTGCGTGAAGTAGGAACGACTCTGGGCCAACTTCGGAGCAAACACTCGACTGCTCTGAAGTGCGCGGACGTTGAGAATTTCTTTACCCAACGAAAGAATGGCGGACGCGTAAGTGCTGTTCAAGTCTTGTAGAAATCTGAAAACATCGCGTGTTATAGTAACTCTGTCGAACTGAAATAACGTCGTCTTTGATTCTTAATAATTGGTTTATCGAATGTTCAGTATAGTTTCCGAAATTTCTCGTGAAAATGGAAAGTTATAACTTGCTGCTGACAAGTCTCGATCAACGTGAGGCAGAATACAGTTTAACGTTTCATCGCTATCTATTTTTTTTTATAGATTTTTATGAGAAACAAATTAATTTTTCTCTTAAATTGAACTGAATTAAAATAAATATTACTCGAGATAGTTTTTTTCTTTCGTAATACACAGCGGGGGGGGAAACCTAGCATAACCTCGATTTTGTGCACCCATGCGACTGTTAACAATACTGTTGTGTGATCCACGCTTATAACGTTCATGAATATTTATTTATAGGCAGAAGGAAACCGCCCCTGCGGCTAAGAAGCTGCCAGCAGTACCGGAGTCTGTACTCAAGAGAAGGAAAACGCGTGAAGCAGTTAAAGCTGCACGTCTCCAAACTTCTATTAAGGTACTAAGAATTCAGTTAACAGCCTCCTAATTGTATGCTAGCCCGTAATTTTCGATTACTTATCCAAGAAATTCTTTCGATTTCCAGCAACGTGCGAATCGTTACAAGAAGAGGAAAGAAATTTTCAAGAGAGCAGAGCGATACGTGAAAGAGTACAGGACCAAGGAAAGGGATGAAATCAGGTTAATTAGGCAAGCGAAAAACCGAGGAAACTACTATATCCCAGGAGAAGCACGTCTTGCCTTTGTTATTCGTATTCGAGGGTTGGTATAATTTGTACCTTTATAATAATTTTTGATCAAACAATGTTCATATAATGAAATTCAATTATTTCAGTGTGAATCAAGTCGCACCCAAAGTACGCAAAGTACTTCAGTTGTTCCGCCTAAAACAGATCAACAATGGTGTATTCGTGAAGTTGAACAAGGCGACAATCAACATGCTTCGTATTGTTGAGCCCTACATCACATGGGGATATCCAAACCTTAAGTCAGTTCGTGAATTGATTTACAAGAGAGGATTTGCCAAAATCAACAGGCAACGTATTCCCATTACCAGTAATGCTATCATCGAGAAGAAGCTTGGTTAGTATTAATAATTACTAGTCTCTTTCCTCGGAGAATTATTTGATATTCGCATATCAATATGCATAATCTTATGTTACTGACATGTCCATGGGGGTTGAACTCATAGTTACACTTCCCCCTTCCATCTTGTCAGATAGTAATAGAATTTTTGAAAAACCTTTTTGTGTATTGCTTATCTACAGGTTTGCGAAAATTCGTACAATTTCTCAACAAACCACCTTTCCTACTTGGAGTATAGTGTACGTTACTAATAAGTGGAAATTATTTTTACAGGTCGTTCGGGCGTTATTTGTACAGAAGATTTAGTCCATGAGATATTCACAGTTGGACCGAAATTCAAATACGCAAGCAATTTCTTGTGGCCCTTCAAGGTATATAAAACTCTGCAAATTCTATATTCCCGACATAGGCATGATTGTAGAAATTTTCAATGTTCTATCGATCTCCTACTATGTCGTAAAGTAATATGGGTTTCTCTTCATGAGACGCATGTGCTTTGCGTTTCTTAGTCGAACTCAAACACACTTTCGATCAAATGCCAAATGTTATTTGATTAAAAATTATCTTGTTACTTTTATTTGTAGCTCAACACACCGAATGGAGGATGGCGTAAGAAGACAAACCACTATGTTGAAGGTGGTGATTTTGGAAACCGAGAAGATAAAATCAACGAACTTCTCAGGAGAATGGTTTAAATTTATAAAAATCTTGATAAATAAACATTTAAATACAATACATTATTTTTGTATTCATGTATTTCACTACCCAAATACAATATAATTTTATATCCTAAGTTTAATTTTCCTAGTAAATATCAGCTATTGGATCGGTTTAAAGTCTCATAAATGCTAGATAAATCGTGATAACACATCTGAAAAGAAAGAATATGGGGATAAAATTATGTACTCCTTTATGTAAGAACTATATACTTACGCCATTTTTTTTTCGTTCGATATTGTAGATTTAATCAATAATACACGATACGTGTGCAATGTAATGTTAAAAAAGATTTTCTATTTGAATATGAAATGTGCCAAAATAGAGACGCATGCGCTACAACTATTATATATATCGAATACTTTGTCGGGATCTGTACGTACTCTATTGTAATGTCAGAATCAGAATGAAAGAGTAAAGGCGCAGTTGCGGGTTCGAATCTTACTCCAGGAAGTTTAGACCACATATTTTTTTTCACGAGGAGATATTATTTTTCATGTAGAAATAAAATCATTAATAAATCTTGGTAAGTATGTTGCTGAAAATGTGGACAATTACGAAATGGTTAAATTACTCTGTGCATGCTTTCATCATGGTATATAATTCATATCTAACCTTGCGTTTTCGTTACAAAATAATTAACACTATCGGTGCAGAAATAATGAGTTTCTAAATATATTGTTTTAGTTAACCTTTCATTTGCTAGTAGAAATTTTATAAAATATTACTTTTAGACAACATCGCGACATTATTTAGATAAATTTTGATTGAATTAAATACATATGCATACAGAAGTGTTGTGTCTTCGCCCACATGTTCTTATCTTCGAATCCTCCGAATGTCAATTTTATTTTGGTAAATCAAAAACCATTTTTTTTTCGTGTAGAATTTTTTATGACACTAGTGGAATGCAAGTGAAACTTCAAAGTGGACAATGTACTAAGAATGGAGCGTAAAAAAATTATAATTTCTGATTTTGTACAGTGCCCAATTTAAAATAGAAAAAAATATTAGTTTTTATGTATGTTTAAATTGTAGCAATAATGAATAAAGACACTGAAAAATCTTCAGATATTACTCCCAATGATGTGGAGTTATCTGTTAGTAAAGTAAGGCCCCCATTATCGAGTAATAAAAAAATGCTTCTTATTCCTCGTAATATATTACAAGATATTGGGATCAGTAAATCTATAGTGAATGGTAAGTCTATCAGCTAATACAATTTTTAAAATGCAGAGTACAATTGAAGTATGATAAATTTTAATTACGATCTTCATCAAGGTATATATGCATTAGATAACATTTTTGCTTTAAACTTACAGATGGAAAAATTACAAAAGAGGATACTTTAAAAAATATTATATCAAAAGACCTTAAAATGACTGAAAACCCACCTCATATGATAATAATTAATAAAAATAAATCTGCAAATAATGGAAATAGTGAAATCCAGGGGAATGCAACAAAAGTGCCTATAGTTAATAGAGACAATGAGAAATTAAAGCCTAAAATAAATCATAGGGAAAAGAAGAAAAGTAATAAAAATGTAGCTAATGTAGGAAATGGTCAAACTACCTCAAATGATATACCAAAGTCTCAAGAAATACAGAAAACATCTGATGAGTACAATAATGAAAAGACTTTAAGTGAAAATAAGGAAAGTGAAAGAGAAACGAATAGTACTTATGGAACTAATGAAAATATACTTGGTAGATCTAAACGAATTCGAAAGCTAACTAACTTTGATGATTACATTACATCATACAAAAATGATATTAAGAAGAAGTCAAGTGTTAATATTTCATCTGGTACATCTGAAGCAAGTACCACAGTTAATAGTAATACAAATGAAAATTCAAAGAATTCTATCACACCAGTTTTAACCAGGGAATCACTGCCTTTACATTGTAACAATGTTTCTGAACAACATTCTAGCATTACAAAAATTGAAGACATTTCTCAAGGAGAGCTTAACGACTCTTGTACAAATACTGAAATTTCAGGAGATTGTAAATATCACGATGGGACTGATAGTAATGTATCTATGATATCGATAAATACTTCGATACATGAAAACACAAATTTGAAACTGGAGCACACTGAACGTTTAAATGACGAAAGTTTAATTCTAGTAGAACAGAATTTAAGTAGTGAATCTCATATGGCTACACCTGTAAAAAAGAAAAGAGGAAGGCCTAAGAAAACTTCTTTGCAACAGATAAGCGATAATACCGTCGCAGATGCACCTGTACTTAATAAAAGACATAGTGAAAAATCATATAATATTACAAGTAATGAGGACTTAAGTGATGATAGTAATACCGACAGTAACTCATCAAATTCTTTTCTTGTTAGAAAAAGAGGTAGACCACCAAGTTCAACCAAAGGTAGAGGTAAAGGTAAAAGTAAACCTCATTCTACATTAGATACTGAGTATATACCAAAATTAAAGGGACCAACACCTTCGAACAACATAAAGTCAGACAGATCTCCGGATACTATGGACACTTCTGATACATTAAAAGTAGGTTTCTTGAAAAGTTTAATTACTTAATTACCTTGTGATTTATTTGTTTCTATATGCATATTTGTAATGTAGGTAACAATAGAATGCGGTAAATGTAAAGAAACATTAGACAAAAAACAATGGAGTTCGCACAGTTTGGTGAAACATAATGATGTATGTTGGATAGAAGGCCAAGAACCTTTAGTAAGTATAGTACTACAATAGAAATAATAATACTCTTTACTTTATATTTCATTTACTAACAAATATGGTACTTTAGAATCTCGATGATGAAAAAGCATATAAAAAGATATTGACTGCTGCTATCAAGAAAAGGAAAGGCAAATTATGTTGTGAAAAGTGTGGTACTTATAAAAGAAGTGTGAATGGCTTTATATCGCATTTACAATTTTGTGGGAAGTCCGATGAGGTACGTAATATAATTTTTAATGATTTAGAAAGCCAAAGGTATTAACGTGAATGCATATAGTCGTAGCAATAACTATTCTGTATCTTAGGAGAAGCAAGCTCTGATGATGTCATGTCCAGTTTGTGGTGCTGTTATGATGCCATCTTCTTTAGAGATACATGAGCGAATACATAAGCAGGCTGAAGAAAATAAATTAAAAGTAGTTCAATTATTTACACAATCTAAGGAAAAAGTGAAACGTAAAGCTGCCGAAAAGTAAGTTTTGAATAATCTATATTAAATAAGAAAGAAAACGTAAAATAATATTGAAATTTCAGAGCAGTGTCAAAAATTTCGGAGTTCACCGAGCTTGTAAAAGATGTGCCTACTGAGAAGAAAATAAAACACGGCTATTGTGCATTGGTGAGTTTTGTGTTTTCTAGTGTTCTCTTAAACAAAAATGAATCTATTAAACTAGCACTTGTTAATTAAATATTACAGAAGAATTTAATAAAATCACCTGAACAGACAAAGCATGTACCAGGTGTATGGAAGGGTAGGTGGCGGAAAGAGTTGAACTTGGGAAAAACATTATCTTGCCATCAAGTCGGTTGTGATTTTACTACTTCGTCGTTGGAAGATATGCAAACACATTATTCTAAATGTAATTTTGTTCCTCAAGAGGTATAATTACGGAATTATTATTTTTAATATAGTAGAACTATTCATATAAATTGTTTCTCTAATATGCTTTGAAGCTATCAAATCGTGTTTCTTTTGTTACAGTGTTATTTATGTAAGATATGTAAATCTTCAACTAATACCAAAGAAGAAATGATAACACATATTACAGAAACACACGGCGCGGTAGATGAAGACGATAAATGTTCGGACTTTGAAGAAGAAAGTTATCCAAACGAAAGTATGACATAATTTTATTATGAAAAACAAATATAAATAATTCCAAGTCTCATTGATAGTTCCCGTTTTTAGAATTATCTGTTATGATCCTGGAGAAACAACAAATGGTCAAACTTCATTGGACAGAACCGTATCATCCTGCTATACATTGGACTATGGAATTGTAAATATCTATATACTTCTTATGACAACTTATAACAAATGTATTTAATAAATTATATTATTCTTTCCACAGTGAACAAAAACATTATGAACTTCAGTTATATGAAAATTATACACCTAATCCGTTTACGCTGCTGAAGAATGCTGATGTTGCTAAGTATTTACCAGAGGTGGAAGTCTCCATGAGAACAAGGACAGGAAGCACAGACTCCGAAAACCTATCTGATACAGAAATTTCGTGGAAACAGTGGCAAAGGTTTGAAGGTGGTTTTGATAAAGGTGACTATTTTAGTATATAGAGTAATCATATCATAGTGCTATGAAAATGTACACGTTTTTTAATGAGAATATTTTTTCAGGAATTCCTATGTTTTTTTGTCGGTGGACCAATATGGGCATTGGCATGGTTGCCCATTCCATCGCCAATGTATTGTAAAGAACCAACCCAGTATATTGCTCTTAGTACTCATCCGTGTATGCAGAGTGAATATTCTGTAGGATCAGCATATAGTGGACATAATATTATACAGATTTGGAATACAGGATCTTTAGATCAAAAGTAAGTGATAATTATACTGTCACAGGATCTTTAGATCAAAAGTATGTGATGATTAAAACTTGAAACTTTTAGGGCTGATAATGATAAGGTGCCTTCTTTATCATATGCTCTTGCCCATAATGCTGGTACTGTATGGTGTTTAGAATGGTGTCCATCTGGATGCTATCAAGATGAGAGTCTAAACAACTATAAAAAAGAGCAGGAAATACAACCTATTCTTAAACGAATGGGTATGCTTGCTGCAGCTTGTTCAGATGGTAATGTACACATTTATTCATTGCCCTTTCCAGAGGAACTTGGATTTGAGAAAGCTGAAGGAAATACGTAAGTAAATCGACTAATTAATTAATAAACTTCATTTCAGTTTTTAAACGCATTATTTATTACTAATAATATTTATTGCAGATGGCCCATATATCAGACTGATCCAGTAATGACATTAGTTGTAAATATACCAATGTATGATAGAAATAAACAAAATTGGCAATGCACTAAATTATCATGGACCAAAGAACATAAACACAAGTAAGATTTTCTAATTATAGTTCTACTTTGCTTCGAAAATTGTATAGTAGAAAAATTGCATGTTTACTTTTAGAATAATTGCAGCTGGATTTTCAAACGGTTATATCGCATTATGGGATCTTACGTGTCAGTCCCCATTATCAATGCAAAAGAGACAGAATACGTATATACTAAGTGCATTTCAGCATTTTTTTTGCTCATGGTAATGCTGTAAGCAGTAAGTATCTTTCATTTTTCTTGTAAAGAATATAAAAAATACAATAAAGTTTATAATCAAGAGATCATTCTTGTAGTGGTAGCAGTAATCCCATACAATCAAGGACGATTTCTGGCTACGGGTAGCATAGATAGAATGTATAAATTTTGGAATACAGACGATATAAGTTCCCCTCAAATTGCTACGCAAAAGGGTATTATAACTGACGGTACATGGATGACACATTGGCCATGTGCTGTCATTAGTTTTGATGATGCACTTGGGTAAATATCCATATTAGAAATGCTGCTCTTCTTATATGATGAAATTCATTAATAACTACACTATTATTATAGGTACAAACATACAAATTCTTACGTAGTTCCATTAAGAGATAAGGAATCCAAACTTTATCCTATCTTGCCAACAAATTCTCCCACTTATGTAAGTAAACATTGAGTATTCTTGTATATCGAAATATATCGTAATTTATTATTTAATAATTTTTTTAGACTGTATCAGTTTCTGATTACGCCAATAGCATTGCACATGGTACACTAGCAGGAGAGATAGTGACTATTTTTCCTCATCAAATTATATATGTTAAGGACAATGAGAAAAATTTACAGAAAAAGAAAAAGGTAGTTTTCTTATAAATACATTACTATAAAAATGCCAAATTTGCTAATTAAATCTACATCCTGTTTTCAGTTAAGTTCATACGTTGAAATAGTGGATGTAACAGAAACGGGAAACGAGTCCAAGAATGACGAGAATTCAAAAGATTATCATTATCTGCCACAAACTTACAATGAATGCAAGGATCGTTTCGGTATTGTATTTTACGATAAACTACAAGTAAGCTATATTTTCTGTCCCTATTTAATTAAAAAATTTTCTTAATCATTTTATAATGTAGTAATTGTATTTCGTATCATTATAAAAGGATTCCGAACGTACCGAGCCATCACACTCAGTGCAGGAAAAGTTGACTCCAGTTCACGTTGAACAATTTCCATTCATGTCGGTAAATAAAGTAAGTATAGGCTTTCCTTGTTTCAATATTATAGTTCTATTAAATATTAACAGATAAATGATAAATTATAGATATCGTGGAACCCAAATACATGGAGTTACTTGTGGTTGGTAGCTGGCTATCAAAATGGCATGGTAAGACTGTTACATTTTAAATACATGGCAACGTACTATGGATTTAAGACATCTCTAGTCCAACACGCAGAACAAATGCTCAAAAAAACAAAAGACGTTAAACAGGAAAATTCGTAACATATGTTAAGTAATTAAGAATTAATTTATACTTTTCTAGAATCAAGCATAATTACTATCTATTGATCGCTTGCTATTAACCCCTTGCTGTACCATTTTCTTTACAGCTACAGTAATTAAAACGTGTTTATCCATAGTAATGTCACAGAACAAAAGAATAAGCTGTATCGTTCATATTTGTTAGACTTAAAATACGGTAAGGGGTTAATCCGTAATAAATTATTTTTTTATAATAATATACATATATGATAAAATATATATACATATATCAGGCCAACATTTTATAAGCACTAAAGTATCAATAATGAAATATCGTTGTCGCATACGTATATTAAAAATCATGTAAATGTTATTAATGCCATATTTAAATATTTTAATTTATTTCAAAGAAAGACGTGTTTTATAAAATATGTATGCACTTGTAGTTAGAGACATTCAAAAGACTGTGTTAAATAAATTGTAAAATTATGTTAAATAAAAATATTTGCAATCTTGAGTTGTCAGTGTTTGTAATCCGAGTCTTTCCCAATACTCCAAAATTAATGTAGGACAAAAAAAAAAGAGGATGAGCCATCCGGAACGCTTTCCGAGACTCCTATAATCTCTTTTAACAGACATGAAACTTATACGCGTGGCAACAATCAGCCGAAATAATCCTTGAAACAGTTGAATACACATATACATATAAGGTGGTTATACGGATGTATACACGGCGCGGTGCGGCACACATTTTGCTATAACTTTTGAACTAAAAAAGACATTGAAGCAAAATTTAAACTAAAATTCTCTTTTAACACCCAAGTTTAATTATGTTTGCTTAAATATGTTTAGTATCTTTCAAATAATTTTTTTTGTTGATTTTTAAAGTATAAACAGATAAAATGGTTCAAAGGGACTCTAAACCAAATTGATTTTTAGTCAAACCATCCTCAATTAACAATTATGAAAAAATTCATGAATATTCTACCCAATAACACACATGACTGGGATTTTTTTCAAATTTTTCAGATTATGCAAACATGTTGAAAAAAATTGGAAATCTCCAAACATTTGAAGAAAATGCATATTTCGTATTGAAGTTGTAGATATACCAGTTTCATATCAACGATTTTCGTTTGTAAATAACAGTCTTGATTAAACCTTCAATAAGTTAACATAAGATCTGTTGAATTTCATTTAAAGTTAATTTATTTATAAAATAGATAAATAACTCAAATTCAAATAATTAAGAATTTATAAGTTGTGAAGTTTAATTTAAAACTTCGCCTCTATCTAATCCTCTTTGCTTTGGTCATCCCGCATAATTTTGCAAAATATGTTATGATTTTATTTTGCAAAGAAGAATGTAAGTACAACATGCGTATGTCACTCTAGTTACACTTGTCTCGTTGTCTTGTCCTGGACCCGACTCTTCTGGTACTTTTCCGCCAATAATAGTGCCCCACAGGTGTCTCATGAAATGATATATTCCGTATGATTTATTTGTGAATTAAATTAAAAAAAATAAATACTGTTTAAGGATGAGGAAGCTCTTATCGAGAGCAGCCGAAAGTATCCAGGGAGCACTCTCGAGATAGGGGAGGGGACAGAGATAAATCCATTTAGCATTTTCCGCCAAGATTTACCTTCGATGCCACTTCGTCGGCTGCTAAGAAATAAGAGTAGGGGGACCATCGCCCCAATATCTCCTATAATAGAGTCATTACCATCAACTTCACCAAGATTCGCATTCATTCATTCACAACAAATGAAGTACGTGAAGAGAACAACATAGGAGAGGGGAAAGTGTTTCGACCCAAGGCCCGCTATAGACTACTTATCAGTAATGCCATCTAGCGAGCCCTGCCTTAAACAATAGGATAATTGATAGACGCTTGAGGACCGTATATATACGAATCGGTGATAGATCAGGTAGTAGCGAGAAGGGGTTTTACTAATTGTCCATCTGGTGACAAGCATAGGAGGTAGCCGCCACCGTAAAATATGAAAATAAATATTTGACATTAAAAATGGTTGAATACTATTAATACTTCCGTTGAATAAATTAAATAATTACTCCAAACTTTTTAAATGTCATCTTACATTTATTGATTCATAAGTATCGGTCAATAAAAAATTAGTGTACAGTATTTATCATTACATTTTTAAAACATAACAAAAAAATTACACAAATACAATACAGAAGGTACTAATATGCGGTCTGCACTTTTTTTGTAAACAATTTTAAATTAACTATAGGGTAAAAGATTTGTAGTTACAAAAATAAAATCAGTATAAATTTGTTTTATTTTGAAATATTAAATATTTAAAGAGTCCACATATCTATATTCAAAATAATTCGAAATTTGCAAAAAAGATTAATAAAATGAAATTAAAAAATAAATTAAAAATTCTTGGACCTGTAGTGACTAAGATTGAAGGGTGTACGTAATCTGTTTACATTTGGTGGCAAAAATCTTGGTGAAGTTGATGGTATTGACCCTATTATGGGAGAGAATCTGTTTCCTAGCGGAATTTGCCGACGAATTTGCATTAAAGGTGCCATCATTATTGGACTTGACGGGAAATGCTGAAATATAATAAATTAGTATGGTGTCTAATATATTGGAAAATGTTCATCATCACGGATATACGTACGCTATAATAAATGGGAACAGGAATGTGTTCGAAATAATGTGGTGGAGAAACTCTTTGTTCCCTGGATTTATCTCTCTCCCTCCTAACTCGTGAGCGTTCTCTAGACCTCTCTCGATACTCTCGATATCTCTCTTTTATCTTATTACTAAATAAAATGTCCAATAACGGTTAGTTGACACTAATTGTAACAATTTTGCTTTCTCACAAAGAAACATTGTCTATATAGACACAAACCTGGAATGATGGTTTCTGATTGAACTCAAAGACGTAGAGCGTTTTTTAAACGATTTCAACTTGCTTTCTAAAAATTAGAAATTATACACTTGTGAAATGGAAATCATAGTCCAATACAAATGAAATACATATTCATACCTAAAGTGTCATTATTTATAGTAACAACAGTACGATGTTCTTCAACTTCTTCAATATTGATGACTACTCTTTTGATTTCTTCCCTCTCAAATATAGGTTTCGATCCTTCTCCTATAGTGACATAAATTTTTAATGAAGCAAACATTTTCAATATGTATGAAATAAGCGTTAAGCAATACTAGCAGCTATAGAATGTATAAAAAAATAACTCACATTTGAATAATTATAATATGAATGAATTCCTCTCCAATACTAAATTTACATTATTATATTTGAATAAAAATTTCAACTGACACCAATATTCTCTTCGTACAAACCATACTAAGTACTTTTTCTATTTGCATCGATTTTACTTTGCAAACTAGTCATAAAGTTAAATACTTTTTTAAATGATTAAATTTTGAAACATTTATCCAATAAAAAGCAAATTAGAAAATAATAAGATTTTTCTCAATCAAATTTTAAAAGTGGAATTAACTGTATCTGATACATTCTGCAGTTAAACCTTCCAAGATGACATATCTTCGAGGATGATTAACAAATCTTCTTGATGAATCTATCAATTTATGTACATGATTTTGTTTCAACCATAAAAAATCCAAACTTGTTTACAGTAAATGAAAGGATTGAGAAGATTAAGACCAAAATATTATACAAAAGTATAATAGATAACTTTTTAGTTGAATATTGTCTCTTTGATTCATGCATCTTCGTAAAAAAAAATAGATGTTCACTTCTGCCTCTTCAGTTCAAGAATTTTGCAATGTAACAAATCTTCGTAGTAGATCTTCAAGTTGTTGCCATTGTAGCAATGAAGTATTTTTTAAAAAGTCAAAAGCACTATACATTATACATCATGCACGCATTCCCATACCAAAACACCAAGAGGATATACAAAACGTGTACGTATAGATTTATAAGATCTATACTTTTCTTTGGAAAATTAGCTTTTTTAAACAAAACCTGTGTTGTTAATACAGCTGAAGCATAATTCTTTATGCAAAACCATAATTAAAAGTGTACATTCAAAGACTAGCAAAAAATATGAGAAGCAAAGCATTAAACACTCTAAATAAAAAATATTGTGCTTACATATTGCACAGTACGTGATCGCGACTGTGATCCAAGGTTGTATTCCAAATTTGCTATATCCTGGATAAATTAAAACTGTTATTAACTTTGCAAATTAAAAGCGCCCTTGGGTAAATTCTTGAATATCATGGATGATACATTATAATATTGCAATCCATAATCTTCATAGTCTTAAAAATTGGTGGATAAAACTCTCCCATCTTAAAGTGATACTAATCATGATGTAACCATGTTGAAATATCGATCTATAGTTCAATAAAATATTGCAAGAAATAATCTAAGCAAAATTAGAAATTAATACAAGAACAATAATGAACTTAAATTTTATGTGAGAAAGGAGATATCCTTTCCAAAATTCAATTTCCAAATTATGACTTGTAGGAAGTCTTAGAAATATTCATCTTCAGCGACGATGTTATTTTCAATTTCAAATCTTCATTGAAGAATTGAAAAAGTTGTAGTGTGTAAACAATAATTTACCTGCTCTTCTTTTGACTACTATATCTTCAGGATTGATAATATCCCGCTGAAGATTTAAGTCTGTTGATTTTCCAGGAATATTTCGATGAATATCTACTTTAATTCTGCATAGTTCAGCTGCATTAATCTTTGTGCCTTCAGGTCCCTTAAATAATGATACTGTTCCATCTGCTGTTTCTGATCTTAAATGCAACAAACCAATTTTGAATGACTACATGTTAATCTTTTATAGGAAAGTTAAGCATAGAATAAATTTTAAACTTCTGTTTTATTGTGTTGCTGTCAAAAAAAATATATAGTTTTGCATTCTTTTTTCTGTAATAGATTTTCATTAAGCTTTATTTACCTTTCAGAGAGAATTGGAGTATTTGTAGAGTTAGAAGTACAAAGTCTTCTAGGTCGACTTCGTGGAGATTTACTCCGGCTCTTACTACGATTTGGAGGTTTCGGAGACAACAAACCTTTTTCACGGGCGCGTTGCATTTCATACTCGTAAATCTTCTTTTGTTTTAACCTTTCATGCTGCCGTTGTCGTTCTTGTTCCAACTTCCATTCTTGTCTCCGCAGCAACTTCTCAGTAGCGTCGTTTCGGGACGATGAACTTGATTTCATTTCTGCAGCAGACAGTATAAGAAGAATTATAACTATGAAAATTCTTTATAAATTCATAATCATGCGAAAAACGATCGGAACCCGACACAAATCTGAGAATGAATTAATTTTTCAATCGCAAGACTCTCAAGCTCGAGACTACCTTCTCCCTTAGGGTGTTCTATATTCTTATGGGAGTAGATAAGATACTTACCTGAAACTGGAATCTAAAGAGGAACGAAAAATACTTTGGAAAATATGATACGATGAAGCACAGCGATTTGATCACAAATGGCGTAAATACATTAGATCATTATGGATGGCGCAGGATGGCGTGGGGGCCAGTGGGGACGCGAAGATTTCAGTCGGCGTGTACAAGAAAAATCTAAGAAGGGAAATAGAACTTATAGAACTGCAATGTAGTTCTATAACTGCATTGTAAAAGTGGGCTTGTGGCGATTGTCGATAATGAAGATTTCTCATTTATCAACATTGTACATTTTCTAGTTTACCGACATCATCGTATTGATCATTGTAAATATTAATTCATTTATTAATTGTTCATATCAACGATTTTCATTTGTAAATAACAGTCTTTATTAAACCTTCATAGAGTTAACATAATATCTGTTGAATTTAATTTAAAGTTAATTTATTTATAAAATAGATAAATAACTCAAATACCAATAAAAATTAAATTAAGAATTTATAAGTTGTGAAGGGAAAGTTATATTAAATTATTGAAAAGTTTATTTTAAAGAAATTCCCCACAGGCTACAGCACCTTCGCCTCTATCTAATCCTCTTTGGATAAACCATGGATATAGGAATATCCATGGGATAAACCTATCATCCAATGTATTTTTGTGGCCCACTGCCCAGTTGCCCACTTTTGTGGGGTTAGTGAGGATATTGCCTGAAAGTCGATATAATTCCTAAACTCACCACTCCAAATCGTAGAGGGCATACCAAAATCTCTGATCTTTTTAACAGTAAGATGATGGGTCTATCCTTATACCTCGTCGGTGATATATCACATTTGTAACTTCCGTTTTGAATATTTGTCACTATCCGGTTTTTAAATAAATGAAAATAAAGATTATGTACATATGTAAAATACAAGAAACAAGTACACTTATTTTCTACGCCGCATAAATTATACGTGTTTCAGTCAACTTGTCATTGTTTACCAGTAAAACAACAGATTCGATTATAACTGTCAAAAATCTGTAATTAGTATTTATGAATTGTAACATATGGATATATTTACCGAATATTAATATTAATTCTATTGTATCGGTTGAATATGCATCGACTTGTAATTAAAACTGCGAATTAAATCAATTTTTATCGAAAATTGGGACACAGGACCATCAAGTGCCCAGTCAGCCACGTCTGCCTCGAGCCCATATCGATCATAGCCTGCAATCATACGAGGCGAGCAGAATACGGGCATTATGGTGTTAGAATGACGCTCGAAGCAGGCTATGCTCTGAATCTGCCTTGAATTGGACAGCAGACCCTACCAGCAGAAATATAGGCTTATTCGGAAGTAGAAGTATTGTGTTCTGCCGACAGAGTGTGCCGGCACAACTTGAGGGCAGAATGAGGGCAGAATGAAGGCACACCGTGCAGTGTTGGGCGTCACCGTGGGCGTCGTTATAGAGGGCACGTCGGTTGCACTAATGTGGTAGCAGAATCAGAGCATTTTGCTTACTGGCTAGTTTATAAGATAATGGTGATGGCAATAATGCTTGGTGTAATAGTAGTAGTTGCTGCCGTATTAATCACTAGCTTGTTTGTGAAATATTATTTTTATCGCGGACATATAAAAAATGTCAATAACAAACACGTTGTTGTAAGTAGTAAAAATCTAACCTAATATTTAACCTTGGCGAACGACTTTACAAAATTTTATACAATATACTTACTAATTGAATGAAATATTATAATTACGAATATTGTTGAGATTTTGCTTGCTTAGTAATTTTGTCTAATACTTTGCGAATATTAAATTGTGTATTATTGTCTGTTAGATAACAGGTGGTTCCAGTGGTATTGGAAAATGTGTGGCGATTACTGCTGCCAAGCATGGAGCACATGTTACAATAATTGCAAGGGACGTTCAAAAATTAGAGGTTGCGAAGAATGAAATAATGCACGCTTGCAAAAATAAGGACACGCAGAAAATTGAATATTTGTCTCTTGATGTCGGCGAAGATTACGAAGCAGTTGAAAAGGCTTTAAGCGATTTAGAAAGAACTATGGGCCCAATATACATGTTAGTAAACTGTGCTGGTACTGCTATTTGTGGGAAAATTGAGGACACAACAGCGGCAGACTTAAAGAAAATGATTCACATTAATTTTCTCGGATCGTATTATTGCACTAAGGCTGTTGTCCAAAGGATGAAAGCTACTCGGGACGGAATTATTGTTTTAACTTCTTCTCAAGCTGCACTGTTAGGTATACACTTAATTATTACTACTAGACTGTCAATCCATTTTTGCCATAAACGCATAAAATCTGCAGTCTAGATATTATTTTTTTTCATTCCAGGTATATTTGGTTATTCGGCTTACTGTAGCACAAAATTTGCTCTTCGAGGGTTGGCCGAGAGTATATCTATGGAACTTACACCGTACAATATTTCTGTGACTCTTTGTTTACCTCCAGATACAGATACTCCAGGCTTTGCTATAGAAGAGTTAACAAAACCACTCGAAACGAAGCTAATATCAGAAACTAGTTCTCTAGTGAGTCCTGATGTAGTAGCCAATAAACTTTTCAAAGACGCATTGGTTAGTAAACAAAAAGCAATACACTGTGTATTGTATATTGATTTAATTGGCAAACTTTCTTAAAGTTGAATATTTTCAGGCTGGGAAGTTCTTCTCTACGGTTGGCATGGATGGTTTTATATTGTCTGTCTTGTGTTCTGGTATGTCACCAATTGGTTCACTCACAGAATTAATTGTACAGTCATCGCTCATAGGTTTCTTCCGTTTGATAAGTGCCTTCTACCTGATCCATTTCAAAAAGATCATACAACGTTGTATGAAAACACGGGATAAGAACAAGAAATCTGAATAGATCAGAGCAACAAAAAAAAAAAGAGAAAAACTGCAGTGTATTGTAACATTTTATATCCCAGTCGTTCGAAATAAACCATTCCATCATTAAGATTAAGTTTATGTTGATATTCCTTTTTAATATGGTTAATAAACGTTTTCAAATAAAGATGCGATAATGTGTATTAAATTCATGGTAACCGGAAAGGGTTGGGAGGAAAGTCGGACGATTGTCGTCGGTCGCCGCGTAGGAAAAAGGACACGTTGGAAACTTAACGGTTTGGCTTACTTTTATTTAGTATCCCGTAAGTTCATAGTATAATGTTCTTCATTAAGCTTTATGGTTCTTACACACATAGAACGAGACACATTAGTTCTCCTCGTCCTCTGTTGTCACGATACTTTGAAAAAAACGGAAACGCTGAGAATTGTGTGTAATGTGTATTTCGAGATGGACGATGCTGCCTCATGGGTAAATAACGCTCGCATCTAGCATCCTCTGATGCAGAAAATAAGTTCGGCGTCGATGTCGGTTGGTCCGAGATGGCTTGTGTTTTTTTGGCTCTTTCACGAAAGTCCCATATACAGCATCGGTCTATGTATATATGCCCAATGGAGGTTGGCGTCCAGATTGCAAAACCGAGGCTGAACAATTATGTAGAGAAAATGGCGAATAACGAAGATGTGTTTCTCGAAATTGCAAATCGGTAATGATCAGTTTAACATTGATTTATTATCTCTCTCTCTCTCTCTCTCTCTTTCACACACACACTCTCTCCCTCTTTCTCACTCTCTCCCTCTCTCTCTCTCTCTCTGATCCTATCGTTTGTTCGCTCGTCCTTACTGACTCACATAAACACTGCACCCACGCGTTCCCATTTCCGTACGTTTCGACAACTGCGCTCGTCCATACAATTGTTCTTCCTAGGGGCGTCACCTCGCAGATTCGTTAAAAGTCTATTCCCCTCGACCCCTAAAAAGCTTTCGAGGCGCGCAGCCGGGAATCTGCGAGACAAGGCTTTGTTCCGAGGGATATTTCGTTTGTTTATTTCCATCGAATGACCTCGTCTTTGAATTTATACGTTATAGCTTTTTAAATCGATGTTCGCTTATTCGGGCGCTCGACAAACGCGTTACTCCTCTCTCTCTCTCTCGTCCATTCCCGCCGCTCTAAGTTCCTGACTCCCCGTCACTTTCAGTCGAGATTGTACGTTGCGCGTTAATTAATTTTTTTCACCAGCTTCGTCGAACGTTCGAACCGGCAAACGGCGCTCGTTTAACGTTCAGTTTTAGACCCGTCAGCTATACGTATGAGAACGGTCGTTTATGGGAGATCTCTCGGAAACTGAAATGCTACGACAGAGGATTGGTTTTTGACCGATCGTGTCGCGATCGAGACTCCGGATCTCGCGCGTTCATCGAGATCCACGGGGTCTCGACATCGGCTCGTTTCATCGTGCGATATTACGTAACAGCGACGACGCGATCGCAGCACAACATCGTTCGAATATACGAGCGATCGATGAAATGTTTTACCGCCGTCCCGAGTGTTTCGATCGACGACCGTGTACCCTTTTATTTTTATTCGCTTCTAACCCTCCACAGCTAATGTTCTGTGTTCTGTTCCGGATTACGAAACTACTACGTATGCATACTTCGCGCGCACGGTAGTTCCACGTGAACACACGATCACCAAGATTCGAACGAATTTACAGAAAATATACATATATATATATATGGACGCGAATCGAACGGTGACAGGGTAAAATCGAATAACTGTTCGACGAACGAAACGAACAGAAACGTACTTACAATCATGTCAGAAGGATTCATCTAAGGTACATACTTGGTTTTGTTTTCTTAAAAGTTATCTATACTTACAAGGCGTTCCGATATCGTCGCAAATAAGTACCCTATGATGCCTTCCATGGCCGACAGCAGTGGTAAGCGGTAGAGGGTTAAAATCACTATAATCGCACGTATGCGAGTAAGTACAGGGTGTATAAAAATTATATGTCACGAATACCGTGGAGGGATTCTACACCTCTGGATCGGTGGAGATCTGTTAAAAAAGTTGACCGCAAAATCAACTTTGACCCTTTGTTTTAAGGTTAAAAAATTTTTTATCGTATCGTAAAAGTCTCACAGGAACAATGGGTCTCGAGTGAAGCGTTCTCCTAAAAAGCAATTTTGACGTTTCATAAACTAATTTCTTTCATATGTCTACATAGGGTGTCCCAAAATGGAATAAACGTGGAAGGAATGATTCTACACGAGAAAATAAATTGATAATATGTTAGTGAAAAGTTCGTTGATAATATGAGAATAAATGTTTTTCATTTGACGCCTCGGTTTCGAGAAGTTAATGTTTGAAAATTCAGCGAACACGCGTGCTCTTGAATGGCAATCGTTTGACGCGTCTGTTCATGACCTACTAATTCTACTTGTTCCAAACGTTAGGCACGCGAACTTGACGGATTTTTAAAGTCAATTTTCTCGAAAATGAGGCGTCAAACGAAAAAAATTTATTCTATATTTTCAATTTATTTTCTCATGTAGAATCATTCCCTACACGTTTATACCATTTTGGGAAACCCTGTAGACATATGGAAGAAATTAATTCACGAAACTTCAAAGTCGTTTTTAAAGAGAACGGTTCACTTGAGATCCATTGATCTCTTGAGACTTTTGTTCCTTGCGATGAATACGATAAAAAATATTTTAACCTTAAAAGTAAGGGTCAAGGTCAATTTTGCGGTCCAATTTTTTAACAGATCTCCATCGATCCAGAGATATAGAATCCCTCCATGGTATTCGTGACATATAATTTTTATACACCCTGTACACGTACACGTGCTTACACATTCCGTGGTATCAACGCTACTCTCTCAGCCACTATGCCTCCGGGCAATCGGTTCATAACGCAACAGTATACAAGTTTTCTTTCGACAAAGTTTACGTTACGTGCTCTCCCGTGAGATCGTTCCGCGTTACCGGTAAACTCGATCGTCGCCCTCCGCACACGGCTGACCGCGCGAAAAGACAATACGTACGTGTATTGGGTTTGTTGCAGGTAATTGTGCATATTAGGGGCCCCCCACCGATTTCGATGATTTTTTAATATGTTGTAAAACTCAATATTCTGAACAACTTTTTCCTTACATGTAATCGTCGCTCAGCCTTAGTTTTTGAGATATTTGCGAAAAACTGCAGCTACTACTACATTGAAATTTGCTTATACGTGCACGTCCGAGCTGTGCGTATGCGTCAGCATGATGCGACCGCTCGTCAACTGTTTCACTAGGATTGTCGAACGATCTACAATATACCGCGTGAACTTTTTAAAATATATGATGATGAAGAATTAGGGATAAACTTCCGAAAAACGATTTTTTTATACTCTGGATTCTTACGTAAGAATTAGTACATATTACGACGACGGCCAACGACTGTGGATAACCCGAAAAGTTTATTTTAAGAGCGTGCGACAATGACATTTGTTTGAGTTAGGTTTGGCTAGATAACTGAAGTTGTTGTTAATCTGGAAGTGGAGTTAGTTTAATAATAAACCGTGGAGAATTATTAAGCCAAACCTAACTCAAACTAATGTCATTTCCTCTCGTTCTTAAAATAAACTTTTCGGGTTATCCACAGTCGTTAGCCGTCGTCGCAATATGTACTAATTCTTACGTAAGAATCCAGAGTATAAAAATACGTAAAAAAATCGGAGATATGGGCTTTTCGGAAGTTTATCCCTAATTCTTCATCATCATATATTTTAAAAAGTTCACGCGGTATATAGATTGTTCGATAATCGTAGTGAAACAGTTGACGAGCGGTCGCATCGTGCTGACGCATACGGACATCACGGACGTGCACGTATAGGCAAAATTCAATGTAGTAGTAACTGCAGTTTTTCGCAAATATCTCAAAAGCTAAGGCTGAGCGACGATTACATGTAAGAAAATTACATGTAAGGCCCCTAATATGCACAATTACCTTGTTGCATATGAAATGTCTGATTTTCGAGAGTAAACAAACATCGGTAACAAATTTCGTAATGGTATTAAATACAATAGATAATGAATTTCTTTTGGTCGTTCACGTTTTTCGTTTGCAGACATTTTTCTAACATACAGTGTGCTCGTTTACCACCAAAGTTGAGATAAACTTTACTGAGAAATAAAATTGAATATCTGCATACGAAATGAAGTAATCAGCTTTGCACCATAAAATGGTAATATGATTTTGATAAATTAATGATAAAATTAAACAGTGGTGATAGAATAAATTAGTATCGTAAATCGAATAGTATCTTAAAATTCGATTTAATAATCCCGCTGCAGTGGTATTTTGTTGGTCGCTTCGAAACATTTCATATGCATAACCTAATCTAGCATGCCGAACGTATTTATCGATACAATTGAATCGGTGGTGTCGCTTCGTTCCGTCCCCGGTAGAATCACATATCATCTCTGTCTTTACATATTTATCTACTATCGAAAAAACTAGCTCGAGTATCTACGCGTAAGAGCACATCGACGAACTGTCAGGACGGTCAATCATCACACGAAAAAGGATCTTCTTTCGATGTTCGCGTACCGCGACTCTCGGGAACAGGCGCGTGTTGTGTCGCCGGGGCGGATTTTAACCTACGTCGATTCGTTCGTGTCATCGAGGAGCAAATGACAGCACAATTATGGAAAGTTGATTGTTTATTACGCTTCGATGATGCTTACTGTTCGACCTGTGCGAATTCAAATCATACGAGGCTACCGTTCCACAGGTCTCTGCTGTGTTTAGACACCGGAAAATTTTTGCGTAAACAAGTATTCCCGGTTAGTCTGTTTCGAGCAAATTTTTCTGAACGTTTGGAACAGAATTCACCATCGAAACTTGTCAACGAGCAGTTCCAGAACAAAACCATGCCAAACCTTGCCCTCGCGCAGAGGGCAGGTCGGTCGCACTGAGTGCGGACCTAACCTAAGAGCGAATATCAGACAAAATCGGAGTAAACCTGGCAGTAAGAGGGAAACGGAATTTATTTAAACTTCTAAATTATATAATTTCAAGTTTCGTGTATTTTCAATAATTTAAATATTTACAAATCTTAAAGTAATATTACGGTTTTGGCCGATGTTTACTCTTAGAACAAAGTTAGGTCCGTTCTTAGTGCGACCGAGCTGCCCTCTTCACGAGGGCAAGGTTTGGCATGGATTTGGTATGGATTTGGCATGGATTTGCGACTGCAATTTTGGTGAGAAATTCATAACGAATCAAAAGATTTCAAGATTATCTCCTGTGAGTAGAATAATCAATTTTTATCGCGTAGAAATATTAACATATTTTGTTTTCTTTTTTTAGCCCACCTCCACCCAGGAGAAAGAAGTATGAACACATTGGTAATGTTCTAATGGTCATTCGTTGGGAAGCAATTTTGAATATTATTTTAAAGAACGTTACTAATTTTTTTTATGAAAAACAAGAGATCACTCGGTATTACGTTTAATGGTGTCGTATTTTCACGTGAAAAATTCGGAAAATAGGAGATCTCGACCAGAAAATCTTTTCCACCTTTCGCTTGAATGAAATCTTTTTTCTTTTTTTTTTTTGGGAACTTTTTCACGTCATTAAAACCGAGATATCATTTCAGACGAGTCTTCGGCAGCCCACTGTTGCGCACCGCACAGCAACGAGCGGCAAGGATCACAGAAGCGGCCTTTATCCGACGTCGCGGGAATAATAAAATCCCTCAAGGAAGGGGAAAGTTACTAATTGCAAGGAGAGTCAGTGGTTCTCAATCGTAGTTTCTTACTGCCGGCTACGTAACGTCCAATGGGATCGAATCGCGACGAAGTTCGCGTATAAAATAAGAAAACGCCGTTTCGAACGACGGAGAACCACTGACGCGGACGTGTATTCGTCGACGCAAGTTCGTTTGAAGTAACACGCGCTCGTGCAACCATACACGCATACGTACGCACGCGCCCGAAACATACAGACACACGCACACACACGTACAGACGATGAAACGAAAGTCTCGTGGACGCTAACAATATGCTCGAAATCAAGATCCGCCCCGCGAGCCATCGACAAAAAAACCGAGAATACATACACAAGTACGTACACAAGCCTGCACAGGCGGGCAACTCTATAAACTGAAAACTCCGCGACACTTAAGAGCTACTATAGACAATGGTACAAAAATTCAATGCTGTCTACAACGTTAGTATACCTTAGACGACGTTTTTGTTTAATTCCACCATCATAATCGTCATCGTCATCGTCGACGTTATCATCATCGTCGTCGTCATCGTAATCGTATCAACGCCAACATCGTCGTCGTGGGTTTTATAATCGTCACACCGCCACCGGTCGTCGTTAGCCACCGTCTTTCGTCCCCTCTTTGTTAGTTCGGTTGTAATAAAGGAGGCGACGAGGACAAGCGCGGGAGTTACAACTTTCTTCTTCCGCCTCGCGGGGGTGGCGTCGGAGAATAAAGGGCCGCGAGCCTTAATTGCGGTCGCGAGGCGAGCCCTATCGTTGGCCCTTTCTCTTTATTTATTTTTTCTTTTTCTCTCTCTCTCTCTCTCTCTCTTTTCCTCTCGCCACGAGTGGCCTCGCGAGGCGCTCCACGAAGAAAGGGAAGAAACGGTACAAGAAAGATTGTCCTCGGTCGCCTCTTTCTATTTTAAAGTGCTTCATTCGACCGACGCTTCGCCGCGTCGGTCCAACGAACAATCCCCTTTTTCTTCTAATTCTCTTAGCCCCCTCGCGCGTGTATGTGTCCCTTTCTCGCATGGTTTTTTCGCTCGCTTGTGCTTCGCCTCCATTCCTTTTCTTTTTCTCGTCCACTCTCGCACGCTCTGGCCCGCTTTTGTCTGACGCGCTCGCCCACGCACGCACACATACACGCGCAAAGAGATATATATATATATATTGTATATGTAGTCATTGCTCGCTGCCCGCGGACATCACGTATACGCGTGTACGTTCACACCTGGTTATTATGTCAGACAATATATCCCTTCATTTATATCCGTTAGTTCTTACGCTAGGCGTTAATTAGTGTTACATCTAGTCGCGTGTGGCCGGCCCGTGCTACCCAAGGACACAAGCTGCTCGCAGCTGTACGTCCCTTTTTGTTGCCTCGTTGCACCGGCGTGCCAGAAAAAGCATGCGCGCCGGTGCTGCTCCCTTGGCCACTCGTTCCTTCTCCTCCTTTCTCTTTCTTTTTTTCTTTTTCACCTTTGCCCCCTATATTCACTCGTTCTCCGCTCTTATTTCGCGACTTTTGTCGACTCCCCTGCTGCGCTCGCGTTCCGACAACAGCCGAACGAAAACAGCAACGCAACCAGTCGGTGTTGGATCATTTTTTATGAATCGAATGACGATTTGGGTCAAAAGTGACCCGGACCCCGTCGTCGGCGGGTTAAACGAATCCTTTTCGGCATGAAATGATACCACGCGACGCTTACAGTAAAAAAGGGAAAGGATCTTGTCGAAACGGACGAACGCACGTGTGTTTCTAAACTTGCTCTTAATTATTATCAGTATCAATTATTTGATAATTTTTTCGAAATTGTTTCAGGCCATTTTGCGGTCACTTCTACGGACATAGGCGAAAAGATTCGACCCATTTCACAGTGGGCGTATAGTTAAAATTTATTTTACGCTCTTATATCGTAAGATATAATTTCATTGTGCAAAATGTTTGTGCATCAATCGCATGACGCAAGAGCTAAATTTTAATTTTTCGCTAATAATTTTAATGTAATGAAAATAATATAAAATCCGTGATTATCTAGTTACAACAGAAACACGATGTACGAAGGGAACCCGGTTTGCGGTCGCCATGTCATGTGGTATATTTACCGGCGATATTTACATTTAGTTTGTTTATACGAATCGTGTTTATGGTACGAGTTGGTTGAAGGTGTTCCGTGTAACTTTCCACCTGCGCCATTAGCAAGTTGCCGAGCTTCGCTCGGAAACGCCATGATTGTTGTTACTGATCTACATGCTTCTGCATTGTACCAACCACGAGTTCGTTACCGTTCCCTTTGTACTTCGAATTTCCCTTTAACGGACCTCGAGCAGCGAGCTACGTTTCTGCAACATATTTCTCTCTCGCGTATCGCAGGGTTGGGCACATTTACATTTGAAATAAGATAACAAATTTCGAAATCGTGAATCATTTTAAATGCTTTATTATCTCGTACTTTACAAATGGAAAATCGATTTTTACTTGACAGTTCGAATCGAATAAATCATTCTCAAATAATATTTTTCATTTCAATTACATTGTTCGAATGAAATCATTTCACTTCAACGAAGAGCAGTTTCATAGAAGTGACTAAATTTATTGTTAAATTTAGATATGCTAATTTTTTTGGTTTAACGATTGCACGAAATAATCATATCAGATAATTTAAAAACAAATGAACCAACATATGATTATTTCAGATGACACGCAGCCATAAATAATATATCGTATTATTTTTCAGATAATTTATTTCGATAATGCCCAAGCCTGGCGTATTGCTCCGACGATATACACTGACGCGGTTTCCCGGTGAGACCGACTTGTGGAACACAAGAGACAAGGCAAATAATCGTCGAGGAGGGGGAAAGTGCGGGCTCGTGGACACCTCGTGGATCGAGACTAGGTGTGTGAAAAGAATGGGGGGAAAAAAAAGGTGGAACGAGAGATCCAAACGAGCCTCGGACTTTCTCAGTGGCCGGCGTCGTCGGCGTTGAAACAACAACCCCGGAGTCGGTTAGCACGGGCGGCCAGACCCATTCGAATGCGTTTACGATCCGAGAAATTACACAGTAACGTTATTTATTTATTTTTTTTTTGTTGTTTGTTTGTTTCTTTAGTGTAACACGTACGGCATATCGTTAATTAACGTTACGTTATTTATATACTATGTATTTACAATCACATGAATCGTAGATATTCTAACGTATCGTTCGGTCTCGTACAGCTAGTCTTCTTCTCCTGCTCCCTACTACCTCGCCATTCTTCTGCTCTCTCAATCTCTCTCTCTCCCTCTCTTCCTCTTTCCCTTCTATTTCTTTCACTTTCTTCGCAGTTAGTCACAGTCTTTCATCACGATTACGTCCATGCACTCGCCCGGCGAAAACATTTCTCTAACTCTAAACCCACTGTATTCCCGTGACGTTTGTTGCGCCGCTCGTGCTCTCTCTCTCTCACACACACACACACCCACACACACACGCGCGCGCTCGCATTCGCCACTCTCATTCGCGTTTCCCGGGAGAGAGCCGAGCTGAAACTTGTTCAATACTTCAACACCGTTGTGCAACGTATTCGCGCGAGCGTACACACATATACATATATATATATTTATCTGTCTCGTTTGTATATATATATATATATTTATATATATAATATTATAAAAAACAGTATCCCCTAACGCTTGCGAGAAGAAAGCAAATTCACGGAACGCCCCAGGCTGGGCGGCCCGAAAAAAGCTGTGTCCGTCCGTACGTTTATACAGCCGAACATGCACAACGTTAAAAACGGTCTGGGTCACTGTGTCGCGCCGTGCGCGGGGCAGGCGCGACGCTGGCTGGCTCTCGCTATCACGGTCAGCCAACGACCGGCCGTTCCGCCACCATTGTTTTGCACTATCGATCGATAAAATTTGAAAGACAACGCACGGAGTAGGCGACGAGAACCTGCAAAGTGTAGAGAATCGTCAGTGGGAAGGATATCGTTGTCGTTTTTTTTTTTATTCAGAATTTTACATGGAACAAAAAAAAAGAAAGTAGTCCATACCAAATCAACCGCGATTGTAATTATCGATTATGATATTTCCGACGATCGAACTTGAACCGAGCGCAGAAGACGGCCCCCCCTCTCTCTCTCTCTTTCTCGCGATTAAGGATAAAAGGAGGGAGAAGCGAAGGGTCATTCGTTCTTTCTCGCTTTATTCAGTTTCGTTTCGTTCCTCCTCCTCGATCGTTGTCCACATTTCGGCTGGTACCAGAGCCGCCAGATTCAGACCAGTCTCCCACTTCATCCTTCCCCTTCTACGACGCTGTTCCCCACCCTTCGTCTCTGTCACGTGTCACCAGAGCCGCCAGATTCAGACCAGTCTCCCACTTCATCCTTCCCCTTCTACGACGCTGTTCCCCCACCCTTCGTCTCTGTCACGTGTCACCAGTGTCGCCGGATCAAGACTTGTCTCCCATTCCACCTTCTCCGCAACGTCATTCCCCCATTTTCCAGCGGCGAGCACCCCCACGGTCACATGATTAATGGCAGAGAGAGTGGGGGGTAACCGTATTCCCCGCCGACTCCGTGTGTCACGTGACTGTCCCCCCTCGTCTGGCGATTCTAGGGATATATTCGAAACGAGAAAGAAAGAAAATGGTAGCCGAAGTTCCTCGGCCCGATAATTCCGTGTTTTAATAATATCCTTCCCACTAGGATCATCTCGTATTTAGTGGGTTTATCGATCGATGTATCGGAAGCTCGATTATTAGGAAGTTTCTCGGATCGAAGAGAGTTTATTCATTTATTTTTTTTTTGACGTCGAGTTTCGAAAGATTTCTCCAGACTTTCAACAACGATGTGTTACATCACTCCGCGAATCATGTACCTCGGTCGTTACCCGTCGTGCTAGCTGATTCGCGGCGATCGCGCGCCCACCTGACCCATTCCGTTGTGAATTCTAACACGCATGCACGGACATATAAGACTTTTTTAGTTGGCTTGTGTCTATGCTCAATACGCTTCGGATACCAAAATCACGGTCGCCGTGGATCGTCGCGAGGTGTTACGGTACGCGTCGTCGTTCCGTCCGCTTCCTTTTTTTAGTTTCGCGTTCGCTTCTTCGATATACCGAAAACAACGAAGGCAGTGTTAATACATACAAAATACATACGTACATATAATAGGCAGTGTTAACGTGTGTCAAACGGTTGGCCGATCTTCGGTCGATCGTCGCGCACTTCCGCGACTTCCGGTTCAGTTTGCTCGAGCAGAACGTTCAGGGACTGCGAGCAGCTCTCTGATATGGAGGGGTCCGAGACCTCGTCGTCTGATATGAACGAGAATTATCGGGGCGGCGCCTTGTCCGCGGAGATTAAACTTACGATAAAATGGCTGTCCGTCGAGCGATAGTTCAAACCGATTCGAGAAATTCCTTATTGTTTCACCGACGCCGAACAACGCTACGGCTCTTAGATAATCTTCTCAATAATCGCTCGACCCGGAGGAGCGCCGATAAACGATTTTTCCATAAATAAAAGTTCTGCGTTCACGGTGTCGGCCGTCAGCGTATGTACACACACACGCACGTGCGCGTTATTTTTATCGCGTCCGACGGCGGTGTGTTGGTTTGCGATATACGCCTCGCGCGGAGGCGATCGTTTTCGGGAGAGAAAGAAGGAAAGATTTTCGCTAGCTAATTCGATCGGAGATGAGACGGTGCTCGATACACGAAAATAGTCGGTTCTAATTGGTCACGTTTTGAACGTAAACGCGTTAATTAAAAATAGATAGACAGGCGATCTTTTCAAGATACCCGATCGTTAAGCGTATTGATCAACTGATCGAACAGACGCGCGTAACCGTGTCTCCAAGCAGAAACGTGTTCCCCAAAGAATCTTTGCCATGCGTGTCTCTCAACGGAAGAGTTCGTCAATGGTGGCCAACGGTGAACAGATAGTTTCATTAGAAACACTTCGCATGTCCGAGATCGACAAACTGAACCGCTCGAGAACTGTTATGCGTCTGTCGAGCTCGCAGTCGTCGACATCTCGTTGTTCTGCGGTGGAAAGAAAAGTAGAGGAAACCGAGGAAAACTTGTTCGGACGCGTACCTTGTGGGCGGAGTCGCCAGATCTTTGCTCCCCGCTCTAAACGTTCCCCCTCCGCGTCCGCCGGGGGGGCCGGTCACGCGACGGCGTCTCGTCTCTGTCGCGATTGTCACGTGACTCGATCCGGTACCGGCAGAGAGAGGGGGTAACGTTTTCCCCCCTCCCTCCCTGATCTGGCGAGTCCGCTGGCTTGTGCGACCGTTTCGACGGACCGTCGAACGTTGACGGTCGTCGAGACGTTTGTCGACTTGCTCGGGACGATCCCGGGACGCTCGCGGTAAGACGGTCGAGCATAGACACGTTTTATTTGTTTTCTTTTTTCTTTTTCTTCCTTCATTTTATTTATTTTTTCCCCCTAATCGTTTCCTATTCGAATATAATTAATCACATCGCCTCGAAAAAATTCATCGAACAAGTCTCAATTCTGCGGAGCGGCGCGGACGAAGTTCTGTCAGCATTTAGCGATCTCCTTTTCCCGACCGGCGATCCCCGATTCTTATTTTTATTAGTTTCCCCTCGCCTCCCACCCTCCGATCCGTACACCCTCGCTGGGATCACACTTGCGCTCGCTCGTCGGTGGCGCGTCTCATCGAGCGAATCTCGACTGCGGAAAGAAGAAACTACGAAACCCTCGCAGTGTCCTCGACAGAATCCCGCGATCGATCTCTCTCTCTCTCTCTCGGAGAGTTTCGTCACTGGTTTGGCTTCCTGCCGCGGGGGGTGGTGGAGGTGGTGGTGGTGGTGGTGGTGGTGGTGGTGGTGGTGGTAGTGGTAGCGCCGCGGACAAGACACGAAGATCGCGGAACACCTTTTGACAATGATGAACAACGAATGTAAGCCGTGGGTGTGAGGGGTGGGGATATCTCGTTACAGTTTCAGTTTTGCTCCGGGAACCGATTCACTCCGCGACGACAGCTCCGGACGAACGTGTACCGACGATCATATCGACGCCGCGAAGTCTCTTAAAACGATCGATCACCGATCGACCAGGGATACAAAAAAACGATCTAAATTTCACGGCGGCGGGGTGTCGTTCGACGCGCGTCCTCTCCTCCGCCTCTATAAAAAATCCTCGTTTCTCTCGCGCGGCGCGTCGCGACGGCGTCCGAGCGAGCTTCGTGTCGTCCGCCATCTTGCCTCGCGGCGATTCAACAGGAACCCCCGCCCGCGAGATAAATTAACCCCTAATTACTAACGGCCGGATCGATCACATTGTCTCGTTTCTCATCTATACCTTTTCGGAGTCCCCGTTCCCCGGGTTTGGGGGTTGGGGGAGGGGGGCGGCGGTAGCCAGCGTCGTCGGGACGCCGACGACCCGCGTCGAACAGAACGGTTCGTTGTAAAGATTTCGCGAGTGCTCGTTACATGCTCGGGCAAACGAGGACCATATCCGTTCCTCGGCGGCCCGTCGACGACGGGTCAGCCGCTCGAACGCGAATCCTCTTTTCTCCGGAGCTCGCACCACGGAAAGGAAAACGTTAATCGCTGACCGAAAGGAACCATTAGACCGCCCTTCGTGTGCTTATTTAGCCGACGCTAGCGCGCGCGCGTACTCTTCTCGCGGTTCACCCGTTGCCGAGATCGTCCTCGTTCTTTTGCCCGTTTCACGAAATCGATTCCTGAGTAAAGGCCCGGCACACACGCTCCTCTCCCCCGTCTCTCTCCTCTTCTAGACCATCGCCACGGATTCTCTGTTCGTCGAGGCGCTTCCCGGGTCTCGTAGCAGGAGATACAATCGATCATCTTGCGACACCGCGCTGCTGTTGCTGCCGATGATGCTGCTCCCTCTCATTTCTGATTATCGTTCCGGCGCGAAGTACGACGGGTTCTTCGGGTAAGAGAGGACCACCAGGATCAGAAGGGCGACCAGAGGGAACAGCCGGCTGCCGTGACTCAGATACAGCGTCACGACGCCCGCCAGCCACCACAACGTTGGACAACCACCCGGCGCCGAATTCATCCCCCTCTGAATCGCGGCCGGATGCTCACCTGCGGCACATAAATTGATTTCACCTGACGGTACATCGCATTACAAAACGGGCGCGCGGCAGGCGTTCATACCGCGGTGGCTCCGCGATTTCCGTCTGCTGGCAAATTTCATTTAATATCGGCAGTCGCCGCCACCGCCGCGGTCTGCCCTCTCGCTCTCTCTATGGTCTCGTAGACCGTGCGAGAGGGAGAGAGAGTTTTGCTTCTAATAGATTTTAACCGCTGCCGCTTCGAACGGTTCTGCACGCAACTGTTGAAAACTGTTACACGGGCCGGGTTACTCAACTATCCGACCGCCTACAGCAGTGTTTCTCAACCTTTTCTGTTTGCGGGCCGCTAAAAATATCTGCAATTATTTGCGGCACAGCTGAATATAAAAAATGTAAAAGTTGTATGATACCAAAAAAAAATAACAAAACAAATTATTTATTTACAAATGAGTTATTCGACGAGGGAATAAAATAAAAACGCGGTGAAACTGAAATAAATAAAAGAAATTGTTTTTTAGTAACCGTTATTACAAATATTTCAAAGTTACGAAATTCATGCAATTTTAATTGTTTGTCGAGAACCCTTGCGACACGTTTGACAATCTCTCGTGGCACACAGGTTGAGAAACACTGGTCTTCAGTCTGTGTGAAAAGTACTCGCAATGATTCAATCAAATTGTGTTTAATATTATACAGGCTGTGGTCGTGCTGGTGGTAAAATCGGCCGGGGGATGTTTTCGTATGTAAAAATAATTAATATTCTGACGTAATATTTACTGTAAAATAATGTATACTGTACAATAATGATTCAAATGCAACGACGCGATTAAATTATATTTAATATTATGCAGGGTGTGGTCGGGCGGGTGGTAAAACCGGCCGGGGATGATTTTACATATAAAAGCAAGTCGAAGAAACGGAATAACATTTTTTCGTTGGACGTCTCGTTTTCGAGAAAATCGAGTTTAAAGATCGGTCGGGTTCGCGCGCTACAGTAGTACGTACATGCAGCAAGTAGAATTGGTCGGGCATGGTCAGCCGCGTCAGACGATTCCTATTGAACAGCATGCGTGATCGCGGAACTCGCACACTCGATTTTCTCGGAAACGAAGAGTCAACCGGATAAATGTTACTGGTTTCGTTTTATTTATTTTTGCGAATAAAATCACCTGAAAATAGCGGCACGCTAAACATTTAAACTTGAAAAGAACATTCTAATAAAAAGGACGATAATAAGAAGAGTTTGGGAATCGACATGAACTTTGAGCGGATGAGATTGAAGTCAAATAATTCGTGAATTTATTCACGAATGAACAAGTAGCTTAATAGTAATTGAGACAAGTACCCTGATCGGGGTGATTTCAATTATTTTCACGAAACAGTATGTTTTAATCTGAAACCAGCCGTTAATTTGTTATTATAAATGCATGTGCTTCGCTGTCAACTGATCAAATATGATCCCGGCTCACGACTAGGCGAACAACCGATATGTTTTGTTAACGATTCATTGTTGAACTTTGAAAAAAAAACCGGCCCATGAATTCCACGTTTATTTGTTCGTGCAAACCGTGTCGGGGGAAACCAGTTATTGTGAACTATGTGTTACGGATAGGTATATGCTGTCGCGGACATTTTTGTGGCCCTTTTTTATTGCCAACAATTCGTCCATACATCATTTTGATATACCTCTAATGGTTTAGCCAGCGTATGCAATAAAAGGGCGCTCGAATGGCAGTTTTTTTTTCCTAGGACTCACTTCATTTTCACCGTCGCTGTTCGTCCCCGCAATATAAAAATTGTCTATTTCGCAAGGCAGGCTTGAGTAGCAATTATTTAAAAAACTTCCAAATGCATTGGCGATCAACGTTGTAAAAAATGTATTGAGGTTGCTGGACATAATTAGAATATGTGTTGAAAGAAAAAGTCGAAAGAGTTCTCTCACAAATTCCACTAATTTTCGAGTGTTTATGAATTTTTTGTGCTCAAGGTCACGCGAAGGTCATAGTAGTATAGGTGCTTGGATACATCTTGACCTCAGCTATCGCATCGCTGCGGCGAAAATACGTGGTTACGTGTAACAGACTACAATGACCGTGAAAAATATGACCTCGAGAAGGCAGTGATAATAAAGAAAAGAGAAAATACATAGACATTGTCATTCGTATGAAAATAATTATAGATTTTTACTTTTCTTAATTCAAGAATCTGAATTCTCCCAGGAACATTATAGACTAGTGAAATTTGTGGGAGAACTCGAAGTGCCAGCTCGGGGAGCCCGATCTAATATTAACGCTTTAAGCCTGTCTTAATACCCATCGATCCCTATATTTTAAGCCATACCTATCATAATGCGCGTTCAACCAGGTCGTGACCTGCCTGCCTGCGAGGCGGCGCGGCGCAGCGCTGCGACGTGTTAGAAACGTAACGTCAGCTCGTATTCGCTTCAGTGGGCATTTTTTCGCTTCCACGAGACCGTCGCGCCGCGCCTCGCCTCGCCTCACGGTATTACTACCTATTTCCCCATCGATACGCGAAAGAGATTTATGTTAATGGAATGCGAAAAACGCTTACCATTCAACACGTGAAGCTGCACGCTCGCGCTGTCGAAACTGCTCGGGCTGCAAGTGTAATTGCCCGCGTCCTCCCGCTTCGCGTTGCGGATCTCGAGACTGCTGACCGTGTCGTTATTGATCCTCTCCGTCTGGATGTCGATCTTGCCCAGCTGATTGTCCAGAACGCGGTCGCCCTCGTGATACCAGAAAACGTAGAACGGACCCTCCAGGGACTGTTTGATTATGCACCGTATGGCGATCGTGCTTCCGATCATCACGTACATGTCGGGGTCGCCTATGATCTCGATCTTTGGCACTACAAACCGACAATCAACGCTTGTAGTTCTACGCCTCGTCTGCTCAACCCGATTCGTATTGCTCGCTGAACAAAAATCCTAGCTAATTTACGCAGGATGTCCCAAAAATCGTTGTACTCTCTCGATGGGATTCCCGAGGTCATTCGAAGTGACTTTGTCCTTTGCGAAAATATTCTCCGCGGCTCCGTTAAGGAATTATTAACGAAAAACGCGGACCGCCGCTACGACACGCCCCGCCGAGCCGGAGTCCGCCCACTGTAGGCGTCTCTACTGCGGGGCCTGTCGTAGTCGCGCTCCGATTGGTCCGTGTTTTTCGTCGATAACTCCGCAACGAAGCCGCGGAGAGCATTTTCGCAAAGGAGAAAGTTATTTGAAATGATCTCAGGCATATTTTGGGGTACAGCAAATATGGAAATATTCTCAAACAATTGGTAGAATGTCGAATAATTGTTAAAATCGAGCGTTGTAATTCATAATCACGAATCGACATCTTCTGGCACGATTCGACTTCGTGCAGCATTATCCACGAGCACAATGTGGATACACATTAAAATATTACGCAATCTGTCCGAGTACTCGAGCAACGGCCGTGTCGTAGGATTCTCTAAAGGGACAATACGTTGTTCGCGTCGTGCGTCGGCACGGCTAATTAAAATTATGCCTGATTGTATAAAAGCGGGTACAAAACGGTACAATCGATGCTGCGGGCAGAGCTTCAGGTCGATCTGGTATTTATAACTGTTATTGGACAAATGTTCTCTAGGAAAAAGTTCGAATGCGTGGCATTGTACGAGTTACATAAAGAGGGGAGAATGTATGTTTTTTTTTTCACTGGTTTAACTAAAGTCGGAACTTTGTGCTTCGGCGATCGATGATAGAACCGTTGTACGCGTACCGTTACCGTACATGGCCGTACAACAATGTAGTAAAAATAACGTTCGCGCACAAAACGTACGGTAATGACGAACTCCGCGGCGATAAGGAAGTTCCGGTTAGTGGAGTTTGCTCCAACGAGAGAGAGATAGAGATAGAGAGAGAGAGAGAGAGAAAAAAAATAAGAAGAAAGCGGAATGCATTCTCGCGGTCTCACCGACGATGTTGAGCTTGATGATGTGACTCTTTTTCGGGTCGGTCGAGATTTGGCACTCGTACTCGCCTTTGTCGCGTTCCTGGACGTACTTAACCTGCAGGGTCCAGCTGTCCACCGAGTCCACGAAGAGCGCCTGGAACCTTTCGTCCGGGATAAACATAGTTCTATCTACTGAGAGGATATGGGAGTCCCTTCTCCTGACCCACGACACCTTCAACAACATCAAACAATCGATTAGACCCCTGCTCAGCCTCGCAATCGCACCAGAGCCGTCGGATCGAGACTCGTCTCCCCACTCCGGCTTCCCCTTCTACCGCGTCGCTCCCCACGCCACGGCCCGGTCACGTGACGCGTTTCGCGAATCGCACGTGTCACGAAAGTCGCGTGACTGATCCGCTACCGGCAGAGTGGGGGCAGCTATTTCCCGATCCGGCGACTCTGAATCACGCTGCGGATCTTTACGAGAAATTGTTCGCTTCGATATTCCGGCTTCGAACGAATTTCTTTTTTTCCCGTTAGCGGAGGATGATTCGTTGGGCCAATCGAAGACCAACAGACTCAAATCGGACCGAACCAGGGCCGAGGATGCCGAACGCAGCCGGAGAACCGAACTGATCAAAGGACTCCGGTCAAAGCACCATCATTAAATTCGGAATAGGCTGATTCAACGTCGAAGCGTACGAAACTATGGCCATTCGAGCAGGCTATCCTCTCGTTATGGATTGTTAGGCTGGGTAAGGATGTCTCTTTAGACGTGGGCCCGGGGTTGTAGAATCGGGTCTCTCGGTTGGCTCATTACCAATTTGTTAGCCACCGCCATTTCCCGTCTGCCAGTCTGGAGTTAGGTTATTTCGAATTTGGTTAGTTTCGGCTCGGCCCGTTTCGAGTCTGTTAGCCTCGACCGGGGAGTTGGCTCGTTACGAATTTGTTACACTTAACCCCGCCCGTTCGGAATCTGTTGGTCTTCGGAATCGTCCGATTCCCGGATTCTACGGTTCGACCACGGCTTAATTCGAGTTCCCAGCGGCGTCTATGGCCGCCATTCAACGTTCCTTCTTGATTTTAACTTGAGATTCTACAACGTTTCGCAACTTCCAACGAGATTCAGGAGCATTTAATTCAATAACTCGTCGTCGCAGGATACACGGAAGATTAATATTGTTTGCCGTGGTCATGAATATTCATCGGGCGGAAGAAAATATGCGTCGCATATTTTCTGCGTTTCACTTTATACGCGGCATAAATATCGACGTATCTGGTATTGGGAATCATGTCGGTGCTCGTGTGCGCTTGCACGTTTTATTGTGCCCTCGATTTAAATTTTAATGAAACTCATTGAAATTTCATACATCATACAGTTCCGCGTTGTAGGCTGCTTGTATGCCGATACCGCGCGGGGCTCCGATCCGATTTAAATAAGATTTTATCGCGTGCTACAATCAATTGTGTTTTCTTCTCTTCTTGAATCACGCGCTGCTCCGCTGTATAATTAATTGCCCGCGTACTAACACGGCAAGGCTTAATATATACGAATGAATCTGTTTTATGCGCGTTATTCATCCGGCTCGTACACTCCGGTAACAAAAAATGATTATCGTCAACTTTGCCTTAGTCTCCAGCACGGCACAGTGAACAATTGACAGCATTGTTTGCCGGACCCACGAGCTCAACAATGTAAAGACGCCGTAATTACGGTTCAAACAAATGTACAGCGTCTAATTGAATCCATCCTATTTCAGACTGCAATTCCGGTACCGGACGGTCGCCGCACGATAGAAAAACGGACATGTGTAGCTCGAGAACAGCGTCGAGCCGAACGGGCGCCCTGATTCGAAATAAAGCGCGAGCCGTCCCCCAGCTGTCGCCTTGTATCGAACGAAATTTGTATTCCCGAAAATGCCGAGAAACGGGCATCGGTGAATGTTCACGGTGCTTTTTAAAGCGTCGTCGCCGTGACGTTTCGTCAGGTCGGGTGAAAAATGGGCATTTTCCCGGATAAACCATTCTCTCCCGTGCGAATTTGCATGAACATCCGGCGCGCGCGTCCCGCTAACAATGTTTCATGGATTATTTCCGCGTTGTTATGCGGGTCCGGGTTCGGGTCGCGGTGGTCGAATTTACTGTCATTAGCCGACATATTTCGGGATCCTTATTCGGATTCTTCGTTAATTCTCTAACCGCGTGCTACCCGTGCTGAAATAGAATTTAAGAAGAAGCTGGCAGGCATTCACGGCCGTGTATTTTTCTCATCAGTTCCGCCGGCGGAAGTCCCTTTCTTCCCAACAAAGGACTGCCGGATTATTAATCTTTTCTTTTATACAACCCCCGGCTGCATTGTTACGCTTTTCCACGGGAGCGCGGATGTATCTTCGCTACGGCCACGAAATAAAGCAATAGAGACGAGAGAGTTCCTAGCGACGAGAACGACGACGACGACACGACGACGACGTGGCGAAAATTCGATCGTGTCTGCGAGAACTACGGCGTAGCTCTTCCGGATGAATGCGGACAGGCAGATAGAGAAAGAGAGGGAGAGAGAGGGAGAGCAGCAGCCAGAAAAACTGGGCCGAGGGTGAAAAAGAGCGGAGGAGGCGAGCGCGTTCGTTCGACTTCCCGATCCCGCTCGATCAATCTTCCTTCTCTTGTCTACAGTTAATTTATCGTGCGTCGATCAGCTCCGCGGAGCAGTTCTTTCGTTCCGCGGGGGTAGGTCGAGGAGCCGGTGCTGCAGCCGGTGCAACGCGTTGCACGGTGCACACCGGGGGAGGGATGGTGCACTACGTAAGAAACCGTATTAGGAGCACATTCAATTTATCCGCGCGATAAGTGTCTTGTGTCGCATGCCCAACCGACCGGAGGCGTATCGCAGGCGCGCGCATGCCTTACCAGGGCTGGTAATCAACGGACCACTTTTTTGCATGGATAATGAAATTTTATCTAGAAACGATTATTATTTTTTTTTAATTGAGAAAAGTTTGAAATTGGTCACGGAAAACGGAAATTAGTCGAATAACAACCGTGTCGATGTTTATGAATTTCACTATCGGAAGAGAGCTAACTGAAGCGATTCGAAAAAGTTTTAGAACAATTTTGAATATGAATTAAATTGAAGGCTGTATATTTGCTTAACAATAATAGAAGAATTAAAAAATTTTTTTCGTACTGCGTTGATAACGGACAAAAATCAAAAAACGTTCGTACTGGTATTGAAACCTTTATGGGAGTGTTGTTTCGTGTGAAATAAGCGAAGATGAAATTATAAATTATTTATAAACATCGATGTGTTATTGACAACTTGTTGTAATTATTAATGTCCCTCTGGCATCTGGCGCTCGCAGTCTGACAATTTTTGTTTCGCCTAAATATCCGCAGTCTATTAACTTTCGAATTTTATCGAGAAAAAACGGGCGTTTCAATGTGCCGCGTGCAACGCCAACCCCCTCTCACCCCTCCGGCAACCCAGTCGTATTGGTACGGCGAAAAATTTGCCTACATAGTTTCGTGACCATTAGTACTAATGAACGAGATCGGATCGTTCCGCCGACTTCTGGCCTGAAATTGTTGTCCGGGAAACTTAATGCCGGGCCCTATCGGTTTCTATTGCTCGGCGCTATTCATTGAATCGAGCGAACTCTAATTGCCCTCTAATTGCTCTTACACCTTAGGTGCTGCTGGAAAAGTTTATTCGAGTTCTTCGTTGGTTAATTGTATTAGGTTGTTGCATGCCGTGGGAGTCGAGCGAACTTACCAACTGTTTAACATTAAATAACAAAATAGATGTTACGAAGTTGTACAGAAAACAAAAATTTGCTTGCAATTAAAACTGTAATTTTATAACTAACTAGTTAATAGCTATACCAATTACTAACTGGGAATTAGCTATTTCATTGTGCACGTCAAGTCACAAAAATTTGTAAAATTCTGCTACTCAAGGTTACGCGAAGGTCACGACATTGTAGATCACTGGTTTTCTTCTTGACCTCACGTCATAGTAACAGAAATAAGTTAAAATCTACAGAAAATGACCTTGACGAAAAAGTTATTCCCACAACATTATGCGTTACCTCGAATCAAATAATTTTTATTGTGTTACACCCTGCATAACTGAAACACATTTACCAAACGCAGTTTCTAAATTTTCAATACAGGCCGGAATAAAAGATTTGCAAAAAGTAACCTTCAACATTTCCGCCACGATTCTGACCAATCGCAATTAAGAAAAAAATACTTTCAGCTCAGTAAACTAAGAAAAATTTCTAGTTGTTTGGTGAAATCTTAGAAAAGTGTCTGAAAGCGAGTCACTGTACCCCAGTTTCACAGTTACGGAAGAGGTCGGCCGTCCGAGGATGATTAGCAGGAATAGTTTGCCTGCGACGACGATGCGCGACTTTCGCTGGGAAAGAAAAATACCAAATATTACGAGACACATTTGCGAGGAGGGGCTGCTGTATCGATCGCAGCCCGCGAAGAATAGCCTGTCAATGGGGAAACGGTTCAATTTCTCGACTGCTTAAGAACCGCGACGTGCTACTTTTTCAACAAAAATCTGCCAGCCGAACAATCGGGAAAAGTGTCCGAACACAATGGCGACCGGCCGATCGACTAAACAAATGACAGACGGCCGCACCATCGTGTTCTTACATTCGCGAAGCGCCGCGCCGCGGAGCACAGCCGCCGTTACATCGGTCGCGTGTAACAGTTAAACGAGAGTAGAATCGCGAACGGCATTATTCCGTGAAAACGTCATCGTCGTGGCGCGCCGCGTAAAAAGTTTATCTCGGGGAGCGTTCGCTGGTATTTTTAACGATTCCACTTGTGTGTCGCGCGCGCGCTAACACGCTAAAACCGGACGTAACAAACACGATTCCCGGAACGGAACACGGGCCGCACAAAAGGAGAAGGGACGGCAGAGGGCGTTCGGGAGGGGAGTGGCGGGGGGTTGTGATCGAGCGAACGCGTGTTCCGCGAAATTGTCGGCAAAGAACAATCGGTTTCAATCGTGTTTCCGAGTGTACCGCGGGCACAATGCCCGTTGACGGAAAATCAGTCGTAAAAGTACGTTTAAATCCGCGGCCGATAAGCATCGAGGGGTGTGAAGGAGTCCTGGCGTTGCCTTCTAGTCCGCGAGCCTTAAGTACGGCGCTGTCGGACGATTGCATAAGGGTCGCGTGTCGCCGGACACTTAGTCCTGGCTGTTTCGAGGTACAACTTTCACTCCTGTAAACACAGCCCCCGCGGCTGTATGAAAAGTTCGCTAACGAACGATACGAAAAAAGTTTTATTGCCCCGCAACGGGCTCCCAAACGGAGGGGAGAGGGGCTGGCTGCGGGTAAACGCGTCCCCAAGCCGGAACTCGGGTCTAGAATGGGCTAGGAATTTCTAGACACCTCGACTGGTTCCATTGCATGGCAGAAAATAATCTAGGAGAAGAAAGACTATAGTATAGAATTCTGGGATATCCCGTACAATCCTTAAGCTTAATTTCGGCAGCCATCCCTCTTTCACACAATTTTTAAAACAAAGGCTAAACATTTTCTGGAGCAGCACCCCCACTAATTGTAGCGACGAGCCGCCACTGCTCGAATAGTCAACCCTCGTGTGGTGCGATAAATTCGCGTTATGTGGAAACAATCCCGTCACTCTACCGATACAAAGCGAACTGAGCGGAGATCGCTCTCGCCATATTTCGGATCAGGCTGCCTATGTGGCTCGGCATTGGACAAGCACAAGAAACTTTTAACACTATAAAAAATCATAACTTGGCAGACTGCCAGGACCTTGCGAGGCGTCGACACCCTATAGGTGCACCCTAGGGTGGCCTCCTTCGCGCGAACCCCTTCGAGCCCCGTCGGCAGATCTGGGCTACGCGGGTTACGGTCACGCAGGGAGCCTCGTAAAACTCATGCGGCTCGTATAATCTAGCTCTAACGGCAGCGAATCCGGACAGATTAGACTTTTATAGTTCGCATAAATTCCCGTGGCCCACGCCGTGCAAACAGTTCGCGCCGTGTATCGGCGTTATCGTAGCCATTTCGATGATTGGAATGGCGCGATCCGGATGCTCCTCGCGCGCGGAGTATCGACGGGCTTGGGCGGGTCAGGACTGGTCTCGACGGACCTCGATGGGCCTCAATGGGCGTCGATGGGCATGGACGGTTCTCAGTTTGGTCTGGAAGGGCTTCAATGGGCGTGGACGAGTTTTGATGGGCCTCGGCAGGCCTCGATGGGCGTGGACAGGTTTCGACGAACCTCGACGGGCCTGGATGGGCCTCAATGGGCGTGGATGGGCATGGACGGTTCTCAGTTTGGTCTGGAAGGGCTTCAATGGGCGTGGACGAGTTTTGACGGGCCTCGGCAGGTCTCGATGGGTGTGGACTGGCCTCGGCGGACCTCGATGGACATCAGTAGGCGTGGATGGAACTGGACGGTTCTCAGTTTGGCCTGGATGGGCCTCAACGGACGGGTTTCGACGAGTTTCGACGATCCTCGACGGGCCTGGACGGACCTCAGTGGATCTGCACGGGCCTCAATGGGCGTGGACGGGTCCCGACGGCTCTCGTCTTTCCCGTCGGTAACTTTCGACAGTAGGTCAACCGGAGTTCATAGAAACCTGGATTAGCACCACAGGGATTAAGCTTGCTTCATTTTGATACCCCCACAATACAATCATTGAAACTCTTTGAGTGGTGTTCGAAACCCATGAAATGAAACTCGTTTATTGAAATTGACTCGGATTCGCGAGTACATATTGAACTTGATCCCATCCCTAGCCGGCACCGATACCATCGACGCCGGATCGCAGAAAACTGGGCATTCGCGTGCAAATAAATCCGCTTTATCTGACCCCCCGGGGCTGGGCGGCCAGCCGCCGGGGCTGGGGGCTGGGCACGGAGGCGGTGCGATGCGGTGAGGCGCGGCGGCGGTATCCGGTCGTGCTTTTTGCAAGGCACGGGGACGAGATAACGGCCGCCGAAGTTTCTGCGAGTGTTTCATAATCGACTGGGGAATTAAGGAATTCGTAATTTGTCCTGCGAACCAGGTGCTTTAGCTGGTGACCGCGCGATAACTTCGTCTGCGAAGGTTCGTGGCTATTACCTGTAAATACGTGTACAGACTGTCGGAGCTGTTACACGTCATTCGACATGACGCGCTGACGAGAGAAATACAGCGTCTCGCTGTAAGATACGGTTATTACCGGCGAATCTAGTTCCACTTTTTTCTTTGATATTTGTTCAACTTAGTGGGGAATACACGTAACACCGGAATTCGGGATTGTTTTGCTTGTTCTGTACTCTCTCCGTAACTGTCGCAAAGGTCTCTACCGTAACTGTTATAATTCTGCACGCTGGAGTGCAGCACCTCTACTGGAACTGTCGCTCGGCGGACCCGACGATACGACAATTACGGAGAGACTACATTTCAATGTCCTCGATCTGACAGTTTGCTTAACGGTAGGTAAATTAATTCGACATACTTCATTGTTTGCTAATTTCGTAGCACGGTGTGCAGAGAATACATAACTTTCTTCTGCTAAATTGTTTTGCCAAGGAAGGCAAGCAGCGTGTTAATATTGGGTTCGACAAGTTTCGATTTAAATGCTCCTCGATTACTACATGCAAACACGGTACAGTTAAGTCGCGGGGGAGTTTTGTCATCATATATGCAAAGTCACGTTGTTAACAAGTCGTTTAGAAAACATGATCAGAAGTTCACGTCGAACATGGTTAAGTCCCGTTTACCGATTAATTCTTTGCGTTATCGTTCGATCGAAATCGCGGGGTACTTGAACAATGTATAAAAAATCTCACTTTTTATTGTATTTTTTTCAGAGTATAGAAAACACTTTCTCAAAATGTTCTGCTCACGTTAAATCTATCGTACCATTCTTTATAAAAAATTCCACTTACTGATTTATTACCAAGCTGCCGCACTCTGCACGGCAAGTACGCATGCCTTCCTAGCTGGGCCGTGATGTTCGTCGGGGTGTTCGAGTCGAAGTACGGCCCCGTGTAAATCCCGTCGAACCTCTTCACCAACGAATGGGACCTTGTGCTCACCCCTGAAAAAATTCCATGATTTCACATACAACTTTCACATACACAATTTGAAATTGCGAATGCGTGCGGTGTTACAGAACATTCATACCGGTGGCCATTCCAGCCTCGCGTTACCTCTACCGTAAGTGTCGAGAGTCCCTAAACGTCAATCGCTCGTCAGGCAAGTAATTATACAGGGTGCGGACGAATAATATGTACAACCGGATGGGGGTGATTCTATATAAAATAGTAAGAAAAAATATAGAATAAAACTTTTTCATTCGAAGCTTCGTTTTCGAGAACATCGGGTTTGAAAATGGATCGAATACACATGCTATTTAATAAGAGTCGTCTGACGCGTCTGATCATGACCCACCTATTCTACTTGCTGCATACACTAGAGCACGCGAACCCGACGAGTCTGTAAACTCGATTTTTCCAAAAACGAGGCGTCAAACGAAAAAATGTTATTCTATTTTTCCGATTTATATTCACGTGTAGAATCATCCCCTGTCCGCTTATACATGATATTTGGTCGCACCCTGTATACGGTGGCGAAATATTCATCACGGAAAACTCAAAAATAAAAAATGTCGAGTCTCTCGATGTTAGCCTCGGTCCCCCTCAAACATATCACACTTTTTTAAAGATAGAAACCGATCTGGCTTACACCGATCTGAACTAAAAAATCATGCAACACTTCAAAAGTCGAACAGACTCAGTTTCTCAACTTCTGCATTTGAAATCTATCGGAATTCAACGTCGAGGTCGCAAACATCTATCTGTTCTCCTCTACGTTCCGCACGCTACGTAGCACGCTACTATTCCGGAACCGTTACAGTTACGCGACAGTTACGGAGAGGCTATCGTCAAAGTGTCTCGATAAAACCGAACATCAATTAGCATAGTTCGCAGTCTGCTCGAAATAATTCTGCGGGTGAAATCCGAAATGGCGGTAGAGGTCGGCCGGCGTCCTCTGTTCGCCGGCGCGCAGCCGCATAATATTATTGTCGCGCGAATTCCCGGAAAGTGTAGTGACACGATGCATTTTCAGCGCGGGGAAGGGGCGGTGGTCCTCCGGGGCGGGGGAGGGGACACGGAACGTTTACGAGTCCTCGAATCCCCAGGCAAACTTCAGCTTTAACCCCCGAACGTCGCTCGCGCCACATCTTAGACGGTTGCATTAACACGGGGGTTCCCGTGATCACGCCGGATTGTTACACCGGCTAAATTTACATTGTACCAGGATCTCCGCGTCGCGTCGCGTCGCGCCGCGCCGTGGCCATGATGGAATAATAAAAGGATCACAGGAATATAGTGTATTTCGCATTCGTGACGTCCATGCACTCGCGGCTTCTTCCTTGCTCGCTGGCATCCCCTCCCCACGCCCCTTTGCTCGTCGCTTCTTGCCTTTCAGAATAAATCCTATCAGAGCTTCTGCCAAGCCATCGTGCCTTGGGGAAATGGATACTAATCCCGGGATTCCGATTCGGGGGATCCGAAGACGGATCAGCATTCGGCCCGAAAAGCAACGTGGGCTCCGTTCCAACGACCTTGAGGGCCCGCATCCGGTCTACCGGCCGAAGGGAATAAAGGAGCCACGTATTTGTTCGCACATCATATTTCTCGTACGTGATATCATATCATACGCGTCCTGATGCACACCGTGATCACCCGCTCTCCTCACACCCCACCCCCTTCCCCATATTACTCGGGAATTTCCCCCAGAGGATCAATTTGTCTTCGACTGCGCTATAGATATGGTGCTCCCCTTCTATAACGCGGCTGAATAACTGTTTAAATAGACAGTACACCGGGCAGCGTCGAATGATAAAGTGTGATTGAAAAATTAAAATGCACATTGAACTTGTCCAAAGAATTTCCTACTTGTTTAACCTTTTGCACTCCTATCGTGAATCGACATCAGTTTTTATCCTGGGAGCTCCTTTGTCGAGTCCCACTCGACATTTTGTGATGTTCAGACCAATAGAAAAAATAATAAAAATTGTTAAAAAGAAGTAGCAGTAAAGGAACTGTCCTTTAAAGTAAATTTCAAATAAAAACAGTTGGGAGCTGCTGGTAGCAAAATTGAAAAATAATATATAATAAATAATAATAAAAAATAATATATAATAATAATAGTTGCAATGTTTAAATATCACCCTGAGCCAAATGTAAAATGATGTTTTTTTTCGAATCCTTTGTTACCCTGCCTTGATAAATAACTGCATAACGATTTTCTGTGAAAATGGTTTCGTTAATTCTCTGTTGCTGCTCACTGTCGATTTATTTTTAGTATTGAACATTTCAGTATTTTCAATGCTTTATAAATTTTTAATGTTTTAAGCATTTCACAATCTTTTGTCTTGTATTCTTTATTATTTGCAAAATGTTGCTGCGTTGTAGTACGCAACACGATGGAAATATTGGTTATTGAATCGAAATTTATAAAATATAATCAATGGGCTTCGTAACTGAGTTTACAAGCTTTATGTAATTATTGGACTATTGATTTTCTATACATTAATGGAAGCTGTCGCAGACAGTAATAATATTTATGCGAAACGTCAATGAAGGGTGTACTTCGATTTTGAAGCGTTAAAGTTTATGCAAAATGAATATCTTGAATCTGATAGAGTGGTTTCGAGAACGATAAATTTCAACAATATAAAACAGTGAAAATGTTAAAAGACTTTAAGAGCGTTAATATATTATTTCCACTAAATTAAAAAAATATTAGTGACAAACATTTTATATTTTACAAACTTTGTATTTTGCGTATAGATCCGAGGTCTAATAATATCATTATTATTATAGAAATGCATTATATGTCGTTATAAAAAAAGATTCTTCGAATTTTTAGCTTGTTTGTAACTATTATATCCAAGAACTACAAGTTGTATTGTCTTCCTTACCATCGAACTAATTACAATTTTAAAAGTTACAGTTTCGGAGGAGTAGCTCGCAAAAACGAGGTCGGAGAACTTTGAGAACATTCCTGCGTCTAATTGAAATACTTATCGACTCCGTTTAAGGTAACTCCAAGTTCCCCTTGCTTCTTAAAACTATGTATCGTTTAAAATTGTTTGCAAGTTTTCTTGCAAAACAAACGCTTCGGCAGAAAAGTTCAAGACGCGGTGTTACTCGCTTCTTTGTGTGCAGGAAAACGACAGGTTTTACTATCTATGTATACCGGATGTTCGACTATAGTTGGGAGAAAATTTAAACTTTATTTTTTAGTTATTAACAATTAAAGATCCACCGAAAATGCGGCAATGTGTACGTTGTGCACGTCGAAGAGAAACACATAATTTCACGTAAAATACTATAGTTATCCGACATTAAAGTGTTGTATGATCGCTCTATAGCCATTATTTATTTCCACAATTATTTCTATAGTTCAACGATCACTTGACTGGATTTTATACAACACCTCGCTGATGCCATCAAATGATCCATCCTCGGAACTAGCATATAAATTATTTTTCACAAGCTCTTTCATGTACAGTACTTTCGCTTCACTTCCGCCAATTATTCTTATAGGTTTAACCAGCAATGTTACATATTCAGCACTGTCGACGTACGCAACTTTCAAACTGATTTTAAAAAGCTGGCTGAAACGATGCTGGGCAGTTATCGCGTTTGCCAGTTAGATAAACATTAAAAACAAACATTATATTATGGTATAAACTTCCTAGAAACTTTTTAATTAGCAGTCGTCAGGGAAATATAATTTTTGACAGTGCAGACATTGCCTATAAAAACAAAATGTTGGCACGATTAATATTTTCCGAATATTCGCACGAATCTGCAAAACATTTTTCAAATTTTCAATGCAAGCCCGCATAAAAAAAGTAATGAAATACAACTTTCAGTAATTATTCTTTTTGCAGGTATACTAATTGTTCTAACTTCTCAAAAAAACAATCCTTCACACTTATCGAAACGCAGACACGATTCCTAACTCTGGGAAGGTCGAGGGGTCCGATTTCGCGAGAGGGGTACGCCCCGTAGTAGTGGGGATATTTTGTTCACATTTATCGTGTAGGACAGGACCCCTCAAACCTTCCCCTACCAACTCCCCCCATGGTAACGGTGCTATCGGAGGGAGAGCGCTATGGTTAGCTTCCCCTACTACGCCGATATTCCCCCACGCGTCGCAATGTCACGTGACTAATCCGGCCCTGGCAGGGAGGAGACAACCTTTACCCCTCGATTCGAGTTAATTCCGCGGATCTGGCGACTCTGCTGATGCAGGATGTCCTGACCTCGATCTCGCTATTCGAACACGCTGCGTCGACGATAGATGCGATGCGCAAAAACAACCTATCGATAAGTAGCGCGCGGAAATCGACAGAACTTCCGTCCTCGGCCGGTGTTTTCGCGATTCTTTACCGCGACGATGACGGGGCGCGACGCGACGGTCCCGTTTGTGTTACGTACGTGTCCCCGGCGGCGATAAGGGGAACACGGCGCATTACAGCCAGCTTACGATTCAATGCCGCGCCGGGGAATCGTTGCTCAATCGACACGCAACAAATACGAGGAAGCGTTTATCGGGGAAACGTTCGTTTGTTCGGCCGGATGCGAATATCGAACGATATCTCGCAGCGGAGGACGCACGAATTCGCGTTCCCGTTGTCGACGGGTATCGTTGCGGGGGTAGGGGTGGCGCGGCTCCCGATTTATCGCCGATGCTTCGAGAGTTCGCGAGTTTATACGAGACGCCGGGAATACGAGATACAGGACGGGCGGCGAAGGAGAAGAGCTCGATAAAACAGCTATATACTGGGGAAAGTTTTTTTGCGCCGAGCGCGGAGAGCTATCGTTCGCAACTCGTCGTGCGCGTTATTTAACTTCGCTCCCGCGTGCACTCCCCTCCCCCCTCTACAATCCCTCCGCCATCCCTCCGCCCATCGTCACCGTACACCCCTACCGCTCATCCTCGAGCGCGTTCTTTCGCTGAACGACTTTCAATCCACTTCGTAAACCGCGGGATTCAGCGGTTCTTTTCACCGGGGACCGACCCCCAAGATAATCGTGTCGGAGTCTCTTTTGTTAGGAATTATCGAATTTCACCGAGTCCCTTAGTTATCCGTTACTTCGCCAGCGAAAATTGCTAATTACAACGGCGCCGACCGTCCCGACGCGGCGCGGCGATCGTCTTTCCTGCACTGTAATCGCATTTCATGGTACGGTGAGTCAAACTGATGATCGGACACTCTTTAAAAAATCACTTTTTTAACCCATTTTCATCATAAGCGTATACAGGGTGTTTCCGGCAAGATTGTAGGAGCAGATCTATAAGTGAAAATAAGAAAAAAATGTTATATGAAGTTTGTTTATATACGCTTTGTTACAATATTGTAGGCAAATAGTGATTGTAGCCTGAATAGGTGCGGAACAGCAGATTTAAAGCTGAATCATTGAAGAGTTAATTAAAGAATTAGATTCATCGACCTTTCACATTATTCGACTTTTTTGTTGTTGAGAAGTTCGAGCAATTGGTTTATTACAGGCCGCGGAATTAATGGTTCACGACATCCCAGATGCGGAAAATATTGACAATATTATTGAAAACGATTTTCGAAATTTATCTTTCGAATTTATTTTCCAGATTTATTTCGGAAATATGTATGTCGATAATTTCAGAGGCATTTCAACTTTAATTTTGCCCAATTCTGTGGATTAATAATAAGATCGACAGAATTCAACAAAAAATTGAAATATCTTTTAAATTATTATTCAAATTATCATTGTTTCGAATGAAGGTATGATTAGTTTAAAAAATTGTTAGTAACTAAGTTAAAGTTAATCTTGGATAGATAGGGACAGCTCGACGAAGTTGAAAACTTTTAAACTGTTTAGAACTTTGTGAAAAGTGCAGAATATTTATGCATATGTTTTATTACTATTATTTCCCAGTAATATACCTTTGAGTTTTCGGAGTAATACAGCAGTTGTATTTTAAAGTACTGTTTAGTCTTTGCGAACAGCAAAAGCCATAGAAACGTCACAATTTATATCGTATATCAAACGCGCTGGCCACGGTTCACGCGAAAATCGGGCGAATTATGCCAACAACTGTACCCTCTAAACAACAGAGTGTGGCCGCCCCATAATTTGAGAATGTCATAAAAGTTTGCTTTTCGTTTAATCGCTTTTACAATTACTTCTAAACCAACTTCATAAAGGCCGGGCGAAATTACGCCTTCGCCCCGTGACACAATCCCGCGTTTATTTTCCACTTTAAATTACTGTTCCCTTTGTTCCCGTTTTATGCCCGGTTTTCGTACGGATCTCGCTGGGCGCAACAAAGACGCCGCCGGTACTTAATTAACTAACCGATAATGGAAGCGAGCGACGCCGGCTCTCGTTCGGTCATACGCGATAAGTGTGACAACCTCCTACACGATAAGTGCGACAACGTCCTACACGATAAGTGTGAAAAATATATTCCCTCTACTGCGGGGTATATCCGCACTAGTCACGTGAAATTGTGATGCATGCACGTTAGAAACGCGTCACATGACCGGGAGGGACGGTGGAGGAACGGTATCATAGAAGGGGAAGACAAGTCTGAATCTGTCGACTCTGCCCATATCTCCACGGCTGAGAGAACTTCTCCACCGCTCTGCCACCGTAAACACTATACCGCGTGCGCTGCCACAAATATTTGATCACTTACAGCTGGGCTCGCAAACCTGGTCTATGTGTGTGTATGATTTTACGTGACCTATGACTCGAGAGCAAATAATTTCTTGCTGCTCCCGACGCTCGGCAATTAGTCTCTTTACTGTCTAAATTTGTTATACGGACGAGCCTTTTCGGAACGCGATATGAACACACGATTCCCAGTTTCTGTATAACCCGCTGCAAGAACTCGCGACAATTTTCATAACTTAGCGGATTTATTATTATTATTATTATTATTATTATTATAGAAAAATTAATTTTGTAGATCTGTACCGATTGAAGATATACCGAAGCTATCATAAAAAACATCACGTCACGCAGTAGACCAATTGCGTGAACAGTTATGGTAGAGATCTCCGCGACAGTTATGGAGGGAATACCGAATTTCGTCGGTTGCAGCAGATCCGTGAACGTGTTGTCGAAGGCGAGAACCGAAGAAAATCAGAATCGCATGGGACGATCATGGGGCACGAACGTCATAAAGACGAGGTTGCGCCAAGGAAAACTGGAAGTACGGGGACGTGTCCACTCGAGGGTGGCTCTCTCCGGTAGAAGTTTCAGGTAGATACAGATCTGCGGGCAACTTTTCGACAGTTTACTCTCCAGCGGCTGTCGCTTCTACTCCCGAGGCGAGGGTGAAACTCGCGGAGAAATATTATCAAGCAGAAAATCTCCGGCGAACTTCTATGGTTTACTTCGAATCGGGCTTATACCGTTCGTGCGTTTCGTTTCAATTGGCCGAATACGACGAACAAAAAAAAAGAAGAAATAAAACCCGGGTCGCCAACCCGCTCGGCCGTCGAAGAATCGGCTAATTACAGAACGCTTAATTATTGCCGTGTTTACGGAATCATCGAAAATTCTGCAGCGACGCGGCCGCGGCCGCGCCGGATCGGATCGATACGCCGCGCGCACAGCGCGCACCGGGACAAATGGGAAATCTAGGTGGGAAAAAAGTCGTGTTAGGAAATAAATATACGGGGGAAAACTGTTTCTATAGAACAGGTGAAAAATCTCCGCTCGATCGGATAATTTCTTCCACTTACGCCGATGAACTATTTTTCAAAATTTCAGTTGGAAAACTTCAATTTTCTTCCGTTGATGGAGTGAACCTTTTTTTTCTATCCTATATTTTGTTAGGAAATAAATATACAGAGCGAGGGAAAACTATTTCTATAGAACGGGTGAAAAATCTCCGCTCGATCGGATAATTTCTTCCACTTACGCCGATGAACTTAATTTTCAAAATTTCAGTTGGAAAACTTCAATTTTCTTCCGTTGATGGAGTGAATCTTTTTTTTCTATCCTATATTTTGTTAGGAAATAAATATATGTACATATAGAGCGAGGGAAAACTATTTCTATAGAACGAGTGAAAAATCTCCGCTCGATCGGATAATTTCTTCCACTTACGCCGATGAACTTAATTTTCAAAATTTCAGTTGGAAAACTTTTTCTTCCGTTGACGGAGTGAACCTTTTTTTTCTATCCTATATTTGTTGCTTTTTTGATATTTTGAATCAACGCACGTATCTTGATAACGATTTATGCACGAATAATCTGTTTGTTGCGTTTTGTTAATATCTTCACGTCGCCTGCAGGAGTACGTGATCAAAGATTTGTTTACGAAATTTTAAAAGTGACCTTCGCAAAGCTTCTCAAGGTGACTAAAACACTCTTCCCTACAATTTTTGTCCGAAACATTTTTTATACCACTTGAAGGCAATCTATTATTGTTTTAGTTAATGCAACAATCTTTTTAATTTCTTTGCTGGACATGGAGTTAGATAATCTTACACAATTCCGCCATTTCGTAATTGTATGTCATTAAAAAATATATGAAACGGAAGCTAAAATGTTGCTTAACATTTAACACAAAAAGTGTTACTAGGCTTACAGGGTTGCACGTACCGTCCGCTTGGAAAAATCGAACGCGTCCCGTGTCCGCGTTGCCAAACAATATCCGGCCAGAGAAATCCGCAGCTTGTCAACGACGCCTGTACTCGTAACATTTAGAATGCGCGGATTGTTGTACAGCATTGGCGTCCGCGGGCAAACGTCCGCGAATCCCGCGCACGGTGGGATACCCGCAATTGTCCCGTGTAATTTTACCGCGGCTGTACATACACAACGCCATTTCGACGGCGCAAATACTTAACGCCCCTCTCTGTGACGGAAACTGTACCTACCGGCTCGAGTACTTACGGGGTTTAACGGTCCTGCAGTAACAACAAAGTGATTACACCATCGACATTGCTAAATACCTCGCGAGTTTTCGAGAACGGCGCGGGACGCCGCCGCGCTCGCGAGAATTACTGCGCCCGGAATGTGAGCATAGAATCCGCCCGAAGTGTTGGCCGAGACTCGCGGAACAAATGGAACGCATAGAAACCGAGTCTACAGGGTGGCCTGAAAATTACGGAATACCTTCGAAGGGGTTTCCCAAGCGATTCGAAGTAACTTTTTCCTTTGCGAAAATCTTCTCCGCGGCTTCGTTCGGGAGTTATCGACGAAAAACGCGGGACCAATCGGAGCGCGACTGCGACAGGGCCCGCTGAGCTGTCATTCGCCGTCCGCTCAGCGGGCCCCGTCGCAGCCGCGCTCTGATTGGTCCCGCGGTTTTCGTTGATATCTCCTTAACCAAACCACGGAGAACATTTTCGCAAAGGAGAAAGTTGTTTCGAATCACCTCGGGAATCGCCACATGCAATGAAGTACATTTTCGGGATATTATTTTATAGGATATTCATTTCTATCTGCATCAAATAAATTATGAACGACAAAGTAATTATGGTGAAATGAATCACGGCGCATTTGCGAGGAACTCGATTTGTTCATTGTTATAGAATTTTTGTTCCACTCAGCACTGACGACGAAACAGTCGATGTTAAGTCTCAGAAGTAGTCAAAGGCTGCAGACTTCCAAGTAATAAGTCCCTGAGCCACTTTAACTTACATAAAAACGGTCGCTTTTATGCGGCAATGAAAACGTTCCGGAGAGATAAAACAGTTGGGACGCACTTAATAACCACGATAAAAGACGGCCGAGTAAATCTTGCGTTCTCGTTTCGCAGTCGTTCGATATTTAACCCTGTCGAAACGTCGACAGGAATACCTGCACGATTGTTTTCATAAATATTATATTTGTACGGTGAACACGTCGTAAAGCTTGCAGAACACCTAACACGATATACTAAATCATTTTATATCGCGCGACATACAGTCGATCCAAAAACTATTTGAACAATAAATTTCCCCGGGCTCGAAAAATTGCCGATATTTGACCTGCGGTAATTTCGTTGAAAAAAATAGTACAACGATACATCTGGTCTCGTTTTAAAGCTCGAACTCTCTAGTTTTACCACCCGTCGTCCTTTTTTTTATGTGACATACTCTTACATGATACAGCGACTGGAAAACCGGAGACGCTTTTTTAAAAATTTTAGATATTGTAACGGATGTAGAAACACATTTGCATAACGCTCGAACGATATTTACAATAACTTTTCTTAATTCTTGAGATGCACTTTCAAACAAATTTCACACTGTCGCACTGAAGTAACGGTTAATGATTACACAATTAATAAAAGCCATCGAATTAAATCACTGTATATTATTTTTCGAATATCTCGCAGATAGAAAAAATTTTTAAGACCACCACCGCACAAAGTATCGTCCATTTTTTTTTTAACCAACGTTGTAAAGTGTTCACCATAGTAAATAGAAGTTGTATGGATTTGAGGGATACATGTCATTTTGCCCTCTGATCAAGATACGAAGGTCGAGTGTATTTTTTTTTTGTAAAATTTATACAATTTTGTGATCGCTGAGTCAGATTCAAAATGGATATAAAATATTTTTGAAAATCTTCTTGTACTGGCGAAATTACATTCACAAATCACAGTGAAGTAAATTTAGAAAATACGCGCTACCGAGCACAATACAATCATCACTGGCTTCGTGAAATCGGACCATCAACCCCGGCGGAATGTCAATGCTTGGCGCAGCATAATTGGTCACCGGTTCATTGGACCGTATTTCACTGATGGATCATTAACGGGTTAAAAATATTCCACTTATTTGTCCGAAGAGCGGGTCAATTAGCAGTCTGACTCTGATACGTGTAGAAAGTAAAAATAACAGAAATGAAAACAGATTATGAAAGTGCATTGACAGTTATGAAAAATGCAGAAGATTTAGGGACGTTTTAAAAAAATTGTTTAAAGATGCGCCTGTAGAGTGGCAGTAAATGTGCAGCGTTTTGAAATCATATTTTTGGACATTTACCGCTCTATATACAGTTTTTTAAAACTGTAAATTTTTGTAAAATTGTAAAATTTGTTAAAACTGTTTTAAAAAGTATATAAGTCTTCGAAGATTTGTTGTTATTTACAATATCCCCTAAACTGTTAACTTCAACATTAGATTAACACATAGTTCACAACGTCGACCTGCAGGTCATGATTAAAAAATACATCATTCAAATTAAAAAAAAAACGAAGTTGACCTTCGTAAGACCTTCACGCGTCCACTGACTAGAATTCAAATTCCCTGTAGTACATATTTTTCGCAAGGAGACAGCGCGAAAATGAACATGTCAAAGCGACACACCCTGTGGAACAGAAGTATTCTGGGCTGTAAGAAATGTTTGGCTCGGAGAGCAACGGGTTAACCAGCACTGTTCCGTTTGCGGAGCGTCTCCAAACACTGTATCCGGAGGATCGGGAGCGCGACGTCCGTCAGCGCGTCTGCCATTTGGAATCGAATCAAATAAATGTCGAGCGATTTGCGTGACACGGTAGATAGCGGGGCGGATTGCGCCCGAGGATCGCCTAAAGCAGGATGACGCGCGCTCTGGATGTGTTGGGGAAGTGGGGTTGGGGGTTAGAGCTTGCTCGTGGACCTTGAAGACGAAAATACCACGGGCAGTTTCCACTTAACCTCGAGCGATGGTAAGAAAGACCATGGACCGTTGTCGCCGTGTTGCCACCGGCGAACGATTAACGGAACGCTGTCCGGGAGAGCGGGCTGGCGCATCCCGCTAATTCCCGGCCCGGCCCGACCCGATATCCTTTTCGCTGTATCTCGGCCAATCGTTCCACGCTCGATGAATCGATTTGCCAACGCGTTTCCGTTCAGACGGCGCGAATCGGATTGGCAATCAGTGCGCGCCGACCCGGTATCGCGTGCACCGGGGACGCGCACGACCAATCAAAGCCCTCCCTACCAGGACACTCGATCTTCCGGACAGAAGGATCCTTCAGGGATGCAAAATATCGAGCGCAGGCGCCGACAACGGCGCGGCGACCCGCGACCCGGCGCCTCTGACTTCGTACCCGCCGCGCCGCACCGCGCCGCATCGCATCGCACCGGGAAAACGAGCATAATCGGACGTCATCGGAGGGGCTGCGTCTGCCGGCTACGGTCACGTTTTTCACCGTCGACGGTCGCACCGTTGGCTTGAATTATCTCCCGACGTCGCGGAGCGGCCGCGATAATCGTCCACGATGTCCCCGGAAATCGTGTTTCATGGCGAGATTACCGGGCCAAGGGACGCGCAGCAACGCCGTTAAAGGGAGCAGATGGCGGTCGGGCGTAATGCGTTGTTTATGACCGATCTCGCCCGCAGATATCGTTCGTTTTCTGGGAGGCAGAGTCGCGCGCGAGCTAACGCCACGAAAGGGGTTCTACCCTGGCCGTCTTGTCCTCGAGGGTTCGTCAATGGAGTGGCTGTTTGGGAAGGGTCGCCATTGATACGCTGGGTTTTGTCCGTTAACTGGGAACAGTGGCGTTATATGACGATTCCGAGGATATCGTAGAGATACGTCACATGATCGGACAGTGGTGGTGAATCTGACGACTCTGTATGCGACAGTTACGGAGATGCTACTGTTGTAACACGCATTTTCCTCGTTCGTGTTACGATTTGAAAATTTCATGGGAAAACATGCGGTGAACAGTTACAGTAGAGATCGTTGCGACGGTTACGGAAATGCTTCTATAACTCGCATTTCCCTCGTCCGTGTTACCGTTACGTTTAACTCAATTTGAAAATTTCATGGGAAAACATCGTCGCGTCGTGCGGTGCACAGTTACGGTAGAGATCGTTACGACAGTTACGGAGATGCTACTGTAACTCGCATTTCCCTCGTTCGTGTTACCATTACGTTTAACACGACTTGAAAGTTTCATGGGAAAACATGGTCGCGTCGCGCGGAGAACAGTCACGGTAGAGATCAATGCGATAATTACGGAGAGAATGCTGAGAAAACTTTGTAGTCGACTGCAACGTTGATTTCGATGAAATTTTCAGAATACGTACAATTGACACGGATCTACGAAAGGTATTTTTCAAAATTTTCGATAGAGGCATAGAAAGTACTTTGTTTACACGCTGCGACTTTACTCAGGAGAAACTTGTGTTGGTCGCGACGCGCTGTTGGAAATGGCGAACAGTGCAGAAGTGAAACGCGAGCGAGATGATCGCGTTCCACTGCTAAGAGTTATCCAAGTACGAGAACGACATGTCGGCTAAGAAAAGCACACGAGGAGAAGGGATAATTATCCCGTGAGCAGGTTAACGTCGCGCAGTCTTTGCGCAGAACGGGGACAAGATAATAGAAAAGAGAGCTTTTGTGCTAAATAGACTGTCGCTAGAATGATTAAAGTGTTCGGTGTTGTTGTAATAAATTACCGGCGACGTCAGTAACGCCGCGCCGCCGGCTACGTAGAATGCGACGACGCCATGTTGTTATTATTTTATCTCCTCACCGGATACTGTTCCAGGCCAATAAATCTGTCAATCTATTATATGTAGCTGTTCAGCCGTACATTGTTTGGAGAATTACGCGAAAGCAGTAGGGTAGCCGCCCCCCTTCCCTCTCGAGGCTTTCACCGAGGGACTTATTTCTTACCGTGAAACCTTAGAAGCTGCTCGATGTAAGTCGTGTGCTCTTTCAGAACACAAGTGGTAATTACATATACGTATAGAACGTCGAGGAGGTTTTATCGTGATTTGTGCACGCGTTAAGAACTATTCTAGCGGCATTATAGCCGGGCAGTATAGGCTATGCAAATCGCGATACAAGACGCCAATTTATGCGAGAGAAAATTTAACATAATTTCCACCACGTAGTTTCCACGCCGCGGCTTTTATATTTTATTAGCAATAACGAATTCGATGCGTCAAACTTCAATAGGATCTCCGTTTCATGTTACGAGGAACGAGGCAGAACCACCTCCACCCCGCCCGCAGTCTAATTATTAAAAGATTGCGAGAGCTGATTTTCTGATTTTTATTAGGTCTCCACGCGTTGAACGTGTTCTAGAGCGATATCGACATCGCGCGAAGCAGCTTCGTTATTTATTCAGACAAAACGTCCTACTTCTGTAGGTACACTCACTTTTTTTTTTTGTAGAAGCTAGTACGACTTGGGTGAAAAATTGATGCGTAAACTCGTTAACCGGCGATTCACCTGTTAGATCACCAGTTTTAGAAAAGTCCACGAATTCACGTTTTAGCGAGCATGAGTAGAATGAGCGCGACATGTATTGTTCCTCCGCGGGAAGATGGCACTTCGGGTGGGAACATTTTTGCTACTGACACATGTAAAATGCTATTGTGACCGCGCATGACTACTTCGTGATCGCGTCGTGACCGCGTCGGTCTATTCAATTCACATTCGCTCTGCTTTTTTCGGGCCATTGCGAAACACTTGTGCGTCGGGACACCAGGGGCGTGAGTACCCGCAAGCCATCTCCTAGACGAGGACTAAAAAGTTCGTTTCGCTGTGGGACTTCGCATTAGCGAGCCCTATTATGCTCGGAGGACCTTAATTGTCGTCGAACAGTGAGCCGAAGAAACAACGCGGCGCGGCGGGTCGAGAGGCTGCAGCAATTATAATTCGATTCGACTTAATCACATATTGATAGTTAGTCGGGTTAACTGGCGTGCAATTCAAAATATGCTTCTCGTCTCCGCTCGCCCTCTCTCTCTCTAGCGTCCTCTGGTGATTATCGTTAATACGCTTATCGCGCAGTCGAGCGTAACGACGCGCGCGTCTAGATTATCAACTGAGAACAATTACGTGTAAACGAGAACGCGTTTCGGGGCCGCGTTGCGCAACCGAGGCGACAATACCGAGCCGTCGGGGAAAAGTAGGAGACAGAGGTAGTGGATAGCGAACAACGACGACGACCCTGTGACTCGATGGGAGAGCGGCGCGGCGCGGCGAGGCGGGTGAAAGTGGAAATAAATTTCTTGGAAACAGAGAAAAAGGATTTCTGACGTACATTTCCCCGGAGACGGTGCCGGCGGACGCGAAAAACTCGAGCATCGGCCGGGGAACTCCCGGCCCGCTTTATTAGAACGGCACGTACGAGTGTTCGACGTAATTTTACGACGTCATCGGGCACTAAACTCAGACATAAATCTGGATTTTCCGTCCCCCCCCCCCCCCCGTTCCCCGCCCACCGATGATCGCTTTTCCTCGCGCCCCGAGCACCAATCCGCCGCACGCCCCTCGCCCACGGGGCTAACTCGATTTTCTGTCTTACCAGTTCATCAAACATTTACGTTCCGCTACTTCCACCGCGCACTTCTCCGACTCCGAGCCGGCCTCAGACACACGACCGTTTCGTTTTCGTTTAATCGAGCGGGATTCGGAGAATAATTATTTATACACCCGTCGGGGATATACGATCCGGTCGTGTTCCCTGCGGTATCGGGTCCCGGTCGGTCTGGGTGCACGCGTGTCACGATCCTCTCCGAGCACGAATAGATCACCCTGATCGAGATCGCGGTCGGGATCTCGCGAAATTATGCACGCTCTCGATCCGGTTTCGCATCAACTATTCACCCTCGGACAACGTACTCGCGGTTCCCATAATTTTACGTCGCGTCTTTCTCTTTCTCTGTGGTTAATAATTATTGAAAATCTACTTTTTCCATCACAGTTCGTCTAGACGCATCGACGGCGTTCTTCCTCGAGGCGAGCGGATCGATCGCCAGAAATCGAGTACTTGAGTTTTGTTACTCTCCCGGTCGGAACAGACCCAGCCATCGGTGGTGCGAAACGTCCGCTTCGTCAGCCATAACCACAACGAACATTCTTTTCACAGATTCACGTTCCACGGAGTTACACTCGAAGTTCTCGCGGATTAGTTCAACGACGATCGTCGTCACCGAGTACGAACATTCCGCACGATTGACCGGTACGCGTCGACGATCGTCGACGATCTACCGGCGATATAACACGTCACACGCACAACGTCGTATCCGCCGGAACGATTTTCCATAAGTGGCGGCGGTGATGGCGGTGGCGGCTGGCGGGATGCTAAAACCTCGATTTCGAGGGAAGAACGGCGGTCGGTTAATCACTGTGAAGTATGATCAGCGGCCATCCCCGTGATTATGTTACGGCTCGGAAGCGCATAATGCATAGAGCGTCGATGTTGAAAATCGATTTCTTGTTGCGCGGGGCACCGTCGGTGGTTCGATCCGGTACGCTCCGGAATTTTCACCGCGGTCCACGGGTCTCGGCCGTCGGGCGTAATCGGTGTTACAGGATTCTCGACGAGTTATTCAACAAATTCGCCGAGGGCGCGTTGACCTAATGGCGCGCGCTCGCTTCATCGGAAATAACCGCGTCGCGCCGCGTCGGGTCGGGTCGGGTCGCATAGGTTCGATCCCCGTGCGGGCAGACTCGCTCTCCCTTTTGTTTCGCCGGGAGCCGGTCGAATCTTCGGTAGCACGGCGTGTCGATTAACAACGAAAATTAACGTCCGGTCGGAATACGGAAGTTTCTGGGCCGGGCCGATCGATGCGGAAAACCGCTATCGGGAGTACGTACGGGCGAAGTTAATAAATCCTGTTTACTAGCTTCGTTGCTGTCCAGCGAGCGAGTAAAAGGGTGGTGTGGGAGAGGGAGAAGGGGGGAGAGAGGGAGAGAGAGACAGAGAGCAGTAGAGGGAGGGTCCTGAGAGTGCTCCGGCGGAAAGGAAAATTATTGGTGATCGCGGACACAAGGGTTCTAGCCACCCCGGTATCGGAAAGGACCCGTGTCCTGGGAGATCATTGAGATAAAACATGTCGGGGGCTAGTGAACCGCGGGGCTTAATGCACTCTTGATTGAATCAGCAAAAAGTTGCGCGCGGAGATGGGCACGGGCTAGGGCCGGCAGCGCCGTGTTCACACGGGAAGCAATTATCACGCGGTCTCGCGGTGGATGCAGGCATGTCTTTGCCGCGCTGGGTTCGAGAGCGTGCCGCGAAATTGATGATCCGTTCAACGAAGATCCGGGTAATTGCGCTTGAATATCTCGCGCGTCGCGTTGACCCGCGTCTGAACTCTCCGTTATCTACGATATTCTTTGCCGCAGCCGCGAACGAGACGCCGCGACGTGTAAAATCTCCGGCGCGTCGAGCGTCGATTTTAATCGTATAATTAAAATGGAAGTTCGTCTCGCGGAGTATAGTGTGCGTTGTCTTTGGCGAGTTCCTTCGTGTCTCTTTTGTCGGCGACGTGTTAAACGTGCACACGACACGACACAGCACGGAGCACGGTGATAACCGTTCTTCCGTCGAGGGAGTATGAAAAAGCTAACCGTATCATCGAGAAACAGCCGCGAGAGATGAAATCGATAGACATGTCCCTGAACGACGTCACAGTGAAGATGAGGGTATACGCTACCCTTCTGCCTTCACCGACACCCTGCCGTCTCTCTCTCTCTTGCTCTGGCTGTCTCTCTTGTTCACTTTGCCTCCTCGATGACAGAATCATCGAGACGACACGGTGACCCGACAAGGATAGCCGTCGAGAAAAGAGAGCGAGTGGCGCGGCTCGGGGGAAGAGAGAGAGAGGGAGAGAGAGATAGAGAGAGAGGCGAGAGGCGCACAGGGAAAATACAATACCGTCGGCGCGACAAACAAGGGTAGCGCTAGATACAGCCCTGGGCCGGGTCCGGAGGCAGCACCCCTGCTCCCTACACCCCCTCGATGAAATATCCTACCAGGCCAGTCCTCTTTCTCTCTCTCTCTCTCTCTCTCTCTCAATCTCCTCTTTCCCTCCACTCGCGTATCTCGATCCTTGCGCCGATCGATCCCGGATCCACGCGGATCAGCTGCTCGATTCTATCTACTACGGTGGAGCAGAAGCAGAAAACCGGAGCACCACCACCACCATCACTAGCAGTAGCAGTAGTAGTAGCAGGAGAGCATCGTGGCGAGGACTTGCACGCGTGCAAATTCACGTACGCACAGTTACACCCCAAAATCTGATCGATCCATCCGCAGTACAAGTATCCACAGCTCCGCCTCCCCCCTCCTCCACCCCCTTTTCACGTCACTCGCCAACCCATCCTCCCACCTCCCCTCCCCACCCCACCTCCTCTTTCCTCACTCGGCCTCTGTGGAAGCAAAGTCGACAGTCAACCGGGGACCTGAACCTAGGGCACACGAGAGTCACGGGGCCAACAATAGCACCTTTGCTGTCTTTTGTCGCGGCTACCGAGCCAACGCGTATGTATGTACACACTTTCCCTTCAGCGGCGGAGGTGGGGGAGGGAGAGATCCTCTCTATCTTTCAGGAGGCACTAGAGTACAGAGGGGGGGGGGGGGGGGAGGGGAAGAGAGAAAAAATGTAGGCGGTATAGAGAAGAGGTAAAATGATGATCGATATAGACCATCCGCGGATACGTGTGCAGCCGCTGCCGCTGCCGCTGCCGCACGCGGCAAACTCTCCGGGTACGCGGCGAGAGAGCATATGTCACGCGGTGGGATTGATCTTACCGGTGATGCCTAGAAGGATCCAGCACACGAGGCACAAGACGTAGTAGTTCACGTAAGAGGATCTCCTCATGATGACAAAGACGACAGTGACGACGACGGGCACGACGACGACGACGACGACAACGACGACGACAACGCGATCCCGTTCGACGGGTCCACTGACATCTCAGAGAACGACCAGCACGCACCACTGGTGTCCGGTGCACACCCCCCTTTCGCACCTAGTCCTCTGTTATCACGCTGCTCATCGTCTCCTTTGGCTCGGCGCTACCAGGCCTCCTCGTGCATAGCACCCCTCTCGCACACCGGTGTCCGTTTCCTGGTGTCCAGATACGCGCACGTTTCTCCCGTATGATCACCACCGGGGGGATAGGCGTGGGTTTCGCTTTCTTTCCTTTTTTTTCCGTTTTATCGTTTCGCTCACTGATCACATTATCTCCCGATGAACCGTTGGATCGCGCACCCGTGTCGATCTATGCTGCTCTCGGATCGAGTACTCCTCACGAGGTGACCGTCGCGCGTCCCGTTCCCCCCCCAGGTTGCGTTCCGTTCCGTTGCGTTGGCTCAAAGTGACACACGCTCTCACCGTCGGCCGAACGATTTACGAAAAAAAAAAGTTAACGCTGGTGCCCACGAGTCCCGTGTCACCGTGGGCCCGATACTCTCCGTCGCGTGGTTACCAGGGTTTTTCCGACGATGCCTTCGACACGGCTAACTACCGACCGAGTTTTGCGTACGGCTCGTCTGCGGTTCGTCGTCCCGGGCGAAGCTCTGAAACCGCCGGGCCTCCAGTGGCACTGCCCGCGCCCGCCCGGGGATTCCGCGCAGGCGTGCTCTTTCTCTTCTACTCTGCCGATCAGTCAGCCTCCTCCTTCCTCCAGGCCTCCGACCGTTCGCTCTGTCCTCCTTCGTTCTTATCCCTTTCTCCTGCCTCGGTCTTCTTCCACGATTACTACTACTACTACCCGCTACTACAGCTACTACCACCACGGCAAATGTTGTCGTTGTCGTCGTCGTCGGCATCGTTGTCGTCGTCACCACTACCCTCGACTCTGCTTCTGCTGCTGCTGCTGCTGCTACTGCTACTGCTGATTCTCCTGCTGCTGCTGCTGCTTCTTCTTCTTCTGCTGCTGCTGCTGCTGCTGCTGGCGATGCTCACGGTATTACTACCACCGAGGACGACGACGTCGTGGTTGCTGCTGCTACTGCCGACGTCGGTTGCCTTAGCGTCTTGTACGCTTCTTGCTCTTTCAATCCGCGCGACGTCTTTCGTCCATCCCCCTGAACAAATTTTACGCTTCTTACGACGTTAACCTTCGGGTGTACCGGTTCGTATCGGGATTCGACCAACGTTTCGCCCGAGACGGTGCCGACTTGAAAATGGCAAAAGCCCCGGGTTAGGTCCTCCTTCAGAACTTGGTCCACTTTCCCGCGGAGTCTAGGATTTGTAAATTTGCGGTGCCCGTCAATCGACCAGGAGTGGTTTTAATTAGCCGGGACGGGGGCCTCGCGGAGGGCTCCGCGTTTAAACGAATTCGCCGGGATTGGAATCGACGGCTCCGACTCGACTCGACTCGGCCCGGCCCGGCCCAACCCGGCCCGGTACGCCACGGCCCGGCCCGGTCCAGCTTCTCTTTCCTGGAGACTTTTAATCAGCTTTCGCTTTGGCTCTCGGTCTCCTTCGGTATTTACGATTCTTAATTCAGCCGTCTGATTACTGTTTCCCCACGCTTTTAATACCGGCTGCTTCCCGTCGCATTCGCCCCCGTTCCTCCCCTCCCCCCCGCCACCGCCCCCGCGCTCGGCGCACTTCCATTCGCACAGCGCTAACCCAGAACTCCCGCAATTTCGTCCGTTTATTCGCGGACGCGGCTTCGTTCCTCCGTTTTCGTATCATCTTAAGTTTGCATTAGGGAGCGGCGGAATTGCGGTCTGATAGCGGGACCGGTTGGAATTCCATTTTTCTGAAAATATCGCGCGCTTCCGCGCATCTCTCCTTCACCCTCCTGCTCCCTCCCATGCAAGTCTGGAGAAACTCGAAGAAAGAGAGAGAAGGGTAGTAAGCGCGCTCGTTTTGTTTTTTACCATTCGTTGATTATCCGTCGCGCCCAACGGCCTTCGCTTCAAGGAGCGTAACGAATCCTCCTTAGGATTGTTTCGACCTATTTTTCCTCGTGCCGTGCCGCGTCGTCCTGTCCTTTTTCTTTCGTTCCCCCTCTACCCGTGATTGCCGTTGCTCGATGCCGATGTTATTTTGTTATCTGTTTCCTTTTTTTTTCGTTGTTCCCCTCCCGCGCGGTGTTTCGGGTCCGCTTACGATTATTGCATTTTTGCTCGACCAATCGGATCGTACACGATCGCGTGATTCACGGTCGTAGATACTCGAAGTGGCCACCGACGTTAATCTTATTCAGCCGGGAGAGGAGCGTCGAATCGGCCCACGGAATTAGATGGCTCGTCGACGGGATTAATTGATCTTCATTCGATTAGAATTCGGGGGTACATACGTTTATGTCGGACGTGATCGATCACCCCGGTCGTTTCACGGGAACAGCTTTTCGAATTAATTCGCTTCTAATAAAAGTCAGGCCTCGTTCTACCGTCCATTCGTCGTCGTTCGCGCCCCGGCCCGAGCCCGCCTGCCCAAGCCCGCCCCGCTCATTGCCCCTGCATCGTCTTTGTTCTCTATTTATAAGCGCAACCTTCCGCCCTCCTCTTCCTCCGCGCTGTTTTCAACGGACAGCGTCTTCTCCCACCCCGCGAAAAGCAAAACAACACGGAGTCGATCGGAGACTTAGTTTATTTAATCCCCTCCCCCCCTCCGCCGTCCCCGAGGGTTTAATTATGACAAAATGCTATATCGAAACGCGCAGAGAGTTTCGAGCGCCCTCCTCCTCCCGCCCCTCCCTCCATCCCTTTACTACGGGGCCGCGAGCCCGGATTTTCCTTTTTCTTTTTTTCGTCGCGAACAAATTGTGTGTCCTTTACGGCGTTAACCTTATTCTCAGGAGAGACCGAACTGCTACGGGCTCATATTTCCTCGTAAAAGAAGTGCTTTCCTTTCTTTCCTCTTCAGCTTCGTTCTCTCTTTTCTCTTTTTTTCACCCGCCAGCCCCCTCCCCCCTCCCGCCGCCATTCCTCTGGCCTTTGCTCGACGAAACGTATTTTAAAGCGTCTTCTGTAAACCGGCTAGCTACGCTGACGCGGAGTTCTCGCGGGAATGAAATATGCAACGTTGTATTACATTCCGCCGGTTATGCCGCGCCGCAAAGCGTGGGAACGCGTTAATTACTCGTTGCCGGCAATTTTATTTCAAACATCTTCATCAACGCACAGGGAAATAATACGATACCGCCCACCCCCACCCCCGCCCCCCGACATCGTCGGTTCTTCCAATGGTTCTCTTCTACACCTGCCTGCCTGCCTGCCTGCCTGTAATGTCGTGTCCGCGCGAGCGTCATCCGAGGGCGGCGTCGAGGGGCGGGGGGTGGCAAAGCCCGAAAATTTTCTTAGGCGAAAGATAAACATCCGCGAACGCCCCTGCATGGAGTCGACGAAAGGTCCGAGAGGGGCGATGTTAATCCGACTGACAAGAGCTGCCCGGCTCCCCCGTTAGATCCCACGGCAGGAGAACGGAACAAGGGACGCGAGAGAGAAAGATGGCGGGGGTGAGTGGCACGGGACGGGGGTTGCAGCGTAGCCGGGCAACCTCGTTCCTTTAAACTTTCTTTTTCACTTTCATTGTCGTCGCACGCGGACAGCCCTTTATTTTTTTATCCTCTTCTCCTCCGCTTCCGCCGTTGTTCGTTCGCACCCTTTCGAGCAATCCACAATCTTTTGTAGCTCGGCGAAATTTTACACCTCTTTCATCCCCCGTCATCGTGCCGTCGTGTCGCGTCGGGTCGCGTCGTGTCGCGTCGGCACGATTTGTAATTATTCGCGAGAAACGCTCGGAACTTTTTCTTTACATCGCGACAGGGGGGTGGGAGGGGGTCCGTTATCACCGAGGATTAACTCTAACCCTTTCAGCGGTGTAACGATTTTTATCACTGCCCCATTCAACCAGTATCCCTCTCCTCCAACCTTCGGGTTTCGTTTCGCTCGCGTGAAACCCGATCCTCTTCGCGGGGAACGTTTTCCACCGAGCGAAATTACCGGAGCGTGTTCCACGCCGGCCAGGGAGAGAGTGGGGGGTGTGGGAGGGAGAGAGAGAGCGAAAAGGGCGCGTGCGGGGGGAGGGCGGACACGTGTAAACGCCGCAACGGATCGTTTGCTTTAAATTATCAGCTATTAACGGGCCCCCGAGTGTTTGCGCACTTTTCGACGCTATTTTTCACGGGGGAGCGTCACCCCCCCCAACCCCAACCTCGCAAGATTGGGATAATGCACAGGGGTTGCGAGTCGCGACACCAAACCCGAAACGAACCTTCGGTTTGTTCGGCGTCCGCAAACATTTCGGCAAAAACGGATCAATCAACATTTACCTTCAGATCGCTCCTCGCCCCCGTAGCTCGCGACCGTCCCCTCTACCCCCTCGCCGCAACCCCTCGCCACGTCCGTTGGCCCGGCGCGGAGCCCGGAGACATTAACTTTCCGGCTACGTCGGTGACTGTTCGATTAGAATTCGTAATTTTGAATAATCGACGACAGAGGAGAGAGACGACGACGACGGTCTCTTCTGTTCGCCAGGAAATTTAAGGGCGAGTGTCCCGAATATGTAAGCTCTCTCCCTCGTCCCGGCTCCTTCGACGCGGCCCGCTCGAGATTAACCTTCATCGTCGGAAGTAAGTTTTCGAATCTCGGTTAAGTTTCCGGCTGCGAGGAATTTCCATGGGTGCGGTAGACTGGCATTTCGTAAATTGCAGAACTTTTCTTCTCGCCGATCTGCCGCGATCTACCTTTCGCACCCTTTTCCGCCCTTATCCCTTTCTCTTTATCGATCACCTTGCCTCCTACCTCCTCCCCCTCCTCCGCCTCTGCGTAGCCAGCATTCTAAGCGGGACTCTCGCGCTGTTCTTTTCATTTATTCCCACGGATTTCTTTATTTTTCACCGGCTCCTCCCCCCCTGTCGCTCCTTGCCGCGTTTTTCGCTCGCAGTTTTTTCGCCGATTCTTCTGGCTTATTCACCGGAACTCCTTTCCCCAACCCCAACTACCACCCCCCCTCTCTCTCTCTTAATTCCGTGCCCGGTCCCGAAGGAAAATATCACCGCCACCCGCCCCTCTAAAGAACTCGTATTTCACCGAGTGCAAGTCGAACGAAAACTTTAAACATTCTTTATCTGTTTGCCGAGCAGCGTCAAGTGATTTATCATTATTTTTCTATGTTGAGCAGGGTCCGGGCACTCGTGGTCGGACCGCTTTTTGCGACCACCGCCGAAACCGGTTCCGATTAGCGAGACAGCCCGCGAATCGTCGTTTTGGACAGCTTCGCCCAAGTCCTCGAGCCCTTCAAGCGAAACCACACGTTGCTCAAATAAAAAATGCATTTCGACAATTTTTTTTCTTTGTGCGGTGGACGCAATAATATCGTGCAACTTTCGTTTCAACTTTTTTTTAAATATCGTTCTGTGTTCTGGAGATATTTCACGGAAAGTATTGATATTTTTTCAAGGACTGATGTCTAGGGATGGGCGGACGGAAATTCGGGTTCGGGTCGGGTATTTTCACCAGGAGAGCCCGATCGGAAGCTCGACTACCCGAAGATTTCGGGGACACGCTGTGTATTTTCGTAATTTGTAATTTTATTCGTCGTAAAAATTGTTGACACGTAGGTTTCAGCCTCAGAAGTACGTGCACACGAAAAAGCAGTAATTTTGTTGGTAGTGCATTTGTGCGCCGCCTGCTGTACCACACCGCCTCGGACTTGCGAAAGACTTACGGCAGGAACTTATAACGCCGTTTATAGGAACTTTCTTGTCGCGACAGACACGCCCCGCCCATACTAAACTCTCATTCGTCGATGAATTTTGGCGGGTTTTATTGCTTAAAAACCAAACGATGCAACGCTGTTACTCCGGGCTGCGCGCGTCGAATGGGGGTTACGAAAATATTGGCGATACCGGTAAACGGAGGAACGATATACAGTGGATCCAAGAAGTATTTCAACACTAAATACCCGATTTTCGAAAATTTGCCAATATTTAAACAGTAATAATTTCGTAAAAAATGACCATACGATCATAAAATTTGACTGGTTTTAAAGCTGAAAGCCTCTACTTTCAAAATTCATCGTTCATTTTATTCCAAGATCTTTTTTTTATGATGTAGCGAGCGAGAAACAGAAGGCGCGTTTCTTACTGAAAATGTTACACATTCAAACGTCTGTGAAGACTTTGATAAATTTTTCTTGTGATTGAAACTTACATAGATTTGAAGTCTGAAGCTTCCTCTTTACAACGACACCTTAAAAATTGATGTAAGATTTTTTTTCACTGTTTTCTGCAACAAAAATGAGGAACAAGTTCGGTCGTGTATAGCACCCTTGGTGTAACTTATGCTGGTGTAAAGTTGACGGAACAGCTCTCATTCGAAGCTCGATAAAACGGCTAAAAAAAATCGTACATCAATTTTTAAGGTACCATTGTAAAGAGGAAGCTTCAATCTTGAAATCTATGTTGGTTTGAGTCACAAGAAAAATTTTTCAAAGTCTTCACAGACGTTTGAATGTGTAACATTTTTCAATAAGAAACGCGTCTTCAGTTTCTCAGTCGCTACGTCATGAAGAAAGGTCTTGGAATAAAATGAACGATGGATTTTAAAAGTAGAGGCTTTCAGCTTTGAAATCAAATTTTATGATCGTGTGGTTATTTTTTACGAAATTATTACTGTTTAAATATTGGCAATTATTCGAGAAATGGGTATTTAGTGTTGAAATACTTCTTGGATCCACTGTAATAGCACAATGAAACATAATGATAACTTTATTATCGGACTGCGGATCTTTATGCGTAATAAAATTGTCTGCTCTAGATATAGTTTATATGCATTCATCGATTGTGCTTCGATTCATAATAAATTTCGCATTGTTCTGCTTCTGGTTCATATTCACGGCAACGTGGCGACAAATTTCCGACAACATGACAACATATCTGCGATGAATAGGTCACGAATCAATTTCTACAGTAATATATTTTTAATATAATTTCGTTAATTTTACTCCTTCGCAGATGCAGGATCGGTTCACCGAGCAAGAAAAAAAAACGCTTAAAAAATACAACTGAACTACTTTCAGGATCTCGCGCCGAAAAAAAAGAAACGCTATTTTTACATCGGTTTTTACAGCAACGGTGAATGGATTCTCGAAGATGTTCGCGGAATTTGCAAATAAAACGTAGCGCTTGTTGCTCACAATTAGAATCGGTAATTCGTAAATTCCTGTTAACAACGCGCTGTACGATTGTCAGAAGTGGTTAGTGCCGAGTTAGGTTTTCGAGTTAGATTGCGTGTCCGTGATGTTGACTGTTAGAAAGTCGGTTGAATGTTCGTGATTCTATTGGTCGGTGCATGTCGATAGTACACGAGTAGGAGGGTCGACTCCAGAGACAAGCTTTTAGCGGAAAACCTGCCGGTATTGTTCTCGAATTTCTCGACATTTACTGTTTAACTTTCCTGCTCGACCCGATATTATGACCGATGTCTCGATCGTGACAAATAACTGGATCAAACAACATTATGGCGAATCTGGTGCGGGTTTAAAGTCACTTGAAATTGATTTGCGCTACGTTATTGCTCGGCCACCTATTTCCTCTGTAATCTCGAATCCACTATGTCACTATGCAGAATAAAAAAAAAAAGGTGGTTCAAGTAAATGCAATTAATACATATGCAGATATTCAACAAATACATACTATTTTCCATTCAATAATCTCGAATCCACTACGTCACTATGCATAATAAAAAAACTTGGTTCGAGCAAATGCAATTAATACATATTCAGATATTCAACAAATAAATACTATTTTCCATTAAATAATCTCGAATCCACTACGTCCATATGCACAATAAAAAACTGTGATTCGAGCAAATGCAATTAATGCATATTCAGTTTAACGAGAGACATCGCAATGGCAACAAATAAATACTATTTTTCATTAAATAATCTCGAATCCACTACGTCACTATGCACAATAAAAAACTGTGATTCGAGCAAATGCAATTAATGCATATTAACGAGAGACATTTCAATGATAACAAATAAGTACTATTTTACATTAAATAATCTCGAATCCGCTACGTCACTATGCATAATAAAAAAACTTGGTTCGAGCAAATGCAATTAATGCATATTTAGTTTAACGAAAGACATTGCAATGACAACAAATAAATACTATTTTTCATTAAATAATCTCGAATCCGCTACGTCACTATGCACAATAAAAAAACGTGGTTCGAGCAAATGCAATTAATGCATATTTAGTTTAACGAAAGACATTGCAATGACAACAAATATTATTTCCAATTAAAAACAAATCGCTCCTTTTCCCCGAAAAGTGACCCCAAAAAATTCAATTCACGACATTCGCTTCGCGCAGAAAGCAAACGAGATCCTAAAACCACAGGAATTCCACTGCAAGGACGCTGCCGACAGTCCGGGTGCGAGAATGCGACCGGTCCCATAGTCACGAGGAGACTCGAAAGAAATTTCCGAGGCCTACAGCCAAGAACCGCCGTCTGTAGCACGCTCTCGCGACCTTTCGATCCCCAACCCCTTGACTTACGGCGTCGAGCGGGACTGGGCGGCGAGGTTCACGGGCGAAAGTTAACAAACACGAGTCACACTTGTGGTTCACTTGTTACGGATGTATTTATCGAGGAAGGGAGATCGAGCGTGCGGTCGGACGGTTGTTGTTTTAGAGCGCGGGCGACCTTTTCGCTGACCTTGCTCCGCTCGCTAATCGGGCGCAGGCTAGGCGAGGGGGGCTCTGACGTGGACTGGTGACGAGAGTTTCGAAAATCTGAAAAAGAGAAATCCAACTGGCAAATTCTGTTCGAGCCTTTCATAGTATTTTCATTCGGCCCGTTTTCGCGGACAGCTCATCGCGCGCGTCTCACTTTAACCGGTTTACGCGAGTGCCGTTAATACGAATACATCGGCGGCGGTTCGCACCAGCGCGCGAACGGCTTTCGCGCCTTCGGGAAACTCGGAAAAAATCGTGAGCAACCAGTCCGAGCCACTTCAACCGCGCGCGCAGTGGTCCTCGCACCTCGGGCTTCCTTCCGTTCCCATTTATCAGCGCGCAGCTTTCATTTTTCATTTTTCCCTCGTCCCCCTTCTCCCTTCTCCCTCTGTCTGCTATGCATACATGTCCCTTCTACCCCGACCCCGTCCACCGCTTCTCCCGTGACGCGCGACGTTCGAGCAATTTGCGTTATTCTCGGCGGGGAATTCGTTCTCCCCGAGGAGGAACGGTACCGAGAGCCGCTAACTTTATGGGAAGATCGAGCACTGTCGGATTTTTCCCCGGGAAAACCGAAGGGAAAAACACAGTGGGAGGGATACGGCAGGTTGTGCGGGGCTAACGGGGTGGGAGGGGAGACAGCGGGAGAGAAAAAAGGAGTCGGGAAGCCTCGGGCCACTCGCATCAGCTTGTACGTTCGCTCTGCCGCTTCACCTTCAGACGACCTACGGAATGTGTCACCGCTCCGCTGGAAAATCTTTCGCTTTTCAAGAGTTCGGACGCCCGCGCGCGCGCGCGCTCTCGGTCCGCTGTTGTCGACGACGACGACGACGGTGGAAAGCAACGGGCAAAAGATTCAGCGCGGGCTGCGGAGCCTCGGAACGCATCGATAAAGATAAAGTTTACCAGACGATAAACTTCCACCGCGACAAAAACGCCCCGCTCGCATCGACCGGGCTATTCATTTCCCGAGGAGGGTCGTCCCGCTGCCTTCCACCCCCCACCGGCCACCCCCTGCGCGCTCCTTTTTAAATGCACGAGGGGTGCGTTCCTCCTCGACGCGTGAATCGCTGGAAAATATTAATATCGCTGCATCCTCGGGGCCGGCCTCCACCCCCGGAGATTTACATTCGTACAACCAGCCTGTGTATTACTTAATTACCGTTTTATTTACGCGCCGCTTCGACCGTTCGTGCCGTTAAGTGCATCTCGTGCGGCGCGGAACGCATATGGAACGAATGCACATTTTATAATCCCGGGGATAGTACGCGGGTCGCATCGGGGAATCGTATTACCGTCGACGGAGAAGTTCAGATCGAATAAGATTACAGCGGAACAACCGGCGCCGCCGCCGCCGCCGAGATACTGGTTCGTTAACGGTTCATCTAATTAGGGGGCCGGGACTGTCCTGATAGAAATCCGTATATTTTTAACCCGGGATTTACCGATCGTTCGGACCCGATTAAGAATTCGGCACACCACAGGAACCCGGCTCGCGGGGAAACTTGAAATAGATCGAACACTGAAAACTCAAGCAGTTCCACCGAGCAAATTGAACACACTATTTCGGTTAAATTGAACCGAATTAAATCTTTGAGCACATACTATTTCGGTTAACGGTTGAATCTTTTAGCAAATACTACTTCGGTTAAGGGTTGAGTCTTTGAGAAAGTACTGTTTCATTTGAGGGTTGAGTCTTTGAACAAATATTATTTCAAAAGGTTGAATCTTGGAGCGAATACTCTTTCATTTAAGGCTGGAATCTTTGAGCAAATACTGTTTTAGTGAAGGGTTGAATCTTTGAGAAAATACTGTTTCATTTAAGGGTCGATTCTTTGAGCAAATACTACTTCGGTTAGGGCTGAATCTTTGAGCAAATACTGTATCATTTAATGCTTGAATCAAATACTATTTCACTACTCACACTGAACCATAACATTATTTATTATTCACTAATGAAATTCTAATATAAGAGAACATATAACAAGATTAGTTTCGCCTACTGTGCCTGCTACCTTACGAAATAATTATTAATTAGGCGCAGAATTAGACAGTTCATTCAAGGCGAGCAGAAACGTCTAGAACCATTAAATAATTAAACACCAGTTTCGTTGTTCAATCACACAGCCGCCGCTATTTTCTATCTTCTAACGTTTTACAACGTGGTGAACCGATTTTCTTTTTTTTCGTAAAAGCTACGCGATTTTGCAATCGTGTAACACTTTTATTCTCGTAGGACATTATTTAATCAGAAACATTAAACTTTCGGGTCAGCTCGACAGCATAATATTTTCATGTAGTTCCAGACGCTGAAAGTTTTCTCTCTGCCCGCTTTTTCTCGAATCTTACGATCTTAAATATGACCCAATGACGTTATATGCCGAAGTTCGAAGAATTGACGAAGTTATAAAACTTTGAATAAGATAGCGCGCTATCTTGTAGTAGAGTCCATTGTGCGGAACTTTAACGGGTCATTCCTCCTTGGCACGGTGAAAAAAGGTCTGGTTCGTTTTCTTTTTAATGGAAGCCGATTGTTTAAGAAAATAAATTTTCGGTAATCATAGCTTTCGCCGCTCTTTTAAGATCTATCAGAGAAGCCGAAGAAATCACGCGCAACAATCTCTCTCCGTATACAGGGTGTCCGATGTAACTCGCCACGATTTTTCGTTCGCTTCTGGTAAACAGACAATCAATTGAACGAACCCGTGCGCTGATAACATTAATATAAATTTTATCAACAATTTACCATCGATATAAATAACATATTTATAGATAAATAAATGTTTGGAACAAAATTGATTTTTTAGCCGACTGCGAAACGTAATTGGACAAAAATTCATGAAAGAAATTGGTTCGTGAAGGTGACCTACATTTTTTTAAATGGCATTGCATATTTTTTACCAATACATTATTATTTTGTACGACCTTGACATGACCTTAACAGTAAGGCAGCCTCGAATTATTAGGGCCTCCTTCTGCGACACCGTAATCGCGCAGAAGAAGGCTGCCGAGCGGGCCCGGGAGCGGACCCGGGCTCCGCCAGGAGGGTCTGGGCGCGGGGGTGTCCTCCGCGCCGAGATGTACCCCTCCAAAGAGAAGGGGGGAGAGTCGGATGAGAGCGCGGCGCGGGGGTCGTCCCCACGCGGCGGACCTAGCTCCCCCAGATGGGAAGCGCTGCGGGTGTAGATGACGCGGGGGACTCGCCCCTCGCGTCGACACGTGCCCTCGTCGGAGTGGTGGCGAATGGGGGGAGGGCGCGGGGAGTGGTTCCGTCCCCGCGCCATCTGATGCCCCCACCTAGTGGCGGGCGGGGCTTCCCGTGCGGGAGGTTCGCCGCGCGCGCCGCACTATGCCCCCACCACGTGGGGCGGAGGATGGTGGGGGCCGGGGTGTGTGCTGATCTCGGCCCCTATGAGGGGAGGTTACCTCCTCCCGGGATGGGCCGACGCATCCCCTCCCCCCCGGAGTTTACACGGTGTGGGGAGGCGTCGGCCCAACGGGTCTGACGGGGATGTGGGGTGGGTGGGGTGGGGAGGGTCGGGGCGCACCGGATCGCGTTTCCGATGACCCTCTCTTACCGGTGGCGCGGTGATCTTCGGGTCAGCCGCCCCGAGCGGGCCACGAAGACTCCGGGAGCTGTGGGTGGACCGAGCTGGGGCTCGGGAAGCCCAATTCGAAGGCTCCAGGGATGGGGACACCGGGTGGGACCCTCCGCCCGGGGTCTTGTTAGCTTAGGCATTGGGGGAGTCTAACCACTCCCCCCCGGGTAGCATGATTGCTGGGAGGTGTCCTGTTGAGTACTCGCGTGATCCAGGCCCCTCCCATATAGCTTAGGTGGGCGTGTGTTTTTAGTGGGTACGCCTCCGGAGGAGTGTCCCACATAAACCCGGCTTCCCCCCAGGGTGCCGGGGTATGCGTAACGCATTTTCACACGGAAAAAAAGGCTCGAATTATTGGAAGATGAATATTTTCATCAATAAATTATATTCAAACAAATTTCTTTTTAAAATTTTTGTCTATTTACACTTTCTTGCCGACTAAGAACTAATTAATTTTATTCGAAATAATTTTTCATCTGGCTACCGGAAGTCCGGAAAAATCGAAGCGACGCGAAACACTCTGTATATATATATGTATATATAGCGTATTGTATATATATTTATTTTACACGGGGAAACCTCAAGACGCTTGAAACAGGTCACCCGAATAGTTCCTTTATCTTTCGAGATAGAAGAAAATGTTTCAAACAGAAGCTGTTTGGTTTCGAGGGTCTGAAAGACTTTTAGATTTTTATTTATGGAGAAAACTGAAACAAGAAGTGTATAGCGAGACGCCGTCGACAAAAGAACGGATTCGAGAGGGTATAAGAGGAGGCCGCGCTTCTCTAGATTAAAATGTAATCCAGAATTCAATATTTCCGTATTAAATCGCCCCGGAGCGGGTTAACGCCGTTCAAAGTTGGCATTTTACGCGTCTGCGTCAGCGGACGTCTGCAACGTAAATCGGCGAGCACCGTGCTTCGCGCACCGTGTCGGAATCGCAAGAAGCTCGGCTACATTTATGTCTCTGCTAATTAGTCGTTATTAATTACGAACAGAACGGTTTTGGTGTCGTAGCATCTAATTCTGGTATTACTTATTTGCTAGAACGAGAAACAGTCTTTATGAAACCAGTCTTGTAGAGGGCGTTTCAATCTAAGAAATTGAAATTTTGCTAAGCGATTTCGAATGTGATTTCAGGAACTTTTTTCGTCGAAAATACAAAATTAATTTTCCAGAATACGGACATTATTGGTTTTATAAAGGAAGGTATTACATGTAATCGATATTGTCAAATTTCTGTTGATTATGAAAATGTATGCATGCTATTTCCGGTACACCTATACAGGGAGTCCTAGGTTCCAACGACCGCCGTGTACATCAGATGCGTGTTTTATTGAAAGGAATGTGGCTGTGTTGTCACGTCGTACGTTTCCTATAAATAATTTCTGCAGATCGATTCGTGAAACGTCCGTCTCTCGTTTTACCGTGGTATTTCAGTTGCGGTAAAATTAGTTTTTCAGTGCTAATTCAGCAACGCTGCAGGCGACATGAAAAATTGTACACAAAACATTGACGAGTCAGACTCGTGATAAAGATTTTAAACAAAGTCTAACAAATACGAATGTTACGCCTCTCTTTTTACACGAAATAAAATTTGATTTGTTTGTAATCAATATTTCCGAGTTAAAATCAATGTAGCAATAAAAAAAATGTATGTATTCTTTTCTCTTCTACGACATTTTTGGGGATGAAGACGTTTTAATCACTGTAACCGTAAAGAAAATGGTACGGCAAGGGGTTAATGTTGTTAATAATGTTGTTAATTTCCCGGATTGATGAAATCAAATAGAAATAGCAATAATTTCCGGCGATTCAATGGTTCCATTGTTCGGACAATTACCATTCACTGCGATATTTATTTACACGATCTTTCTGGCCTACAACTGGGCAGCAGTCCTCCTCGAGGGGATGATTCTCGCGTAGCGTGTAGGACAATTATTTCATCAACAATATATTCGCTGGAAAATAATACTGGGTGTCCCAAAAAAAAAAAAATGGTTGCAAGAGCAATCAATCCTCGATATAAATTATCGAGTGTTAATCCAGACGGTTCACCGAACAGGCGAAACACCCGTAGGAAGCTGAAAATCTCTGGACAGTCTGTGACCGGGATGGGAGGTCCGGCAGGAAGGACTGTTTCCCGGGGAAAATTAAAGGAAAACAAATTCCGAATCGGAAAGAAAAATGGAACGGTACTTGTCCTCCGCATTCGATCATGTCCTCCGTCCACCCTCCCCCCACCCCCGCCGCCAGTTCTCGTTCCACGGGTATGGTTACATAAACTCCTGGCAGATAGTAGCACATAGTTGAACACGTACTTCGGAATTCTACGGTTCGGCAACGAACGCGCGCCACTAAATTCCGAAACAACGACACCCGCGCGCTCGCGCTCGCGTTGATGGAACCCGATACTCGGCGAGCGGTTTCGCGCGTTCGCCCGCGAAACGGTGGGCGGCCGTAAACGATTCCCGGCCCGCCATTATTTCCGGTCTGGCTCGGGCGAAACACACCGTCGCCACTCAATGACAGCGGGATATTCTATTTCGAAGGGAGGAGAGGCAACTTCTGTTTGAATACGCGTAACGGCTGCGCGCGTCCGCGTTCAGTCCCGCGGAGAGAGAGAGTTTTTTAAGTGCGGATGAAAATTGCCCCTGCTGCGGCGAGCGTTCGCGGGCCGTGGGGGCGGGAGGGGGGGCGTGGAGGAGCAAGCGAAGGGGTTGCTCTCGCGTACGCGGAACGAAGAACGGAGAGGGAAAAAATGAATTTCCGCGATACGCGAGCATAAACGTCGCGTGCAGGCTGCAGGTGCATCAGACTTCTTTTTCCCCGTCTTGCGCCCCCTTTTCGAGACTACGACGACGACGACGACGACGACGGTGAGATAGATAGATAGAGAGTGAGAGATGACGAGAGTCTCTCCGCTGGGTTTCCGCACGCGCGTCTGGGCTCTCGACTACGTCTCGCTGAATTTCTTCCGCTCCCCGGAACGTCTCGTCGATTGATAACACCGTCGCGCTCGCTCGACGGAAATATTCTTGTACGTACATCGGCTTATGCATATGTAAAATTTCAATGTCGCCTCCCTCCTCCCTCCTCTCCTCGACATTCCGGATCCCGATGCATCCAGCCCCCCGTAAAAACTGTCCGTCTGTTTTTACTGTTAGTATTCTTCCCCGGGAAAAGAGTCGGGCTCGCGGGCGCATACGGCCGCTTACGGAATTTACATCATAAATAAGGCATTCTCAATGGCAAGAATTTTTATATTCCCCGGCGCGCGCGCGCCTGGGGATCGTAAAATCGCTCGGATGACGGGCCAAGCCCAGGCCGAACGAATGGCCGGCCCCACCTTTTTGTCCCCGACGACGAATTCCTTATGATAATTCCTCGCTTGCTCAGCGGAGTTTCGTTAGCTTCTCTCTCACCCCCTCTCTCTCCCTCTCTCTCTCTGTCTGTCTTCGTACTCGGGGCTCCTCAACGGGAGCATCGCCGTACATGTCCGTCCCCCCTCGATCGATCATCGGGCAATCAATGATGGCCGCGCGACGCGACGCGACGGTGCGCTCCCCGCGATAATTGCCGGTCGTTTTGCTCGCCGTGCAATCAAGAAGTCGCGTCGAGCCCCCGGGGTGTCGCAAGACTTCTCAGCGACCCCCACCCTCGCGGCCCGGTCACGTGACCGATCTGCGTTCTGCTTAGACCAGTTTATCTTCCACGGAACGTCAACGTTGTTTCGACAATTCCGTGGAACGCTGTAACTACATGTTGTTGTTTTGTGCACAATTTCGACTCGGAGAAATTACATATTGGCAAAACGTTAGAGGAATATTTGACTTAGAAAAATTTCCAACTAATGGGCTGGTTAAACAATTTAATTATTCTCGAGAAAATTGCGGCACAGCCAAGATCACCTCGCGGAGCACTGGCTTCGACCATTGTATACTTCTAGACCCGGCATAGGTGTAGTAAATGCTCAATCCTAGTCCGGGGTCGTGGGCACGATCCCTGTCCAGTGCCTGCTCACTCCATTGCCCGTCAACGCCGCGCCGCTCCGCGGCGACGATCGATGTAGGCTCGGGTATATCGGTGTGAACACCACTACATTGACACCATGAATCGAATGTTCAAACTTCTTAATTTCCATTATTTTTTTTGTGGGACTTTCACTGGCTTGTTTCTGGCATTTTTCTGATTAAAACAAGATCAAACACGATATAATTTCAATTGTATGTAATGATATTTGGTCCTCTCAGGGTTTCAAATTCATTTTACCAACTTCTCCCCCTTTTTACCACTCGTCACACTATCGCCTAATTTCCAATTTCACCAGGACCTACTTTTTATTAAGGTGGGTTCCGAACCACCTATTTTGCCAACAACACGTGAAAAGCACCCAAGAGGGACACCTCCCGGCTTTTTACCGAGCGGTCGCCCATCCAAGCCGCCTTCCACGCCCCACGCTGTTTTACTTCGGTGATCGTACGAGAACCGGTGTTTTCAGCGAGGCAATGGTCGTTGACGATATAATTTCAATTGAATTTAGTGGTTTAATCGGAGGTGAAAGTTTCGGCCGCATGGAAGGACAGCGCATCGGAAAGGAAGAGACGCGATCCGTATTTCATTCTGTTCTTCTCTATGTTCGGCTCTCTATGGAAATCTCGCTCGGCGCGATATCTAGACGCAGTCATAAATCCGGGCACGATATTAGTCCGTGAAAAACATGGCTGTTGGAGTAGGTCGGGACCGCCTGTCGTCCTGTTGCGAATAGGAGCGCGGTGGTGGTCTCGTATCGAAAGAAATGCTTGCCGCCATACGTCACAGAACGCTGTCTCGAGCGGTTGCGGAGCGACTTTTAACGCGTTGCCCGGCGTTAGGTCCGTTGCGTCACACCTGGGTCCACAGCCGGGATCGAACCCGGCGCAACGGGCAACAAAACGATACGAAACATACGCTATTTACCGGGGCTAGATATTGACAGCGAGGAAGACATTTGGCACCGGTATCGCTCACCCGGGAGTCAATAAACTGGATACGGACAACACAGGAATTACCCGCTATGACTCTATTCACCCAGGACTAAATAGACCCGATGCAAACCGCACGGGAATTATCCGACACTATACTGCTCATTGACGACTCGATAGACCTGATACGAATACCCTCGAAGACCCGATACGGTCCAAATACGACTAATTACCCACTGCAATCGCGCGGTGAAGAATTCTGCGCCGCGTGCGGCTCTCCTACGGGGTTCGAAACTGTTCCAGCGAATCGCCACGGTTCTCGAATGGGTATACACGTGGTCCTCGGTTTTCGAGTATTTTTTTTCTGCAAAATTTCGCAGCAATCGCATAACAACGTTCCACCTTCGCGATAATGTTTTAAATATTTTCAATGATCTCGCGTGTGATTTTCAAAAATGTTTTTTTACCACGCTTTAACTACCAAATTCGTATTGTTCTGAATATAAATTTTATAATTGTATTTTTTTATATTTTTAATTTTATAACAGTATTTCGGTATTTGTCTACGTCATTTTTCCATTGTCGATCATGCTAATAACAAAGGTCGCTTAGCGTGTCAGTCTGCCCACGGCACCTTCTCCTTCTACGGCGCCGCGCCCCACGCTTCCGCCTCGCGCCGGTCACGTGATTGACACGTCACGTGACTGATCCGATGCAGACAGAGAGGGGGTACGGTACGTGAAATGTTCATCGATGATTAAATTTTTCTTTACTATTAATTTCGGACTTTTTTAACCTCCTAATTATACGATCTGGCGCACCGTGCGTCAATTGAAATCCGACTAATTACCGAATAACTGGAAGAATTCGGCACGGCTGTTGAAACTCTGAAAATCAGGGATGAATTGGATTGTTCGCAAAAGTTTGCGGGTGTTGAAGTTACTATGAAATCTCGGGATCGGAAACTATTAAAAGATTTAGTCGTGGGGGAGGGTGGGGGACGAAGGGGTGGTTCGTGCCCCACGGTAAATTAAGCGTGACGGAATGCTATTAGATTTCCTGCGTTTATACTTTCTGTTATATTGTTGCCGGTTGGATCGCACGTGAACTGACCTACTTCGCGCGACGATTCGTAACAGGAAACAGAATGGTTTCTGCCGCCTCCCTCTCCCGCCCCCCCCCCATCCTCGATGTATCGCAGAGATATCTTAACGTATCGCGGTGTTGTGCAAATACGTGTCTCAGTTTCGCGTTAATTTCTACGGAACGGAAGTTTAGTTACCCCTGTCACGCCGTGTTAGCGTTTGCGATGCAATGAGACGGACGTCTGAAGATAACGCAATCCTGTTTCATTATAATTCCCTGTGCCGAATGGACTACGAGCTCGACTTGACGCTGGTATCGCCGCGAGATCGAGCCGCCCAGCGAATTTTTTACTTGTCGAAACTCGCCTGCCGTTCCAGCGAAATTGATATTAAATTTCGATTATTTGATTTCGCAACAAATTATATTATAACAATATAAGCTACAGCGTCATTTAATATTCGGCTGTCCTTGAAAAGTCGATAACTGTTTTAATATTGATAGTTTTCCGACAAGTTGGAACATTTCGTTGACCACGTGATGTGAAAAGGATATTCGGAAAAAAATTCCACTTGGTCGCTGAAAAAATGCTGGAAGTTGGAAACTTGGAAAATACGTTTTGTTTTCGATGGCTGGCTTCTCCGATTATTAACAATGCTTGCTGAAAAAAAATATTTTCTAAAAACTTTACACAAGTCTCTCGTGACAAACCGGTTCGTGTTCCCGTGGAATATTTGTACGAGAAAATTGACGTTTAATAATATTAATGTTTCGAGTTTAACCCGTTGCCCTACAGTGTCAGACTCGTCATGATGATTTTGAACAGAGTCTGATAAATTTGTAAGTTATTAATTTCCTTTAGTCGACGACCATTGCCTCGCTGAAAACACCGGTTCTCGTTCGATCACCGAAGTAAAGCGGCGTAGGGCGGGGGACGCACTAGGATGGGTGACCGCTCGGTAAAAAGCCGGGAAGTGGCCCTCTGTGTGCGTTTCACGTGTTGTTGGCAAAATAGGTGGTTCGGAACCCACCTTAATAAAAAGTAGGTCCCGCTGAAATTGGAAATTAGGCGATAGTTGAGGATTGGTAAAGGGAGAAGTGGTGGAATGGATTTGAAACCCTGAGGTGACCAAATATCATTACAATAATGGAATATTAATTTCCTTTAAAGCGAGGTGAAATTTTACTTTGGTTTTGTTGACGTATTGGAGAATATATATATACAACAGATTTTTCGCCAAATTCAAAATATGATTTACTTTAGATAGAACAAAATATGTATAGAATTTTCTGGTGTTATAGAAATCTGAAGCGAACGCTTCGATTCAAAGCGAAATATGGTGGTGAAGGAAAGAATTCAAAATAGATTTTTCGCCTTTTTTAGGAAATTACGAACTGCAAAGAAGTTCTAATCGCCGAAACCGTGCAATAAATCGTGGGGCAAGTTACTTTAGATAGAACAAAATATGTATAGAATTTTCTGGTGTTATAGAAATCTGAAGCGAACGCTTCGATTCAAAGCGAAATATGGTGGTGAAGGAAAGAATTCAAAATAGATTTTTCGCCTTTTTTAGGAAATTACGAACTGCAAAGAAGTTCTAATCGCCGAAACCGTGCAATAAATCGTGGGGCAAGTGGTTAAGATGGCAATAAGTGGATTTAATTTCATTGAAGAGAACGATTATTAAAATGTCGAGAAAGATACGGAATAATAGGCGCGATGATAGATTGCTGCCATCAGAGGCATGACTAAGCGTTTATCAAAATTTTCCCCGGTGAAAATCTGCTGGTTCAACATGAAGTTGATAAGACGATCGGAAAAGAGTTTCCGGAGATTTGACCTCGCGGGGAATATGGTTATCACGGGGAAGTGCAAATCGCAAGATTTCTATCGAGATAATATCTCTCCCACGTCACTTAAAAGCAAACTCATCTCGATGGTATTGGGACTTGTTTGAGATATGTACACACGGCTCGAATTGATCCAAGTTCGATCGGCGCATCTAATACATATTTGATTGGAATCTTGCACAAGCCCTGAGAATGCACACCTGATCTAATTTATATCTAACCTACAGCAGATCTAGCCCAGAGCCAACCTACATAGCTGACACACGCCTAACGCAAACCTTATTCAACGCGGTTGCAAACTTTATTCTTCTACGAGCTAATGTTCCGTAGAAAATGGCGGAGCTTCGTAATATCTGCGCAAGCCAACTTTCAATGGTAAAATATTCGACACATGTGTGTTTATTGTTCACAGGGGTGAAAACAGCCCTTAAGGGGGTCGAAAACGTTATTGAATATCTCGGAAATTGATCGAGCTGCAGGAATGGTTTTTACATAGCAATCTTGTGCACTTTTTTTATAACGAATAGACCTGCAAAAAAGAGATTTCAAGTGTCGCTGTTTGTTTAAACAATATCTTAAGAATTCGAGCATTTCTTTTCCAATTTTCTTTACTAATACACATCTATAAATAATTATAAAAATAAGTGGTTCAGAACCCACCGTAATAAAAAGTAGGTCCCGCTGAAATTAGGCGATGGTGAGAGTGGAAGGGGGAGGGGGAAAGGTGATAAATGGATTTGAAACCCGGAGGGGACCAAATATCATTACAGAACAGAAATAATTATGAAAAAAAATGTGGGATACCTTTTTTGACGATAATTATTAAATGCATATTTTTTCAGTGCAATCATAAATATTTAGGGACACGTAGCCCGAGGCAAATGAAAGGAACACAGTAAAAATCAACTTGCTTGATAATAAATATAATTTATGTTAATATAGATATTATGGCCCAAAGGTAAAAGAGTTGGTCGTAGAAAGAACGTGTCATCCCCTGCTGAAAGGCGATATTATCGACGATATAGAAATACACGGATAATCCCGTCCCCCGCGCGGAGATAATTAAAATTTATTACAGGATATCGTTGACAAAATAGGCGTCCAGGATTCGATTTGTGTCAGTATTGATCTGCGTATACACACACGGACGCATATCCGGGTTGCTTCGAAACTTATGTACATTCATTAAATTTGTTCTTCGTAATTCAATTGCTCATGGATTATTAATAATGTCCGATAATAAAGCTACGTGATTCCAGTTCATCGGGAGATGGATGGACCTTGGTGGCCGATGCGTATTTTCCGTTTCGTAGTAGCTTTGTTGCGCGTCAGTTTAGCACACGCTCCCGTAGTCGACTTCGCATTATTTTCCGTATTAAAAGGCCGGGGGAGTGATCGTTTCATCAGGAATATCGAGATGTCGTTTCCAATAAAGACGTTCATTAAATTCTCCGTGAAAAATGAATTTCACTCGATCGTGTCGAAGTCAACATCGTTAAACAGCGTAGAACTTTCTAATTGAATAAATTAGAGCCTTTGTTGCCTGTGTGTACGTACCTATTGTCGGAATGCTCTATTATGCAAATATTGTGTCATCTGGTGTTCGCGCAGTACATTTGGATACGGGGTGGGTCAGCTAACCGTTTGTACCTCGAACGTCTTCGTTGTTTTTAGAGGTACGTTAAATTTCATGAGATCAAAGTTCAATGGTTTAGCCATAAAAATTATTGTTTTTAAGCCACTATTTTCTAGAGAGATATCACACGCACCTTTTTTAAATGGAACCACACATTTTTAAACGATGGTGGTTCCTTTCATGAGGAATTCGCTGACCATAATTGCTCAAGGTCGTTCAAGGTCGCGGAGGAAACCAGTCAGATTTAGAATGCAAAGTACGTGTATCACGAGTGATGTTTATCGTAAACATACAACATTAAGGTCCTCCATTGTACGCTTTGAGACACTCTCAAAAACATTTTTATTCCACATCATCTATTTATTATCTTACGTAGAATCAACCCCTCTGCACCGTCTCGAGACACCCTATAGACATATGGAATAAAATAGTTTCTAGATTGTTAACCCCCACGGAGGGTTAGGTTTGTACAGACATAAGTGAATTTAGGGGTGGAGATGCAGGGAGAGGGACGGAGCCTCTCCCCATCCTAAAGGACGAATTTGGTGGGAAATGGCGGAGCTTGTTATAGTAATTCCGACTATGGGGTGAACTGTACGTGAAAGGCGTTTAGAATGATGACCTTGAGAGCATATTTCAAGGCCATCGAAATCGTTGACGAGGACCAACTCCGTAATTACCGTTACTGTTAGGACCTTCCATAATTTCTTAACACATTACCCACCGGTAATTAATTTATAATTTTTAAAAGTCCATAGCCGAAGACTTTTTAATGGATCCTCCGGGAACAACAATTGCAATTAAGATGCAACGAGTCATATTAACGTGATTTTGGAATTTCGTGTGGGATTATAATGTGAAAGAAGATGTCTGACGTCCCATTTGGTAAAGCACAATTATCAAAAATCCTATAAATAGTCCACCGGTAAATGAAGCGTTAACCCGGCTACGCTTATTGGGTCCATTTGGACCCGAAGCATTCTTTGCGCGCTTGTAACTTCCAAACGGAATGGCCGACGAGTCTGAAATTTCTTGGCGGAGAATAATTTATTAAAATCTTTCTTCCACTTAAAAAAAATATTTAAAATCCTTTTTGAAATACTTGTAATAGAAATTGTCACACGTATTTTTTTGTCACATGTGTTTTTATTATGGTCACCACATTCGTGACCATAACAAACGACGAACAAGAACTGAAGATATTGCACTACCATAAAAAAGGGTCAGAGGACGGTGTACTTTTTGCAGTGAGACCAATAAAAAAGATCACAAATACGACGTATATTGTACCAACTGTTCAAATTTCATTTGTGAAGAGCACAGAGACTCCGAATAAGTTAATTTAATTACGTATGTAATTTACGTTTACGAATGTAATTTTTAATTACTATGTAATTTACGTTAATAACAACAGATAAATAAAAAATTGAAAAACATTTTATAGCTAAACATTAAATAAATAGATATGGGTCCAAATGGACCCAAAACAACTTAAGTGCCTTTTTTTTTAAGCGTAGCCGGGTTAAGATGAAAATTCATCGCCAGCAGCCTATCGAAACGGTCGAATCGAACGCATCTCGATCGCAAAACAATGAAAAGCGACTCCTCTCGTCGCATAATAGGCTTAATTAAGGTGTCCAAATACGGAAAGTCTATTACTCGATCGTAACACATTTCAAAAGTCAGCGGCGCGGGAAATGGAATTGTGCGAGGGACGGGTAAGCACGAATGACGGTCGCGCGGGAACCAAGCAAAAAGCGGCCGATTACGGTAAAAGTGAGCCGCGCCGCGCCTGTGGGACGACGGGTAACGGCCGGCGGTAGAGGGGTGGGTTTAAACTCGATAATTCAATGCGACGAGCAATTTTCGTCCCCCTTTTATGACGGGCCGGCTCCGCTTTTCTGGGGGTAGAGAGATCGTCGCTGAACTTTTCCGCCCCGGGAACGGATAATTAAGAACGTTACCGGCACGTACGTGATTCCAAGATAATTGGATGCCGCGTGACAACCTGAATGTTTTGATGCAGTCGCCTAACCCCTCTCCACCTTCCCCCCCCCACGGTATCTCCCACCTCCGTTGCAGCCCCTTGTTCTCGTCGCCCTGCACCACGCTGCGCTGCGGCTGCCAGCGCGTGCCCGTGTCTATCCCCGTTGCCTATCCATTCTCCGCGAAAAGTTAATTTGTAGAAACCCGGCGGAACACGTAGAATAAATACATGCCCTATCCGCGCTTAACGTGCCGGTCATGCAGCCACGCTATGTCGCTCGCTCTCTCGTTTGTCATGCAACGAGCAACGGCAACGACGTTATCGCGCTCCCGATTAATGTCCCCTCCCGGACAAATCGGCTCGACGACGACAGTAAAAAAAGAAAAAATATATATAAATAAAAGGAAAACAAAGACGAGCAACGTCCGGGAATCGGCCGGCACCGAGCGGATCATTGTTTCGCCCCAATTATCGATCGAAGGATCGATCCCGGAGTTCATTAGACGACGGTGGAGACTGATCGACCAATCGGCAACGGTTCCTACAGCGTTTCGGCCTTTGTCGACGACCCGCCATTGTCTTCGCGGTCGAGCCGGTGTTCCGGCCCCGGACAGCGGTGCCCGGGTCCATTCTGACCCGTGCTGTGAAAATCGTACGATTGACCAGGCTCCAGCGGTTGGATTAAATTAATTGGAACAGTGATTAGAAATTAATTTTATGGAAATTCATTTATAATTTTTTTATTCATTATGTATGTTATGAAAATTATGAGCGTGAAGATAAAATAAACGGTGGATAAATGGTAATTTGAAAATGAGTTGAATATCGTAGTATCATTTGTTAATATCATGGTGAAAATGGTTTTGTTCATTAGATTTTGTTGCTCATTGTACTTTCGGTTTCTGTGGACAGGAAAATTCTACAGAGAGAAAGAGAACAATAGAGAAACACAATTCTATCGATTAGTTCACAAGATTGCAAAAATTATTGAGAAGCGTACGATCCATTATTATTGTTAGACGAACCGGAAACATCTTTCGCTGGACGGAGTACGGTATATTTATAAAAATGTTAAATACACATTGGTGGAAACATTTTCCGCGCGGGGTGTGGTCGCATATCAATATGAATAATTCATGAATATCCCGATGTATCACGGCGATTGCATAATGGAAAAAATTCTTTTGCATATGCTTTCAAGATAGCGGCATGCACAGCCCTTGGAACATCGACTGCGTTAGATATCGATCTCGAAAAAAAAAAAGAAAAAAAGGAAATACAAAGTGCCGCGGGGAATCGTATTTACTTTCCGACTGCAACGCGGCGAACGCCTCCGCCGCTAATCGTTTCTAAACCGCGACAATCTTTCCCGTTTTTCTGACGAGTCCCGCTGTTCCGAACTAGAGCTGTCGCGCACCAGAAAGTTGGTCACAGTTTTACGGGGAAGTTCGTTCAAACAAGCGGCGCGGCGCGACGTGGCCGCTACACATTTTTGCACGGAATGTCGCGTGCAAAATTCCTCATTCTCACCGGCGAGTCCGTCAGTCCCTTCTCCAAACACGGGGACGAACTTGGTGACACCTCGGAACAATTACCAACCGTTCGATTTCGATGATTTTTGGATATGTTATAAACGTAAACATTTTCAACAACTTTTTTTCCGACGTATTCGCGAAAAACGCGGATTAAGACTCCTGTCCCCACACTAGCTTCCCCTTCCACTTCCCCAGCGCATACGCGGCAGCGCAGTCACGTGACGCTGCGGTGGTACCGATTCGACGAATATCTCCGAAACCAGACGAGAACGTTGGTAACACGGAAAGGAAAAAGTTGCTGAAAATATCGATTTCTACCGCGATTGAAAAATCGAAGCTTAAACGGCTGTTCTGCAGTTTTGCCGCTTTTAAGCTCTGTGGTAACGCGTGCATCCTCAAAGTCGCGCCCTTTCACATCGGGCCGGTTACCACAGAGAAAAGGTCGGCCGCGTGGGCAGATCTACAGCTTGGTGGAGGGGCGGGGGTGAGGTGAGGGGGTTGCCGGTCGCGCGTGCACGGTCAAATTCAATCGATTCGACACCCGGCTCTCTCCTTTATTTCCCCATTCGCCGCTCAATCAAAAAGCACTCGATCAGAATTTCCCTTTGCCGTTGATTTCTCGTGGCCGGCGTTCGACAATTAACACAGTCGTTAGAAACCGGCCGGTGGCCTCGATATCCGACCTTCCGTACTGTTTCTCTCCTGCGCGTTCCGGCACGCCTGTACCACCGACTGTACCGCCGCCGCCGCCTCCGTTACGAACCACCCGCCTTGTACCGCCACCCCCATCGGCATTGTGCTTATTTTTCCAGCACTGAAAATGTCGCTGGTATAGCTGGTAAAGCGAACAATCGGGTCACTGTTACGACGCGTTTGTTGTCGAGGGACAACCGGCAGAACTGGAGAGAAAAAAAAATAAAGGTGGAGGGAGAGAACGAAACAAAGAGGGAGAGAGAGAAGAAGAGTAGGAAGCGAAGAAGACCGGAGCTGATGGAGAAAGGTTTTCGCAGGACGCGAGGGGGAGGGATGAGGTGAACGAGTGACACGGGGGTAGGAGACGGAGAGGGGGAAACCGTGTTGGTAAAGAGAAGGACCGTGAACCGAGGGGGATAGGGGAGGCGAAGATTCAAAGCGGCGGCGGGAGCCTTTCGGTGGAACCATTCTAATTGGGGCAGATGTTAATTAAGGCGCGCTTAGGCGAAGACGACGAGACGGCGACGACGTGGACGGGACTTTGTTCGTGAAAATAATGATCTTCCCATTATCCGGCACGGCCGTCCGTCCTCCCTTATCCATTGTCCTCTTCATCGTCCGCGTTATCGTCTTTATTGTTCCCTTCGATGCGAGTCCCACCCCTCGAACCACCGCCGCCCTATCATCCACCGTTTCACCCCTATCTTCGTTTTCTTTTATTCCCTCTGTGCCATTCGCGAGCGCATTCGCCGCGTAAACGTCGGACCTCATTGGAGAAGGTTCTCGCGTCGCGCGGCGTCGGCGGCTGCACGCGGTGCACCTAATTTCCAGGGAGCCGCGAGAGGCCAAGTGTGTTGATCATTTCGCAACCGCTTTCCGAGCATCTGGAAATCCGGAAAAACTAGATGCTCCCGGAGCACGCGCACTCTTAATTATCGTAACCTTGGATAGAGGTCGTTTCACAGACGTACGCGGAACTTCGAAACGAAACTATCGCGTTCCGTTGGAACGAGACACGACCTTCAGACAACCTCGAGAAAATAACGGTAAAAAATTAGCTTTTTCGGTTCCGAACGAACAGGTTCGGCGTGCGCCCGTGGGAGGGACGCGTTCGCGTGACACCGAGCGATATCCACTAGGCACCGGAAGCGTTCGCCGAAGAATTCGAGGCGACGCTGCTCCGGTTACCCGGGCCGTCTATTCATCAGCGGGCGCGAACCAGGGAAACGTCGTGCATCATCTCCGCGGCCGGAAACGAAATTACCGGGCGCGTCCAGGCGGCGTATCGACGCGACGCCTCTGCATATCGTGCGGACGTCGACGTCGCGACCTGGCGTAACGACGCCGTCATTTGTCCCTCGCCGCACACCCACCCCCCTACCTCTCACCCCCGCGACCGTTCCGCATTACCGTAAATTAATTTACAACTTCCCTTTCGGCCGGGTTAATATCCGCAGATGGACCTGCGTGCGATAGACCGATAAAGTCGCCGGTAATTGGACGGCGACGTACCGAACGCGCGCCTCAACAAGTGTCATCCGACCTGAAGCGGCTCGGACGAGCGTGGCCGACGTCGCCGACGTTCCACCGTCATTGTCGTCGCGGCCATCTGTCATCGGGATAATACGATTCGATTAGAAATATCGCTAACGACGTCGCGAGCCTCGTACCGGATCGCGCGTCGCGTAGATGATTAATGAAAGCTCTGGCGGCTGCACGCTTCTTTCACCCTTACTCTCTGTCTCTATTCCTCGCTCTTCTTCTTCTTCCAAGCTTCCTCTCTCTCCTCTCTCTCCTCTCTCTCTCTCTGTCTCTCACCCTTCTCTGTCTCCCTTGCCATGTCAGTTTCATTCCCAGCCCCCGCGGCCCTCCTGCGCCGCCGTTGATGGATGAAACTTCTCGACCTGCGTGGAAAATACAATTTTAGCGTTCGCGCGTTCTCGCGATACCTGGCGATTTAACGAGACGCCCGGTGAGCTTGCGTTTCTTTTTCACCGGCCTGAAACGCCATCATCATTAACGCCCGTTCGCGCGTGCACACGCCGGTGTTGCGTGTGCCGCTCGCACACGTTTAGAGCGACGCGGCGCGCCGCGACGCGACGCGAACCGGGACCGTGATATTATATGCGGGGCGTAGTTAACGAGAGCTCGGCGCTTGCCCTACGATTCCGTTTGTCCTCTTTCCAGTTGCCCGTCTTTTTCCGTGTATCCTCGTTTCACCCCTCCCCCGTCGCGCTTCTCCTCCACCGCTAACTTCAAACCCCACACGCATAGATCCCCGCCGTGTATCTCTGGGTTCAGCCCAGTCGACCGTCTTTCCGTTTGCATCCCAACGGCCGGGTCCGGTCTACTTGACCGACAGTCACTCCCTCGGCAATGTTTACGTCGGCCCTATTTCCCCCGATGTATGTGTGTGTGTGCTTCCATCGACGTTCTGTTTTCACCGACATCGGTTTTAATGGGTCCGTTCTACTTCTACGACAGCGGCTCCCTCGACAACGCTTGCGTCGACACTATTTACCCCAATACGTGCTGTCTTCACCGACGTCGGTGTTCGTAGACGCGATCATCGGGATCCCGCAAGCTTTTTTTATCGGATAAATAAATAATAAATGGATTTGAAACCCTGAGGGGACCACATATCATTGCGTACAATTGCTCATGAATGCATCATCGCAATCTGAACATTCGTAAATAAAAAATGCTAGAACCCGTCATTTTGACGGGTCCGGTAAACCCAGCGTTAAAGACCATTTTGTCTCATCGTATTAACCGAGGGTGTATCTTCCAGTCGGTGTAGCAACTCCACCAGGCAACACCGCAACATCGTGCCCCTCTACTCGCGATCCTCCAGACCGAGGGGGATCGTGCGTGGTCCGTCAACAATATCAATTTCCCGACAACTCGCACGCGAACGCGAAGGCTTCCCCACTTTTCCGCAATCAAATTATACGATGCTCGTCGGCCTCGTTTAATGGCGGATCGACTTCGAGCAACCCCCGTACGCGCGTCCGTCTCGGTCCGATCCCCTGGGGCGCTCGAGAGAATCCTACGAGCTACTCGAAATAAGTCGATACATCCTCCCCTGTGCTCGAACAGCTTAATTACCCGTCGCCGGTCGCCCGTGGAACGTTCGCTAATTCAATATCACGCTATATTTGATTCTCTGTCGAGCATCCAGACACAGTCGCAATAAAACATTCGGAATGATTTGTGTATTTATCGCGGTACCACCGCACCGCGCCCCGCCGCACCGCATCGCACCGGGGGCGGCCATTATTCTCGCTGACGTCACCGATAAAACAATCAGCTTCTCGAAAATTAAATTTCCATCCCTAGCTGTATTTAAACTTCGCGAGACCCCGGCCGCCGACTTTCCGCTCAAACTTCGATTCGCGCGGTTGCTTGCGTCCTCCTCCCGTCCCCCTGCCCACCACCGGTGAAAACGGCCGACGTTACCGCGAAAGAAAAACCTTCGGGCAACTTATTACACGGCAAGACAAATTCTTTTATCCCACGTAACCGGCGCGAATTCGCTCGCTCGACGCGAGGCGAGGCGACGGCCCGTATCCGCAAATTAAGTCGTCCGCTCATTCAAATTCAGCGTCGCGATCAACTCGTCGCTTTTTCACCGTCATACGGCGAGACCCGTTTAGTTACAGGACCACTTCCCTATTTATCTGCGCTCGCGTTCATCTTCCTCCGCTTCGGTCCCCGCTTCCGTTCCTCCGCCAGTCCGGGTTAGCTACCCGACCCTACGGCGAAGCACTTGCACGAGCCAGCGGGGACACGGTCGAAGGTGTGGCGGCGGCTGGGGAAACCTGGCCGGTCGGTCGGTCGGTTCAAGAGGCGAACTTTCTCCCGGGGACGTGATAAATTTCGCGACTGCCAGGCCAGGGTTGCGTGATTAATCGCGGCATATCGCGGCGTAACTGGGGTGTCCGTCGAGAGGGATGATCGCCGCGCCGGGGCTTTCCGACTTTTCGGATTCGTTTGTCGTCCACGGTCGGCCCACGGCCGGGCAGGGTCGGGTCGGGCGGGCCGTCGATTCGACGCGGTCCTTAATTACAGCGTGGCACGCGAGCCACTCGTTACCGCCGCGTGCTCTCGAGCATGCAGACGGAACTGCCCGTGTACCGGAGACACCACCGTCGCGTCCCGCCGCGCCGTCGTTGTTAAAATTCGACGTTTCACGGCGCGCGGTTCGACCCGACCCGAAACCCGCGTTTAAACACCATGAAAGATTAAACCTGACCGCTCGTTATCGGTCGGTTCACCGGCACCGATGCGTGCGCCGATTGCCGAGGACCTGTGACGGGATCGAGTCCGATATGCGGCCAGAGGACTGGTCGCGTGTACTGGCAGGCTTGCTAATTGTTAATTACTTTGCATCGACGCGTGCTCTACCGCTGGAAGATAGACCATGGGAACGAATGACTGTCGCTATTCATTTGTTTCCGACGTTGCGCGACTGTTATAGGTAGACTGTGCGTGTTCATGCACTTTTCAAATTTTTTAGACAAATTTTGAGAAAGTGGAATCACGTGAAATCTCATTTTCCATGGTTTTCGTAGATGAAAGATAAATAAAAACCGTACTAGATTCTATCGAACTGTGTATGTTAATATTTTTCGAATATTTTCATAAGCGTAGATAAATTCTTCTCGATCGAAAGAATCATTTTTGCGTCTGAAAATATGCAATATGATTCTTTGAAAAAGATCCACATAGGGATGGAAACGTAAGAAACATGTTTAAATAATTGCACATTTGTTGTTTTTTCTTTAAAATGATCGAACCTTGCGCCGATATCATTTACATTATATATTTTCATAAGCGTTTGTTGAAAAATTGGCGGGGTAAGTAGATTTTTTTCCGAATTTTTTGACTTGTACAATTACAGTGGAGTAAATGTTACATGGATATCTTGAAGTTTGTTTATCGCAAAGAGGCGAAAATCGACTGTTGCGCGGCGTATTGGTTAGTCGGATTGTTTTACGCAGTTAATAAATCGGAATATAATAAGGTATAATAAATTGAGAAACTATACGAACAAATCGAATTTAGTGACAGTGTGATTCGTATCAGAGATGCATGAATTTTGAAAAATATTTACCCGAACAAATAATTATTAATAATAGCGCGGCTCGATACAACTGGCGAATGTCCGTGCGCCAAAGGAACGCCTATGATCGCCTCAAAGGGATGAATACACAAGATTGTGCCGGATGAATGTTGCAAGACATTATTATCAACGCGTTGCAGATGTTCTCGCACACAACGGCAGCCGGTGCAACGTGATTCACGTAACTCTAGTAATTCTAGTTGATTGAAATGGTTTGAATTAGGTTAAAGGGGAACGCGCAACGTCGACATTGTTTCGTTTGTTTCAGTAGATTTTAAGAATTGTAGCGATAAAAAAAAAGAAATATACGGCGTCATTGGAAAAAAGGTCACCTTGACATTTCCAAATATAATATTATAATGGAAAATATACCCTGTTTTTCTAAAGAGCCTCGGATGCAATAAATTTCATTGCAAACATTTTTTTATAAAGTCAACGATAATTGTTCTTGACTCACCTCGTATACAGGGTGTCCGAAAAATGTCGAATTTCAATTGTTTAGCGTATCATTCTACCATTCACCGTCTACGATTAGGGGTAGCACATGGCGCAGAAACGTTTCGAGCGCGATTGCTCGAAGCGTTCTGTTTCGCCGGATGATTGCGTACCGAGCATAATTTCGCGAAGCCCGAAATCTCAGGAATCTTGATAGATACGAGTCACCAGACACTTGGGGGATCCCGATCCGCCTTGTCTCGATCATTTCACGTCTCGACCTGAACTTCCGGCTCCGAAAATTTCGGGTTCTCGCACACCATCGCCGGTCTCACCGATACTGTTTTGACTGACAGGAATTCACCGAGGCCAGGTCTCTCCGACGCTATCCGGCTGACAAGTATTCATCGGGACCGGGTTACTTCGAATCTAATAATAATCGACAGCAGTATCGATCAATGCTAACTTTGGCGGACTTCCGTGTCCAGGTGTTCAAGTCAGAACTTAAAGGAGACCTCTCGTGCGACGACAGCGGGGACAAGTGATTTTCAAGAATATTCTCGTCAGAATTCGATAATTAGGTCTTTGGGATGTTTTTCATGCTCCATAAAAAGAAACTATACAGCTCATGCAATTTTTATAATATCTACTTTTAAAAAATCACACGTACACTTCACATAACGGTGAACACGTGTGCAAAAATTCCTATGTGAAAGATTCGACAGTTTTTCCAGAAAAAAAGTCTAAAAATTTCCAAAAAGAGACTAACCAATACGCCGGCACGCAAACTAACACGGCGACGCGTGACAGCCCATAACTTCGGTGAAATTTCAACCGCATATTCCTTAAATATCAAAACAGTGATAAATGTAACGAATAGAACGAAGCAAAATTTAACAGCCTCTGAATGTTTAATAAAAATCGTGCACGGTGGATGGCTCGACGACCTTTCGCAGGCGGCGCGGGTTGTTCGGCAAGGTTGAAGAATCATTCGTTATTAACAGAGATGAAAATGGGGCGGACCGCACGCGTCCCGATTGCGCTCGATTTTATTTACGCGAATTTTTATAAAATATTGATCGGGGCGGCGGCGGCGGACGAACAGTCGCCTACGCAGCGCGCGGCGAATCGGGAATAACGTAGCGAGGACCTGTCCGCGACATAACAACGGGCCGCGTTGAAATTAAATAAATTCCGCGGCGACGGTATCTGGGTTGAGATGGAAAATTTTTTTCTCCGCTCAAGAGGAAAAGTTGCGCTCAGGGAGACACCGGGCTTTCTGTACGTTACCGACCCTCGAAAAGTCGTCGGTGGTCTCTGACGTATGTACGTTCAGATTACTAAACGAGTGTACGAACTAACTTCGACGACCTCCCGATCCCCCGCTCCTCGCCCCTACTCAGGTCTCTGTTACGTCGCCGGCGTATCAGTTATACACGCCGCGGGAAATGTCTGGGACAAGTGGAAGTCATTGGCAACCTAAGTGGAGGCATATTGTTTTGATTTAATTGACGGCCGAATGTGTCGGTTGATGCGATCCGCGACCCCCGACCCCCGACCCGCGACCCGCCACCCCGGAAACAATAACGCGTCAAAATCAGGCCGATACTCGGCCTCGTCGTTTCCGCGAAACCTGATAAACTATTGCACAGCCGCGCAAGTGTTTCCGCCTGTTTAACAATGCCTCGCCATTGACCGCTCGCTCGTCGAACCGTAATAATAATAACGGTAATTGGAATGTAACAAATGTAATATAATTGTTCGCGTAACAATACCGGCCTCGCATTAATAACGGGCCATTATTTGCGCGCAAACGAAAACAATTCGAACGGAGAACAGAGGCGGCGGCTGGTTCTGCAACTGCGGAGCCGACTACGAATTAAAAGTTAACGATCGTCGTTTTGCGGGGTGCGGAGGGGGGTGGCACAATTGCAGTGCCGGACAGAAGTGTAAGACACGCGCATATTTCTAGGACGTTTGTATTGGCTGGGGCTTGGAAAAAATTGATTTTTGAAATTGTTTTTTTTGTTATTTATGTTAACAGAACGTTATACAAAAGGATTTTTATTCCTACATTCTGCAGTCATTGACTTATTACTCCTCCCAAGGTCATTTGAAGGGCAACTTACTACTGTGCACATATGTATTTAATGATAATATGTATTCAATACGTATTTAATAATACATATGATTGCATTTGGTAGCTATTATACTGTATTAATAAAAATAAGTAATTTTATTGAAAGCAATCCTGATGACCTTGAGAAAGAAATCGTCATTTCGATAACTGTTCCTCGAAGCAAACATTAATTTTCCTCGTATCATTAAAGACAGCCTTTTATTGTCGATGTGTTAGCTTGAAATGTTAAATAACAATCTAGATATATTAAAAGAAAATTCACGATGAGGACGTGAAAACAATTTCACATTTCAAAATAATGATGGAAAAGAGAAAGCTAATTAGTTCACCGAGATTGTGGGAGGGGAATAATATTGAATTTTTAAAGAGTTTAGCAACAAACGGTACAAAAATATCTTCACAACCTCAATTATGGATAAAACAATACTATCATACAGATTAAAGTAAAAATACGTGGATCGCCATCAATAGTACATGATTTAGAAAACAATAGGATACCACGGCTGCTATTAATTTGATTGAAACGTACAATATTTAATACGGATTTGTTCACGGTAATTCGGTTTCCGATACTCCCGCAACGAACAAGATATAAATGTTCGATTTGTTCCTGTGTCACTATGAAATAATATAAAATCAAGCTCGAGATAATGAATTATTTCCATTGCAAACATCGCAATACGTTGCCTACCGTAATGAATTGCATAAAATGAAATTTGCTTGTCAATGACCTAAATGTTTATTAATATCCGACGCTCTATAATAATGAAAATTTTGTATTCCACATAATAATCCCGGCGATTCGGAGCGCAGCGTGATAGGATTGTTGTATCGGTAAGAATTGTTCCTACGGATTATTTTCACCACCCCGCACCGCTGCCCCCCCTCCTTCCGCCGTTTGTTAATATATCCTCTCATTTTGCCGGCGTTAATCCAGCGAGTACTGTTACAAATTGACAATTAGCCGGCTAATTGGCAGAATCGGTGTACCAGGACGCTTATACGCCGCGCATAAAAATCCATTATCTGCGGAGGAGGAAGCAATTTCATCGAGTGATCGATATTTCTTTCGTTCTTTTTTTTTTTTTAATTTTATCCGTTACACCTGCGTGAGCTTCCATTTGATAATAGGATTTCGGCGATCTTGATGCACGACGATTAAATTACAGAAACTCCGGTTCAATTTGCATCGGCGGGTGGAAATCGATCATTATTGGCTCCGAGGAGAGCTCCGCCCCCGGGTAAGGAAAAGTCTTGTGCGGGGGTTGCGCGTCGCTCTCCGCGAACTTGCACCGATAACATCTCCAAGAGTGGTTTCGTTTAATGCGTATTAATAAGCCATCGCAGCGCAGCGGTCTATAAATCACCCTCCCCTCCGACCCCGCCCCGGGCAACGCTGCCGGCACAGTTACATCTCCAGGAGTCTATAGTACGCGGTTGCAATAATAGACGACATACGGAGTGCTCTATGCGGTGTACGCTATGCATTGCGGTCGACGGTAACGGGTTAAAGTCATTTCGGTAGTGCTCCGCGATTCGATTCAATGACCACATAGTCGGAGATCGCGTTCATGCAAGTACGTATGCTCACGTTAACGTGCCGTGGCGGCCGTACAGCGTTGTCGCGATATAAGCGGAGACCTCGGGTCCGAAACTTCACAGTTATCGTGTAGGAAAACGATTCCTTCACCTTTTTGCCGCCAGCGTCCAGACCGAAACGATCGGCAACAACGCGATTATACGACAATTGTTTGTTTTCAATTATTTTTTAATGAAAATTATAATTAAATGTTCGCCACGTTTTCTGGATTAAGAGGAGAAATAGGATACAACTACGTATTAAAAATAATCACATCTACGGCAATGTCTCTATATAAGAGGGAAACATTTTTCACAGATATCGTGTAGGAGATTCGAAAACCTCGAGGGCTGGGAAGGTCGACTGCTCGACTCGGCCGACATGTAACATCACACGTGTCGGGTATATCGGTGACCCAATAATGATCTAATGACATAAATTTTTTTCAATTATTTTGTTATTTTTGTGGAAAAATATTCGTGACATTTTTTTTAATTTAAATTGTACTAAATATGATATAACTACGTATTTAAAATGACCATATTGGCAGCAATATCTCGGTATAAGAGGGAAACATTTTTCACAGATATCGTGTAGGAGATTCGTTGACCTCCAAGGCTGGGAAGGTCATGGTAGCTGTAGCTGATAATTTGGGTACACAATGCTTTTTCCTACCTTTGGACTATTATCGAAATGGACTTTTTTCCCACGCAGGTCGGCAAAATATCACACTATGCGAGGGGTCGGATCGCCTAGATAATACATATAGTGTATGCACAAACGCCGAGGATTCCATTGAAACCGCAAATCCGGCACGATCAGCTCTTGATTACTTCCTTGATGATTCGTCAGGTTGCAATTCCGAGGAAATTAACGATGATTATGTTCATTCGAAGGAATCCAAGGAGCAATCTGATCACGACGCCATCTTTTATAGGAGTTGGGAAATCCGATCGCCGGGAAAAGACAGGACGGAAATGAAATTGATCGCCGTGAAGGAATATTTATTTGTGATATTTCTTCGCTACAAGGGGGAAGTAGGTCAACGCAATTACTGCGCGTGCAGTGAACAACCGGAGGAATTGCTTGATCGCTCAACGTCTCAGGAATTGCGGCGAATTGCCGGGGAAAAGCGGGATTCGCGGCGGACCAAAAAGAAAATATCAAACGATTAACGTTTAATTAGAGAAAGCATTGGACTATTTAATGTTAACGACGTCGCCGGAACCTGGCAACCTTGAAGTATGTTCGTTAACAAACATTGACATGGAATTAATATTCGAACACTTTTCATTCGTTCAAATTAAATGTCTGACAGACACGTTAAAATTAACGATGTTTAACATTTCACATACAACAAACTCAATTTTTATTACAGTAATACACATACATATTTAGTAATAACGTTTCAGGATAAAGATCCGAAAAATAACAGTCGTCGTCCTCAACATCATCTTTCTGTGGTTTCTCTTGTTCGCGACTCGACGTCGGCACAAGGCTGACGTTACTTAATAACTCGAAAACAAAACGCTTCGGCGCTAATTGCTGATGGAAAACGGTGCTTAGAACCACCGCGGGAACTCGTGCGAAGTTTCGGGACACCCTGTATGCCTGGGACGGTCCCGTTTCCTTTGAAGGATCAATCCCATCAGCGACCGGTCGCCTACTCGATAGCGAATTTTCAGAATGCCAGCTGAAAATTCGAGTCGGCAAGCACCGGTTCCGATAGTCAACGCGGCAAACGCACGTAGATGCGGGAACCGAAAGCGCGCGGCCGAAATGAGACCAGGGAAATTCCATTTTCTCAGGCCGAGCACAGACACGCCGAAATCATATCAGCTACCAGGTACTGAACCGAAGTTGCCGCACGTCGCACGGATTTGGCACACCACTCTGAGTTTTCCTCCATGCCGGCGCGGTGCGGCGCGGCAACCCAAACAAATTGATTCCGAACCAAAAATATCCCTATCGTGAATTTCAATTTGTCGACATTACTGCCGAATCACGCGCGATCCGAACTCGAACGGAAAACCCAGACTCCCGGCCCATTCTGAAGCGTTTAGGGTCGCCCCGATGGACCCGGTGTTCTCGTTTGCAACGTCGTATAATAATCTTGTACAGTATGTCAAGAAATTGTGTGCGAAAAATTTTGTTACGTGGAAAAATTGTCTTTGCAAAATTGACCCTGACCGACTTCTTCAAGGTCACGTTCTTTGTACAATCCGGTTCCAAAAAGGAACAAACTTCTCGGAGGAATCATCGGTAAAAAAATGAATCGTTCTCCTGAAAATCGGCGTTGAAGTTTAAATAATTTACTCGATGGTTTTGAACTTTAGAAACAATTAAAAACATTTATCCAACGTCTTCGTGTAATTATTTTGTATGATTCTAACGTTCCTTTCGTTGAATCCAGTAATTAGCTAAAAATCGTTACAAATATTTTATTTCATGCTCGTTATGTTCACGAGTGTAATCCCGTGTAATGTAATACGCGACGCGAAGCTGGCGCCGGGTAATGTAACTCGAATGAAAATGAACAATATAAATTATATCGGAGTCGGGAGCTGCAATGGAATCCATTGAAAGTTCAACTCTCGAAAATGTCGCTGAAAAGAACATCACTAATTAAACGTAACATTTAATAAACGCTGAGAAAGGTCTGTGCACATAGAAACGGGGACATTTTTCTCGGAAAATATTACGTTCGAAAAATTCAAGCCACGTTAATGTATTCCATTCATTTATAATGAACTCGAGTGAAATTAGCATTCCAAAAATGTTTTATTTTCATTTCGTCGCTGGGAAGAGTAGTGCGGCGATAGTAAGGTTACAGGCCGCAATGAAAGGCAATTAATTCGGTTTAATTGTTTTCTTGATGTTAGGGGAACAAGCGACGTGCCGAATCAGTGTTTGGTTATTATTAAAAATTTTAATTCACTCTCGGAAATATGTGGAAACATTTTTTATGTTTTCTTCTATTGTTCCTTTTTTTTTGCAATTGTGATTCTATTCTTCGTCATTTTGAAGGGAATGCAGTACGTATGTTTCCCTCAAAATAAAATTTATACAATTTTAGTCGCAGCCATCGTCGGTCGGTGCTAAATCGTCGGAAGTAGAAAATTTTTATGCGACAGATTTACGATCCGACTGATAAGATATTTTACAAATCAATTTGGACTGGATTGAAAAAGCTCCTGGATTCTTATCCGGTGATGTTTCAAATACTTTTGGAAATGTGGTTTGCGGAACGAACGTGTTTAAAGTTTCATGCTCCCTCTGTGTTTCCGTGGATTAACTTAAAACTTTCAGGAAATATTCTTACGGCGGTAGTACACTGTGTAAAGAAAATGCCGAAACTCAAAAACCGAGATTTCTGAATTTTCTAGGTGGACGAAGCTTCGGGTCGGACGATCGATATGTGAAATACTGGAAAAAAAATATATAATTTTTATAGAAGATGAAATACTTAAGAAAATTATTGTATAACTTAAAGTTTCCATAAGGATTATTTGCTATCAGAAATATTGCATTACTACTTTTCGGAAGAAGTTCAATTTTCAGATGAACTACTTTAATCAGAATTTATAGAACGTCTCTCCGATATCGGGGCATGTGCAGATTCCAATATGTCTGGAGTGTCTGCAGTGAAAGATTTTCATTTCTCATAGGTCATTTTCGTAGATTAGAGATGATGTAAGTTTTGAAGATTTTATTAGCAAATGCAAACAATTTTCTGAATATTCTGACCTTACTAAAAATTGTACGTGTAGCCTGAATCGTCGAGAAAGAAGTTTCCACTTTTTTAAATGGCGTTTTAATTCGTATAATTTAGTGAGGTAAAAAATGTTTTAATATTAATAATATAATTAATATCAAATATCTTACTTATCATCTCAAGAACTTTCTCTCTCATGAAGTCTGCTTCGAATTTATACGAATATTCATAATTAAACCGACTTAAATAACAAATGGTACCTTTGTTTCCATAGTATTTCATTAATTCGTACGTCAAAGGGGTAATAAAGCTTTCACGTTACATTCGTTTAATTTCCATTTGTTATATTTTTCAGTAAAAGAGTTTCTCGTGAATCAATTTTTTCGTAGCCACCGGTGAAATAAATCTTTTTGCGTCTGAACAATTTAATTTTATCTGACCGTAATTATTTAATTCTCAAACGATGGATGTTTTTTGTGATGTATCCGCAGGGAAATATTGTTTCCGCATTATTTTTTTTTCAAACGTGCCATGAACACTACAATTTTATGATATTTATTAATCTTCTCGTTCTGCACAAGCTTGGCCGTTATCCACAGAAATGACAAATAATTTCCTAGCAGACAGCAATCTCCTCGAACAACAATTTTTTCGCGGATATCTCAGAAGAGACTCCGCTGACACGCGAAAAGGAAAGAAAGTGTTGAAAATGTCGAAAACTAAACATATTTAAATTTCATAAAAATCGGAGAGGAGCGCCTCTTTGCGAGCAATCACGTGGTTCAAAGCAACGATAAACAAGGACGAATCTAGGAGCCGAAAAGCAACTATCCGGTTGCGCCAAAGGGTACGACGCTGGTTTATCCAGCGTCGTTTTTCCCGCAGCGATTTCGCGAGTGTCGAAACACTCGAAGACGATACAGACAACAAAACGGAGTGTCGTTTAATTATTCAATGGAAATACAAAGGTTCTGCGGGAGACGCGCCGCACCGTGGCGGATGTTATCAACGAAGGCACGCAACGTGTACGTACGTAAGTGGTACGTACTTCTTAACAGCTGCGCTGCGCTATGTTGCGCTGGCGGGAAATGGGGTCAAAGGTATGCAAATCGGCGCATCCCCGGAACAGGTAAACCGGATGGCGGCCGAACTCGCTGTGAAAATCTCCGCGGCGACACGTTATTTTCTCGTCGTTCTGGTTGTCGTCGTCGGCCTTCGTGGTATACTCACGGTCACTGGTTTTTCTTTTTACGGCCGAGCGACGAGCGGGAGAGAGCCTCTTTATGTAGTTTTTTCGTTAGATAGCGCGACAACTTCGTCAAGATAGACGATCCGTTCGCCAAGGCCCTTTTTTCTACCGGGCGAAACAGAAGAGACAGAGGCGGATGAAAGAAGATAAAGCGGTCGGGGCAACAAAAAAAAAAACAAGAAAGAAAAAGGAGAAGATAAGCGTGTCCCTCTCTCTCTCTCCATCTCTCTCTCTCCCTCGCTCTCTCGTGCCCGTAGTGTCCTGGCGAATCGAGCCTTATCGTTTCGCGAATGGCCACGTGATCGAATTTACCCGAGATTGAAGCCGGAGCGGGCACGGTCGTACGGGACTTCCGGTAATCCACTTTCCCTTAAACCGCAACCGCCCTTAAAGCAGGATGAATGGTTAGCGCGGAGAAACCAGAACCCGAAGTAAATTCTCGAGTGTGCGCCGCGGATTAGCTTTCGCGCTAACTACTTGTATTACAGCGAACAGTCCCGACGAAAATTGGAATATACTCCCCCGTTCGCGCTCGGTTCGTTTGACGCCGCCAGATATACATTCTGTTTTAACTCCGTGACACTGAACGATGCGTGGATGGAACCACCATCTCCTCTTCGGTTTCCCATCGATTAACGACGGCGATCGCGACCAGAGCGAACGAAGGTCACCGCGATCTCACGCTGCGAGGGATCGAGACTAGTGTCCCTGCTCTACCGTACCCCCTCCACCGCGCTATTCCCCCACGCCTTCGCCAGGACCCGATCGCCGTCGCCGCGAGATCTACAGAATTCGACGAAATTAATGTAAGAAAGAGCCGTAAACGGATTTAACGGATTTATTAATCAAATTGGGCACACGGATAACCACATTTGACGACTGACGTGTTCTTTTTTGCAATTTGTTTGGCGATCGCAATTTTGAAACTCAACTGTCATTCCCGATTCTCCATTTTCATAAATCTTGCTGTACACAGGGTTGTTGTTAACACACACGCATACATACATGCAGCATTCATACTTCAATTTTATATTAATAATCTTGAATTGATGAATGATTAATTCATAAATTAACAATTTTTCGATATACGTGGGATAATACTTTTTTTTAAATAAATATACAGGCTGATGAAATACCTTTGTTGTTTGAGTGCAAAGAGTTAAATTGGTTTAGGTTTAATCAATTTCGAAACGTTTGAGCATTGTACGTGCGAATTGCGCCAGTTTAGTACGTACGTCCAAAACGGAAAACAAAATCATGCAGAATGGAAATATTTTATGTCAGAAAAAATATTTAGCTTTCGTGTTGAAATAGCTCCGAGTGCAAAGGGTTGAAGATACGCCAAATGTAGTAACTTAGTTAGAAATTGATGTACCGGTTTCCAAAAGATTGTTTACATTATCGCTAAACATTTAAGTGTTGTACGAGGTATTATATCAATTTCGTGTCCATAAAATGAAAAAAATAATATAGACTGGAATTACTTATTCTAGATTGGAAGAAATGTTCAATTTCTTAGTTAACATATAACTCAGAGTGCAAAATGTTAAGGATATGTGAAATCTCAATGTGACCTTCATTTTCGTTTTTTTTACCACCCCTTTTTTAAAGACTTACAATGGTACTCCCTCATCAGTAGGAATTCATTGATTACTCAAGCTCATCCAAGATCACGAACACACGCATATCAACTCCAGCGTTTCTACTGATTTATTACGTTTCCCAATTGAACCGCAGTTCAAGGTGATATTCCTCTTGTTTTATCAGTAACGGCTAAACACGAAAGAGCTGTTGTCTGGCTTTTTGTCTATTTACCATCGTTAATCCGAGATTCTGTGTGAAATTCATGTAACGTACGCGCGGTCGTTCAACGAAAGGACCCTTAAAGAGGAAGAAGATGGAGACAGCGAGTTGCTGAAACTTTAAAACCGGTACGGCGAGCACCGGCCCTGCCGCGCCGCCGCGTCGCTGTTAGAACTAAACCGCGATGAAAAATTCACCAAAGACGACAAGGGGGATCTGCTACCCCGTAAAAATCATTTAATTTTCGCTATTTCTTCGCGTCGTTTTGAAACCCGTACAAACAGAGCACCACTCCGCGAACCGCTTCGTTTTTGTACACACGCGTATACGGCACGCGTGGAACAGAGAGAGGATGGAAGAAAAAACCGTTTAATGGGTCGAGTGAAATTTTTTATAAAACGTTATCGCTCGACTCGACGCACGCGCCCCGTACAATTTTCTTTGCCCTAACAAATCTGAAAATGTCGTTTTAATCATTCATCGTGACAATCGATGCCTCTGTCTGGTCGATAATACGCGATTGAAAATGTTTCGCGAACAATTTAGCTGATTTCCCGCTTTGCCGTTTCGTTCCTCCGGATTGTGTTAAATATTTATTATACTTTTAATCTCGTTAACAGAAAATACACTTCGTGTTGATATTGTTCCGATCGAATATGCATCCGATGCGATTACGCGTGCGCTCGTCGAGGAGCGTTAACGACGTTTAATGTTGTTCCCGATGAAAATGTTAACGAGACAATGCTGCAACGTCGTGAAGGCTGACGTGAACAATAGGAACAGGAGCGGTGTTGCGAACACGATTTTAGCCCACCGTCTCGACCCAGCTCACCGGGGTTACGCGCGCATTTTTATTTCGGCGACCGGGTGAAACAACGCACGGACTTCTTCAACGTGTCTGCCAAACAGTCGAACGTCCCGGAATTTCCCAACGAAACCCCAAGATACACCAACGAGTGATCTTCCGACAGGATCCCGCGAAACCGAACCGACCGTACGGATCGAACGTTTATACGAACGTCATATATCATTTACAACACTGCGGTAAGTTTCAATGACGCTCCCCCATCGAACAATCGAACGCGTTCCTGACAGTGTTACAGTTATTGTCTGACTGATGAATTTGACGCGTTTATGAGAAAAATTAGTAGCTGCTATACAGATGATATATGGGTGAAATTATTATATTAGTACGGCGGCTGGTCACTGTGAAGACGCCGTAATGCAGAATTGCCTCTGGTGGACAACCCTTAAGAAAATAAAACAGTGCCAGAGGGGTTGTCACGAAAGCTGTTGACGAGCCGACAGTTGAGAGTTGCGATCGGAGTGTCACACGGAGAAGATCGTCTAGCAAACATCGCTATAACATCGTTAATTATTATTCGTTGTATTGTTCCATTGTGTTGTTAACTACTCAATAAACGGGAGAGCGCGATGCCGCGACGTGTCATGCGCCAATCCACGCGGAGTGCCTCCGAATTACGCAACAATATATTATCAAATAGTCAACGACCATTGCCTCGCTGAAAACACCGGTTCTCGTACGATCACCGAAGTAAAACAGCGTGGGGCGTGGAAGGCGGCTTGGATGGACGCTTTTCACGCGTTGTTGGCAAAATAGGTGGTTCGGAACCCACCTTAATGAAAAGTAGGTCCTGGTGAAATTGGAAATTAGGCGATAGTGTGAAGAGTGGTAAAAGGGGGAGAAGTTGGTAAAATGAATTTGAAACCCTGAGGGGACCAAATATCATTACATACATATTGTATTATCAAATATACAAATAAATAGTAAAATTATTATATATTTACGTAACTCCATTTCCTTAAAATAATCTTCCGTCTTTCGTTATTTCTATCAAACACCCAGTTTTTATGAATTTCTTGTGCTCAAGGTCACGCGAAGGTCATAGCATTGTAGGTGAAAAATATCTATTTACACCGATGACCTTGAGATCCTGAAAAATGCGAGGAAAAAAAGAGAAAAATTTCTATCCCATTTTTTCCTCTGACATTTTTCTCTGTCGCAAGCGACATTTTTCTCTGTTGCACCGGTTTCTTTTTTTGTCGTAAATGTATAAAAAAGTAAGTCGTGATTAGCAAAAAGCGTTTCCACGTGGATGGCATAATTCCGGTATTGTTATTTGATATTTATACGGAAAATCCGTGCGGATGTTCGAGGTCACGTGTCTGCCGCTGTACCGTTAAAATCGAATAACGAGTTCGCGCAACTCTGAATGCTCAAAGGCGTAGTGTAATGTATACACGTGCATACATACGTACACGTATATCCTTTTTGCGATACTTTGTATGGATTTTAGCGCGGGAGTTTTTTCACATTGTTGCCGGTTAGTAATTTATGCAACGCTGAGTATTCAGCGAGAAGCAATAACGTCTTAGCCCCGCTGCATTTATTCACGTTCCTTGCGACACTCGACAAGCTATTTATTCAGGGAGACAAACTTCTTAAACTTTATGCCGAACCTCTTGGCGTCTGATTTGTATTCCAGGCTAGTTTGCATGCATTTCGATGCACGTATATTATACGGCGCCCACCCAACCCCCTCCCCACCGGGGCTATTGTTATTAAAGTTGTTATCAGTTTAACAAGATCTCCGCGAAAAGAACATTCTACCTAGCGAACGGTGCCCGCTGCACGTGTGCACGCTCGATCGGAAATCCGTGTTGTTTATAATAATTATTATTATTCCCGGTCTACACATTAAATCAACATATATTATTTCCGTTCTGAATTGATGTTACAATTTTAAATCGAAATTAAAGTTTCCGTTTTAAATTGATTTTAGGTTAAAAACGGTCATGTGTCGTATAATGAAATATGTATAAATAATATGAAATAAATATAATAATATGAAATATAATATATCTGCTCGACGAATACACGTGAACTATTATTAAGCGATTATAGAACACCTTAGCGAGCTAAAGATACAATTAACAAAGATCATGTAATCAACAGATTAGGGGATTACTAATCGAGGAGAGAAAGTGACTCTGCCAATATAGAGTGGCAAGAGAGAGGGGGACAGCGACGGAACGCGTCACGTGACCGGCCCGTGGCGGAAGCGTGGGGGAATAGCGCGGTAGGAGGAGAAGGGTAGAGTGGGGGACGAGTCCCACGGCGACGCTACTTGGGTCCACTGTATGGGCCGTGGGAGTGGGGGAGTGGTGTCGTAGAAGGGGAAGAGTGATTGCCTCACCGACGAGTCCTCCAGTGGGCCTTTTTTCCGCGCGAAAATGCGTTACGCATACCCCGGCACCTCCGGTGGGAGTCGACGCGCGTAGCGTCGAACTAAAAACACACGCCCACCTAAGCTATAAGGGAGGTGCCTGGATCACGCGAGTACTCAACAAGTCACCTCTCAGCTATCATGCTACCCGGGGGGGAGTGGTTAGGCTCCCCCAATGTCTAAGCTAACAAGACCCTGGGCGGAGAGTCCCGCCCGGTGTCCCCATCCTTGGAGCCTTCGAATTGGGCTTCCCGAGCCCCAGCTCGGTCCACCCACAGCTCCCGGAGTCTTCGTGACCCGCTCGGGGCGGCTGACCCGAAGGTCACCGCGCCGGCCAGGGCAAGAAGACGCCGCCACCGGTAAGAGAGGGTCGTCGGAGACGCGATCCGGCACGCCCCGACCCTCCCCACCCCACCCATCCCATGGCCCCGTCAGTCCCGTTGGTCTGATGGAGACGGGCCGACGTCTCCCCACACCGTGTAAACTCCGGGAGGGCGTGCGTCGGCCCGTCCCGGGAGGAGGTAAGCTCCCCTCATGGGGGCCGGGGTCAGCTCACACCCCGGCCCCCACCATGCTCCGCCCCCTGGGGTGGGAGCATAGTGCGGCGGGCGGGGCGAATCCCCCGCACGGGGAGCCCTGCCCCCCACTAGGTGGGGCATCAGTTGACGCGGGGTGGGGACCACTCCCCGCGCCCTCCAGCGGGCCTGGGACGCCGCCAAGAGGTTACGATAGACCCCAGGATAGCATTGAAGAGCTGAATAAATTGCTTTGACTAAATAGTTATAACTGGACTGCGGATTTTATGCATTTATAACAAAATTTGGTTGGTGCAATTTAAAGCAGTGGACATATTTAAAAAAATTTAAGAACGTCAACGTATTAGTTTCGGTTCAATAGACTAATTAAAAGAAGAAGGAAATTTCTGTTTAGCCTCTGTGTCTTGGAATTGACGCGGACATTTATTATTTTACACAAAGATCCGCCGTCTGGTTATAATACTTCGTAACAGTAAATAGTTATAACAATCCGATTGCCGTTTGTCTATCGAATACCTCGCGATCGAAGTGGCGACATAATCGAACGAAAACACCAGCGGTGGAGACGAATATCGAATTAAGTTAAAGTGTTGCATATGCTAATTCCATTAAGCCCTGTCCCTGTGTAACCACGAGCCGCTGCAACGGTTATTAAAATTATTGTTTGAACACGAAATATTAGCGTAACGAGGAAGGAAATATCGCCTCGATTACCGGGCGTGTTCCACTCGCTCGGACAACAGTGATTAAATTGCGCTTCAATATTTTGTTAATTTTTTGGCTCGCCCAACGGCGCACGAGGCAGCTTGATCTTGCCCTCCTCGTTTCTCCGCCGGAGACTGCGCGCGCGCGCCCTCGAAGAACGAGTCCAATGTTAGCATAACGCCGTGACGAGCAGCCGGGGGTAGTAGTTGGCAAGATATACGTAGGATTAGACCATTTCGACGGTAAGCTCGTCGTCCGGCAATCAGATGTTCTGTTCTCACGCTCCAATCGCTAATCGCTCTCGTACTAATAGCGGAAAGCACTTCAACCCCTACTTTTAACCCTCGCTGTGAAAATGAATCTAAAAAGAACCTTTTAGCGCCCATTTCGCGAAGCTGTGTTGTCGGGTACTCTCAACGAAAATCACATTCAGGTGTTACGCTCTTTTTTCCGCCCCTCCCCGCCCCCAGACATTCTCCTCCCACTTTTTCCACTTTTTTTTCTTTTTTTTTCTTCTTAGTTTCGCCGCTCGAAATGGCAAATACCGCGCGCAGCCTAATCCGAACTGATTGGGAGGCAAAAGCGTTCGGTTAACGGAACAGTCGTTTCTCTGGTGGTGAATTTCATTTTGTTTGACCGTATACTGTACTTACTCCTGTTAACATTTTTAGTAACACGAAAAATTCACCACCCCTAAAATAAATTAGACCCAACATTCGGGCGTGTCTGTGTATTTTTGCCTTTTTGAAAGAGTGCAATTTACGGATATAACCAGATATGTCTTTCGTACTAAATTTTGTAATAAACTGCATTTTGTGACATAATGTAATGTAATGTACGATACAGCTGTATAGATACCGCCTAGAGGTAAGCTTAAATAAAACAAAAATAAATCCATTGTTGATATAAAATTTAACTAACATCTTATCAAATTTAATTGAAAATTTTATCGAATTTAACTATATGATAGTGACCCCTATTAAAACTTACTGGTAACATGAAAAATTAACCACCCCTTTTCAGGGGTTCAGTAAAATTTAACTAAAAGCTTATGAAATTTAATTTAAAATGTTATCGAATTTAACTATATAGTTACCCCTATTAAAATTGAATGGTGACGTGAAAAATTAACGACCCCTTATTAGGGATTTTTTCAAAATTGTTAATATACAATTTAATTGTACAATATTCATATTCTACTGAAATTCATTAATAAAATTTACCTGTATAATAGTTACCCCTACCAGAATTATTAAATTAAATATTTAAATTCTCAATATAGGCACGCATAAAAAACTTGCACACAACTTTCAGCATTCTTTTTAGAATGTTATGCTCGCCGTGCAACAAAATGCAAAAAAAGGCAAAAACTGGTAGATCGCATTACGAACATCTCGCACAACGTTCCCGGCGTTGTGTGAGTAAACTAAGGGATAACAGAATCACTGGGTAAATTACTAATAAACTTTATGAAAAAAAGTATAGCGAGGCGGAGGAGTATATGACGCGGATCTGTGTACATAGGGTGTCTCAGGTTTTACGGTTTCCGCGAGTTAAAGCAAAAATAGAATATCGCATAAACACGGGCTTTATTAAAAAGTTACAACGAAACTAGAATTTGCGAGGGCCGCGTCGAGGCATCATGCCTGATGAACGTATTCGACGTGTCATTGTTATACAGGGTGTCCCACGAAGGTTGTACTTCCTTGAAAGGATCGGTTCCTGAAGTCATTTGAAGTGACTTTTTCCTTTGCAGAAATATTCTCCGCAGCTTGGTTAACAAGATATTAACGAAAAACGCGGGCCAATCGCAGCACAGGTTTGATCGAGCGTGGCGTTGGCATTGGCCGAGCCGGACTCCGCCCACCGCGCTCCGATTGGTCCGTGTTTTTCGTTGATAACTCCTTAACCAAGCCGCGGAGAACGTTTTCGCAAAGGAAAAACTTGCTCGAAATGATCTCAGGAATCGTCCCCTTCAAGGAAATACATTTTTGGAATACCCTGTAGTATTGACAAAACAGAATTTAAATTGAAAATGTCGATTCGAGGTTAGTGCGAGAGTCAGCGATCCGCATAGAGGGGACAGACAGAATGGGGAAATGTTGGTGGCGTGGAATGAGGGAAATAATTGTGACAGAGTTGGGGGGAGGGGAGGGGAACTAACGAAGACTGAGCGGGGCAAGAACCATAAACTCCAGGGACTATTTTGGGCAACGCCAGCCTATATCAACGCTTTACCTCTTGTCTTTGCATAAACTTGGAAGCACGTACTCCCTGTTTATGTCGCAGAGGAACGGAATTGTATGTTGCAAGAATATTAGATTACCCCATGTAAAATGTTAAAGTTCTATTTGTAGTCTAGTCCGCACTCGCGTAAATGAAAATTATTTTGCTTCCGCTGACACCAAGAACATTTCTCTGAGAGAAGATCGTACGTTTGTAACTCGATGGCGGGGCTTTGTTGTGTATTCGTATAAATATTATATTATTAGCTCGCCCGAGTTAAGAAAAATATTATATTATAAAGGAACGTTCAAAATGGTATCACGTTAAAATTCGTTGTCCATCATTAATCTTTCCTCCATTTAATTTTCTAATGAAAGAATTAAAAACTCTATTTATTCGCGCGGCTGTACTATCGCAAGAAAAAGTAAATTCTGAAAAATCACTACGTCCCACGCGTCTGCCCAAATGAAAATCTGACGGCCCGTGGCGGAAGTCACCACGTGGCGGTGGAAGATCACGATGACATTCAATATTTCGACCGAGAAACCTCTTAGCCGGCGTTCATCCCCCTGTTCGACATCGGTGTAACACAAATACACGGCGTGTATCCCGGCTGTTTATGCTGGCTCGCAAACAAGTCGGTACACGGCACGGTGTGTGCAGAAGTTCCGCGTTTCCGCCGGGTGTACCGGGCCGCTTTACACGTGCCAGTACAAACCGGGCAACGTTTAGACGGAATCGAAATTGAAGTGCCGGAGGATACTGATGCCGAAACAGATTGGATTTAGTTGAGACGCATATCGATCTGTCATTACGCTCCGTTCCGCTCCGGCGAGTGCGACGTGCAGCAGCGCCGCGCGCCGCACCGCACCGTGACGTTCGGCGTCGCGACGCGACGCACCGTGACGCACGGATCCACGCCGAAATCGAACAGCTTTCGTTCGACACAGCCCGCACGTACAGGGTCGTCGCGATGCGTCCGAAGAAGTTGTACAAAGCCGAATATACAACGAACAGTTACGGAGAGGCAACTGTATTGCTGCTCCTCGGTCGTATTTTCAGTTCACCGGTTGCATTTTTCTGCTTGTTCAACAATTGATGGCTGGGTATAGCGAATCATATCATAAATTGTTTATAAATATTTTATTTATATTGTCGAGGCTAACAATTAGGGGCGGTTTATGACACGGACATAGACTCATCGTTTTTAGGTTGTCGAAACGGTCGACAGTTGGTTCACAGATGTGATAATCCCTTAACTGTACAGTTAAGGATCCCAGGGTTTTTTCGGGTAATTCCGTGTCATAAACCGCAGCCTCGACGAGTGATTTCCAGGTAGAAGGTAATGGTTTACAGATACCAATAGACCTTCGACTTGGAGTCACTCGCCACGGTATAGGAGTTGTCACCCGCCACATGCGGAAAAGGGGACTTTTTCTGACGCACGCCCTTCGCGCAGCTCAGGGTGCAATGGAAGGGGAATCAGGCCCAAAGCGAGGTGGTTTTTTTGGGTTCTTGGGTCAGAACGTTTTTGAACAAGCTCATGTCAAGTCATATCTGCACGAGACCATCGGGGTCAGATAGAGTCACGGAACAGTGAATAAACACTGTGGTCAAAGATAAATACTCTAATTTTTCCCACATCACTGTGGGTGGTCCTTCGAGTTCTCTTTCGGCGCACATCACGTGCTATACGCAGCTGAGTTCTTCGCGAAACGGTCGACGAAGTACTACGCAACATATATCGATCGCAAATTGTTGATAAAAACTGTATTAATGTTATCAGCGCACGGGTTCGATCAATTGTTAATGACTAACAGAAAATTTGCAATATATTGAACTACGACGTTTCATAATAAATTGTTTATGTACGCCTTACCCGTCGTTTATGGGACCGTCCGAAAAATTCCAGATTTATTTCGACGGCCCCCCTGCACGACGGTTCCCGCGTACCAGAAGTTTGAACAAGGAAATTATTGCCGTTACGCTGCCACTTGGACGCGGAAGTTATTATATCGCTAAACTGTTTACCGTGGCGCAGGGTACGTGCGCACTCGTATCCGACCCGGCCTGGCCCGACCCGACCCGTCCCGTCCCGCCTCGGCCCGACGTGTAATACGATTACGATAATTTTATACGCAGCGTAACTTCCACTCGGGTGAAATTATTGCCGGCTATGTGTCACGGAGTCTCGGCCAACAATACCCGAAGTTCACGCGGTATGGTTTATTTCGTATTTGTCACGTAATTAGTCCGCTGTATTAAACGCGACCGACGGCGCCGCACCGGCCTTCCCCCCCCTCGCTGTGGTTTACTTGGATCAATTTCCGGCTGCTAAGATCGCCCCAGTGTCCATCAACATTAATTGACTATAGTAAATCGCGCAGTATAACTTCGTGATAGATCGGCATTATACTGACCAAATTGACCGACATCCAAACCAGCGAGCGGAGTTCGAGCACCGCCGTTTCGTACGAATACGCGGCTGATTGCGTTATTGATAGTAATTACGCACGTAATTACAGCGATGTCTCGATGTACAGGGTGTTTCGTTTATCTCGTACGCCTCGATGTCTTCGCGGCTTTCCGGAAAAAATGTACGTGGAAGAAATTTGTTTCCTCTTTCGAGGCGATTCGTTGCGTGAATCTCAACGTCATTGACAGTAGTATGGGCGTATCGTCGTGGAGACGATAACAAATGCATTGCTACCGTGGTCACCTTGAGATGAGCTTCAGTGGAAAAATCGTGATCATTTTGAAGGGGACCGAGGGAAACATCTTTTCGTCTGAGATTGTTGTTATTCGAACGAGATGTTCGATACGACCTCCATTATTTTTAAGACATTTTTTCATATTTGAAGATTTTTTCGAATTGAAATTACCTCTGCAAGAGATAATATTTAATTCCAAGAAACTGTGCATCATCTTTCTGTAGAAGATTGTTTAAAAAAAGAAAAAATGAAGAGGAAGACACGTGGAAAATCGAAATTTTCTTAAAGTGCATTGGAGTAGAACGAAGTTATTCAAATGGGAACAAGAAAAATCCACTTGTCGACGATCTTCTTGGCGGAAACTGCGCGGGGAAATAAGCTATTACATTTTTGTTCTGGAAATTGCGAATTTCCGTGGTGTTGAATTAGAGTTCGCAGCTCTTCGCGAATTCATTTTGAACATCCTGTAAATATATCCGGCGAAGTTCACCGGAGGACGGTCCCTTGAACGGAGACGCGGTGGGAGAATAAATTTCAATACAAAGGCGCATTCGCAGTTCTCCGCTCCGATCGAAAATGACGTTTTCACTCGGTTTGCGCGTTTCAAGCGCGGAAGACTGCCGCTCGCGACCAGTGGAAAAAGTATACACCAAATTTGATATGCAATTCACGGTAGATTGGATTTCGGAGCGTTGTCACGGCGTAGAGGCAATCACGGCCGCCGGCACGCCAGTCAACGTGTTAATCAGATTTGGCAAAATTGTTATTCGGTTTTTACTCGACGAAAAAAAAAAAGAAGGAACCCCACGAAATTCCGGAGGACGGGGCGTGGTGGTTGGCTGCGCGGGGAAAAAAAACCGCATGCCAAATGAGATCGGCGGTGATTTAAATCTGAAGTTTCATAAAGCTCCGTTTTGTTTAGCCGATGCGGCCAAAAAAGAATAGCGATCGTGTTCCGCGTATTTAATTATTCAATCGGATCGAATAAAATACATATATATCGGTTGCGGACGAGTTCAGTATTTTCGGAAAGGATAAAAACGGGGGGAAAAAAACGCAGCGGCGCGATAAAAATTTGTCGGACCGTTAACAGCGGCGTCGATTCCGTCGATACGCGCTACCGTCCGCCGCGAGACGCGACGGGAAATTAATTATAAATATTTTCCCGTTGATAACCGGGAAACGCGGTCGTTTGTGTGATCGTGTTCCGATGATTCGGTATTTTACGGGAATACGATTTCTTTGTGGCGGATGTCTGTACGCGGCTCAATAGGGGAGAAGAAGGATGACGTTGGAAGAAAATTACCTCGAAGGGGGTTGGGGGTTGGAGGGGAGGAGTAGGGGGATGCATGAATATCGCGGGGAAGAATCATTGCGTACGATTTTCTGGTACGCTACACAATCGAACCGAATAAATCTCGAGGAAAAATCTGGGAAAAACTGGAGTACGCAGCTTCGCAACAAAAGCCTATTGTGCGACGAACGATACCTCCCCATTGAATGCTATTATATTCTGTCATATGGCTTTACAACCCTTCCGGCACGCTCTCGTATCCGGCTGCTTTTAAACACAATTACGCTTCTTCGTCTCCGTCTACCGCGTCTTACTCCGGCCGTGTTACGCCGGACCTTGCGAAACGATAGCGCGCGTACAAACGCTGGAGAAAAATATTTTCCTTGAGCGACCTTGAGTCCGTGGGTCACCGCGCGCGCCTCGAAAATTCTATCGTTATTCTCGTGAAATTGTTTCACAGCTCGTTTCACAGGTTCCGTAGCATCGAGTTCGCATTGTAAATAATTATAATAAAACGAGTAATTTGAAAAAAATGCATTTAAATCGTTGAACTTCCGGTTGAAGATTCGTGGTTCCAGAAACGGCAGGCGCGGTTGATAAATTATGTCCGCCGCGCGTCACGATAGTTGTAACGAGACCGAATCCCGCGTGCGTTTTCAGCGATTTTATTCGAGCGCCGTTGGGAACGCAGTTCCGTCCTGCGAGCGGGCGGGCGAGGCGAATTCCGGGCATCGCGTTGCGTTGCTTTCGTTGCGGATTATTGTACACGATCGCGCTCCGTTCGCGGTGGTCGTAAAACTCGTACGCCGCCCGCGCCGTAGACCGTAAGACGATTTTTATTCGCAAACCCTCGGGGAGGAAAAGAGAGAAAGTCGGGACGAATACACGCGGTATGCATTGTCGGCAGAGATCGGCGCGATACGAAAATAATACCAGACCGGGCGAGAGCAGGTTTCGCGAACCGTGTAATTAATAAAGATTTTAATTAAATCACCGTATCGTAGGGTTAGATCCGACGTTTACAACGATATTTATCTTGCTCCGGATCGGAGGGCGGGGAGGGGTATAAATGACGCCGCGTTACATGCGATGTTAGTTACGGAATTCAGGTCGTCGTCGTCGCCGCGCCGGCTAACGTTTGCGAATGCTTCCGTGTAATCCGATTTACTTTTACTTATCGCGCCGTTCAAACACTTAGAAATATTTGCATCGCGGCCCGCGCCCGCTTTCAGCAGGCTCCACAGCTCGCGAAATTCCGTTTCCACCCTCTCCTCTGCTCGTTCCGCCTCTGTTTGAGGTCGTTTAACATTTTTCCGTCTTGTCTCGTCGCCCATTCAGCCGAAAACCGTCCGTAGAATTCCCAGGAACGCGAAGCTGCGCGCGCGACAGTGTCCCCGCATCGGGACTTCTCCCCCACCACAGCTCAACCCCTCCACGACGCCGTTCCCCCATTCCCCGGCGGTGAGGACCCCACCCTTCCGTCGCCGACCGGCCACGTGACGCGACGCGCGCACGCCGATTCGCGTGGCGCCCGCGCCTGCGTCGTGACTCACCCGGTCATGCCGGCGAGGGGGTAAGTGTACTCCCCTCTCTCTTTCTGTCCCGATTAGCGACACTGTGACGCATGCACGACGAAACGCGTCACGTGTCGGCTGCGTGGGGACATCTTCATTTGGCGAATTAAGCAATTGTTTATTTCGATTCCATTGTTCGAATAAGATGATAGGTGATTTCACCGCAAGTAATTCTTGTATTTCAATGATTCGCCTGCGCTCAGTTTTAATGTTGTTGGTAAAATTCGACGCAGCGCGATGCTGATGCAATATAAATATAATCAATTTATATATAATCAATTATAAATATGAAGAAATATAAATTCAACCTTGGAAAAATTATTATATAATATACGAATTGTTATACATAATACGTATAACATACAATTTCTCATTTTAGTTGAAATTCGTGTAGTCTTTCATTTGCAATTCGAACGAGGAAATGATTTTTGTAGAATTCGTTAAACGATTTTTTTTTCAAATAATTCTTTTTTTTCACGAATCACTTCCTTGAAGGTAAAGTGGACACCGAGAGCGGACGAACGAAGTATCTGCGCTGTTGCTCATGTATCGCAGCTGAACCGTTTAAATTTACTGTTATTTCGTGACGACGTTCAAATAAACGAGGTTAGACGAAATAGAAAATAAAGATCTGTATCTGGGACATTAGGAAACTTCGAGGGAACGTCCTCGATGGCCTGTTATTTTCGAAACCATTTCTCCCGCACGAAATTGTGCAGTGAACGGCGAAACTCGAAGCGAATTGAGGATAGATCAGGGGAATACAGGAAATGAAGTAGAACCCGATCTGAAACTGATGCTGCTTTTGTGAGATTATGCTGGCGAGTGTACGGTGCGACATTGCTGTTTAGAAACACGAGCATTCTCTGCGCCACGGTAATTAGGGAATATTCGATTCAATTCAATGGCTGACATTCTCCAGGCTGACGTTGCAAAATTTTACAATTTTGTAGTATTTTTTAATCGATTTTTCTACCTCTGGTAGTGGAAAAAATTGGGAAGATGCTTAATTTTCATATTACGAAATAAAAATTTCTTTCTGTTAGTCAATCGGTTTTATATAGTTTTCATTTGACAATTATTGAAATTTGACGGAAAATCGAAATAAACAGAGCCTTGTCATTTTTATAAGCCGAAACATTTTGATAAAGAAATAAAGAAAGAAATATGATAAAAATATCGAGCCAGAAAATTGTAAAATTATCAAGTGAAGAAACTGGCGAGCAAGTTGAATTCTACATATTCATAAAAATTCTGATATTCGAACATCTTGTTATTACTTCGCAGGACTTTACATCCATTAGGCACTCTGATTCGAAATACGGCGCAAGCCGGTCCCGAGTCCTCGCCTTATATCGAAAGAGAACTGTGGTACACCTTTACAGAAATTCCAATTTAAAAATCTGCGGTCCAGATACAGCTGGGCCAAGTAATTACGATATTTCGTGATCTAATCGCAAGATCGTCCATTGCAAAAGTTTTTTCTTCCCTTACTTTTCGCAGATAACTCCGCGCGGTATTGTGGGGAGCTACAAGCTTGCCCAACCAAATCAGCGGCGCGGATTCCCGAGGGATTAACCCCCACCATTCCGTTTAAGTGATCGTCCATAAGACGTCAGGGTCGCTCGGTGCGCGAAGCATCTTCGGGGTTAACGTCTCAGGACTTGAACTTTCAAAATCGTTCCAGCGCCGTTCTATCTTTCGATGCGGCGTTACCGAAAGCTGTTCGTATATCACAAACTGTCGCACGGCGCCCCAATTTCCGCGAATACCCTCGCCAATTCCTCGCAACAAAAATACATTCGCGAAACAAAACGTTTATTCGATCATTTCGACAATCGCTCGGCAATGTTGTTAACAGGAATAAACTGTTGAAAAAACGTCATACACAGTTTTGCTGTTTTTCGTCCGAAATTGTTGCAGCATACATTGTATTCAACAAAATAACACCAGAATTGCCTGATATTTATCCACGGTTTATTAACGATAATTACGCGTCGCGGGGAATGTTGAAACGAATCGAAGGGAACGCCAGGATCCGCGTGCTGAGCGCATGCTTTTATAAATCAAATGAATAAAAGAATAAAAAAGATTCGCAAGCTCGATATTTTCACTCGATGTTTGCAGAAACGTTGGAACGAATCGTGGAGAATGATCAGCGGCGAACCGTTGATTTTGGGGCCCAGGGCTAACACAGTTTGGGAGGCCTGCCGAATTAACCGAAATAAAAATTTTTTTACACTTTATTTTTTCCTGAGTTGTTAATTTAAATTGATCCTCCCTATACGGAAGGTAGTTTATTCGCGCAACGTCGCCGGACGACCGGTTTCCGATAACAGGTGTTTAATTTCTCAAAAGAAATGGCTCTCGAGACGACGCGACCGAGCAAAACGTTTCGATGTACTTTCGAAATGCCCCTCCATCCGCCCCTCCCTCCGCTCAGCCACGGAACTATCGAACGCGCAGGTAAACACGATTTACGATCGGTTAAATCAAAAACGGTACATTTGCTCTCAATTGCCTGTAAGATCGCGTTATATAACGCGTGCGGAGGCGTACAACTACACGAATCCGTCGCGCTCACACGCGCGCGCGCGACCACCGTAAACGGACACACGCACGAGAGGTCCGCGATGTTTTATTAAATTGGACCCTGGCCGAAGTAGAAAGAATTATTCATGCGACTTCTAAAGTGAATAACCCTGTCCCGGGCTGCTGAGAACACGTGCGGTTAAACTCGAAATTCCGGAGTGCATCGCGAACAATCCCGGGGACTTGCGTAAAGCGGTCGTAACAACTTCAACTACGGTAACACGTGACCACAGTCTTCTCCGAAGTGAGTGGGTCAATACCGACTATCCTCGGCGGTCGTACACGGCCTCTGGAAAATTACACGTCCCGACTGATACGGTGGGGTTTGTTCTTCGTCGGTGGAGACTCGTTGGGGAAAGAAGAACGTTGTCGCACGTTTGACCTTGATGTGAAAGTTCAAGGTCGAATTGTGTTTTTTTTTTTCTCTTCCATCGTATAGCGCTCATCGCGAGGAACAAAACGGTCTCCAGTCAACCGTTCTCTTGAAATACGACTCTGCAGTTTCGCGAACTAACGTATTCCATATGTCTACTGTCCGAAGACGGTATAAAGTTATTGTAAAGGGTGCCCTAAAATGACCTGGCATTTTAATTTATCAATGAAACGTATTACTTATCGCACGATTTTGGTGGGCAATTTGCGTCGCTGCGCCGCGGCGTGAGGTAACACGACCACCATGAAACGTCGTTTGCGATAGGAAATAATAAATTTTGATAATTTCTATGTGTTGCTCCATCGTGTAAATCTACACGACTAAACCGCAATACTTCCTACTGCCAGTTGTCAAAGTATTTCGCCACAAAAGAAAAGAAATGGCGCGGAATTTAAAATGTCAGGTCATTTTGAGACACCCTGTATACTATAAACGCTAGTATAGTTCAGAGGTGGGGAACCTTTTTACCATTAGAGTCCACAATATAAATTAGACAGTAATAAAGGAGGCCGTTATAATTTTTTATATTTCACTGTTGGTATTTTTATTTGTTTAAACGTTCTATTCATTTTCAAATTGTTCTAATCCATATAATTAAATATTAATTAATACAAGAGCTAGCTTTCCCCCCAGTACACAGTATGTTCAAGATAAATGTTATATTCTGGCCTCGTATTTTACATGATTCCTCAGTGACCTTGAACGACCTTGAATAATTATTTTATCATTTATTTATTTATCTCGTCATCCTACTGGTTCGGTTACGGGAGGCTTTGGTGTAGCTCGATAACGCGAATAGATCCTTCGTTAAAAATACTGTTCGAGATATGATTGAACGGGCATATTTGTCCCGAATTACCTCGTTGGCTCGGTATTATTCGGAAGTAATCGGCTTATCTGTATCACCGCGTTCGCGAACGAAAAAAAGGGTCGGAAGGGACGGAAAGTCCCTTCTGACGAGAGAATTCGTTATTGGCCGCAATCACGCGAAGTTCACGCCGCGCGGGACGGGCTTGGTTCGGGCCCCCCCCGCGTGCTCTCGGCTCGCCGGGCTGCGAAAGCAGCCGTTCACTTAGCAACGCTTTCATCGAAAACGAACCGAGCGGCGTGAATTGAAGGAACCTGGCCTCCGCGGAGGAGAAGAGGCCACGGATCCCGAGCAACGACTCGTGAAATGTATGCACCGTGTACGCACTTGTACACTTTTCTTGTACAACCTGCAACGGCGATGCACGAGCGCGCCGCCTTCCGACTAATGATCCGGCGGGTCAGCGGCCTCAAAATCGGAATCAATTAATCAGTCGTCCCCGGTGTCGGCACTGTGTCTACCGGCCGCGGCCAATATGGTAATTCGTCGAGGATCACGATTACAATATTAATTTCTAGCATTATTCTAGATCAGCTTCCCAAATTGCGCGATCGTACTATCAACAATTTTAGGGGATCTTGCCGCGAAGCGTTAGGCTTCCCGTGTAACTACAAAAATAAGCGATTTTTCCAATTTGTAATGCGATAAACTTTTTGTCATGAAAGTTAACAGATGTGTGTGTGTGTGTATGACACTTATTATTATTTCCTTAGTAATTAAGATTGACGTGCTTTCTCGAGGTGATCCCTTAGATTGTTTCGAGTAACTTTTTCCTTTGCGGAAATCTTCTCCGCGGCTTCGTTGAGGAGTAATCATCGAAAAACGCGGACCAATCGGAGCGCGGTTACGACAGGCCCCGCCCCGTCTGTCCTGATTGGTCCGCGTTTTTCGTTGATAACTCCTCAACGAAGCCGCGGAGAAGATTCTCGTAAAGGAAAAAGTTACTCCAAACGACCAGAGGAATCGTCTTCTTCAAGGAAATACATTTTGGGGACACCTCGTATAATATTGTTTTCAAATTCTTGAAATGCTTCCACAAAATTGAGTAAACTCACTGTGCTGGAGTACATGATTTATACACAAATCATTCATTTGAAAGTTTATGCCGTACAAATATACGGCGTAACGGAATATTCCGTATCTAAATATCACGGGGCTAATTAACAAAATATTAACACACAGCACGAGAAATCCAGGCCCGGAAAATAGAAGTTAAATGAAGAAGGAATATCATAAACGTGAATGTAACGAATATTATATTTTAATTTTTTATTTCCGACTGGAAGCGTGACGTAACGCGATTGTCATTCTCGCACGATTAAATTTTCAATTTCACTATTTTGCTGAGTCGCCTAGTGTTCATTGGACAAATTAATTCTGCTTGAACATACGAATGGATCGTTAAAATGTTTGTTTGTAATAAATATAACCAAATTACCATTAGCTTAAGCAACTCCCCGGGGGTCCACCTCGGTAGTCGATTGACGTAATTGATGACATTTAAGTAGCTTAGCGTGCTTAATTAGTCTCGTCGATTTAGGAAAAGGTATTCGATCGACGATGAAAAGAATATCAATTAAGCTACAGTCGTCGTCGAATAGATAACTGAATACAGTGAACATTACCGAATATTTAAAGTGAATATTTTTTCACCGATGTTATGTAATATTATTTTTTTGTTGATTTTCGATAGAACGGTGTTACCGTGAAAAACACAGGGGGGAAAAACGTGCGAACGATGGTTTTGGACGTTCACGAAAATCCCAAACATACACTAAAAGCATTTTTTTATTCTAGAAAAACGTAGCTATTCTCTGGACTAGCCTGGGAAAAAAAGCGAAAAAATTGCAAGTGCTGCGGCCATTGAAAAGCGGAAAGGACAGTGCCTTTCTGTTGTTCAGTTACAAAGAATAAAAGGATTTGTATCTCTCTAGTCAGGCAATGCAATATCACTCTACGCATATGCACACGCATCCCCCCCGACGTTTAGTGGATTAAAAACTTTCGGATTTTTTTAAACTTTTTCTGAACATATAACCAAAACTTCAAACTTTAAAAATTACCAGATATTGTGGATTTTGTGCGCGAAAAATACCGAAACTATACAGTTCAATTCAATGTTAATTTAGTTTCGTTCTGGCTGAAACGTTTAATAAAGAAAGTGAAGCTTCGTGTAATTTAATTTTCGCTAAACCTGTCTACAGCAATGTTTATTTATGTTGATACACTGCGGCAGCGTTTTCGAAACTTTACCTACGACGAAACGTTTCATAAATTTCGAGATTTCAACGAAACACGTTTGTTATTTTACTGGGTAGATAAATAAGGGTAGATAAACAAATAATAAATGCGAAAGAATATTTGTATAATATATAATATTCTGGGTTTTGTCATTGGCCGATTAACGATGTAGTTAATGAACTCAGTTTGATCGAAAATTTACGTGTTGAAATAAAAGATTAATTGCTTCCAACCATTTCTTTTGAGTTCTATGTCTAAAAGTGGTCCCACATTTTCATAATTACAATTAGTGAGAAGTAAAGCAAGTACCTTCTACACGGCTTGCGCCACGAATTCCTGGCCACCCTGTATATAAAAGAAAATGTGTCAAGTGGCTTGCTCGAGATCAATTCAAACCTCACAGTATCATCTCATGGATCGACAAACGCGCGAAAATTCTTGGAGCATTCGTCAATCTAAGTAAATCATCTATAACAATTTGATGTCCCGAACAAAAAGAATTTTATTTATTTGTAAAACAAATCTGTAGAACAATTTTATGGTATGCGCTATAGTTTACACGAAATAGATTGCATTTCAATTTATTCACCATACGGCTTATGCACCAATATTAGCTACAAAAAATTTTTTCCTTATAGTTTGAAATTGTATAATTGTATTCCAAAAAGTTTTACTCCGATAATGTAAATAGTTTTTGCAAAAATAAATCGCAAAGATCGCTTATTTTTGTACTTATCACGCGACAATTACCCACTTCGTTAACAAGGTTTATGTTTGTAATAACTGTCACAAAATTAATAAAAAAAATTTTTCTCATAGTTCGAGGTTGCCTAATTATGTACCAGAAAGTTTTACTCCGATAATGTAAATAGTTTTTGCAAAAATAAATCGCAAAGACCGCTTATTTTTGTACTTATCACGCGACAATTACCCACTTTGTTAACAAGGTTTACATTTGTAATAACTGTCACAAAATTAATAAAAAAATTTTTTCTCATCGTTCGAGGTTGCCTAATTATGTACCAGAAAGTTTTACTTCAATAATATAAACAGTGTTTCTAAAAATAAATCGCAAAGATCGCTTATTTTTGTGCTTATACACGAGAATCCGACCTCAAGCGTCGGAGAAATAAAAAAAGAGTGTACGTTTAGGGAAAATAAATTGATCTTGATTAGTGTTCAAATAATGTTGGCAGTAGAAAGAACACGTGACAGACGCTGTTTCACATGACAAGGCGGACATGTTAAATGCGAATGTTTTAGATACACCTCGTATGCACGCAACTTGGATCTATGAGTACGCTGATATTCCATCTCCCATCGGAGGGATGCTTAATTAACAGGCGAGGGAATTGATACGATTCCAGACGGCTCTTCATCACGGAATACCTTTTTTATCGGAGAGCCGTACGTTTCAGAGCATAACGATTCAAGAATGATATGAATTATAATCGTTTGTGCGGCCCGGCGCACGGCGGATCACGTTTCTAGGCGAAGAGCTTTCAACTTTTGCACCGGCGACGCATCGACGCGCTTCCAAAAATATTCAGAAATACCCGGGGCGGTCAGGGTTTATCGCGGTAAAGGATTGAAAAAAAAAAGTATTAATTCCCCTGGCAAAGGTTCATAATTGACGAGCGAATAAAAGGTCTCGAAAAGATAATTGCGGAACGTTTGAATTTTGTATAAGCACCGCACGAAATAAAAGCGGCAACGCGCAGCCCGCCTCCCGGCCAAAACAAATTCATCAGCGTTCCTTGCTCGCACTCAAACGCGAACTCGAATTGCGCCAATATTCCAAAATATTCTCTGTTCCGCGCGCCGCGCCGGCTCGGTCAACGATGCGAAAACAAAATGATCTCGCGCGGCCAAATCAGGATTTAAAATCGATATTCAATCAGGTTTTGAATCGGCGAGAACCACGGTTTTGGAAGACCGAAGTGGAAATTTCTAGTATATTTCTTTAACCCTTAACGGGGATATACAACTGTGCAAGCCTAAATATTTGTTGACCTTCACCTCACCTTGGAGCGTCCATCGGGAAAAATAAAAGTCCCACCGCATGATGTCCACCACTGAACAACTTTCTGAAACATTTTTTCGATTGTAACGCTTTATAATTTTTCACCCTGTATATAAAAAAAAAATGTTTCTTTAAGGAACAAATTCATGTCGAAACAATGCGAGGTCGTACAAGGTCAGAACTGTAGTCGTTTACATCTCTGGCTTCCATTTCTGACCTTGTGTGACCTTGAAGGTCGCCTTCATTTCTGAAAGAACAGTGCAAAAAACTTGCAATTCACTCGAATTGAGGGGAGTACACGGTTACCCCTACTCTCCCGTTACAGGATTAGTCAGACGCAACTCGAGTGCGCGTATCACGTCACGTGACCGATCCGTAGTGGGGATGCTCGCCGGAGTGGGGGAACGGCGCACAGTGGGCTGGATCGAAGATTTTAGTGACATTTTAATATGTTCATATTGTACATTTTGAAATGTTAAACTTTGAAAGCTTGATACAGCTGTAATTTTTAGTAAATTTTATTAATTCTTTCTTTTTTCAAGTCAGTGGATATTTGGGAGACAATACCAATTGAAATTAGAAATCGTTATGTGAAAGTTGACGAGTCGTATTCCGGCGAAACTGGTGACGCATGCGCGACAGTGACGCCTCACGTGACCGGCACACGTGACCGGGCCGTGGCGCGACGGTGGGGGAATAGCGTCGCAGAGGGGGAAGGCTACTCTCGAACGGAATAGTGATCGCAGTTGGTATATTTCTTATCCTGCGTTTCAATTGGCATTTAATTCGAGCATCTCCGTCGAATTTCCGTGGAATTGAATCGGGGGTCAATTAGATCGACTCGGGAGAAAGCCGTCTTGAATTTACTGAACCCGGTACGTTCGCAGCGGGAGGAGAAGGATAGTCCGTACGTGATGAAACAGGAAGGAATCTGACGAACAGCCGAGCCGGCTCGCCAATTACGCTGAAATTAAAAACGAACAATCCCTATTGATTCGTTTCCGGGCGTACCTATTTACGATGAACGTAGCAGTTCGATGAAAGTGCTCGACTGTATCTTTCTCATTACTCAAGCAAAGGGTATATAGGTCACAGACGTTTCCATTGTCCATCTAGTTTACGTTCCTGTACTTTCACGGGATGGCGATCGTGTTAAATGGATGAAGATTCCGGGACGGGTTCGATTGTTTCAAGAATCCGGAGATAGCGAAACAAATTGAATTCGCGACGAGGACGCGACGCTAGGCGACGCGACGCGGCGAAGCTAACGGCGCACGGCCTGAAAATGAAATTGCATAACGTGGAAACCGTTAGATTAAAACGGAGACACGACTATTAAGGCGGCAGGAATGGCCGCGCACGTGTACAATCATTCGCGAGCCATCGAGCCCCTTATTGTTCAAGAGACACTCTTAATGTTTTTTTAATGACCGCACGGTAACTCCGTGGGAATTGTTCGGACACCCTTCAAAACAGATTCGATGAAATTATATTTAATACGTACAGTAGAACAAGAATATTTCAAAGTTCTTGAAAGGAGAAAAAATGATGAGATGCAGCTATGGTAGATGGTATGACAGACACATGCGCGGTAGAACAAGAATATATTTAATACGTAGTTATATTTTTTATGCCAAAAATCGATCGGTGCAAGTCGAAACAATATAAAAATTAAAGGAATGTTCAACCTGCCAGAATTATTGAGGAAAGTAGAAAATTCGAAATGGTAAATAGAAATGTAGTGAAAGTTCATCCGAATCCACATGCGAGACGAAACGCGTCACGTGACCGGGCGGAAAGGTGGGGGAACAGCGTGGTAGAAGGGGAAGGCAGAGTGGGGAGGAAAGTCTTACGACGAGCTATGACACCGACAGTATAATTCGAGTCTCGTGTCGACGAGCAGGCAACGTTCTACGCTTACATAACAATGTAGTAATTTTTTTCGTCCTCGCGCAATTCTCAGGAATAAATATTAATATGAATATACATATTCCAAACGAGCGTATTAAACCTAGCAGCATAATAAAGCTCGTCCGGAAGCTTAAAACTGATGGAACACAGATTTGGCAGGATGGTTTACCGAGATTCCAAATGAAACAACACGGTCAATTTTACAAACATTCACGTCCGTTGGAAGGTACACGTATTCTACTCGAGCGAAACGGAATATTTTTCGCTCGGAAATAATAACACCAACGTAATCCGAAACGAGCACGTTCCCGAGCCGCGCAACACCGACAATAAAAGGAACGCCGTCGCGCAACAATCTAATAAACGGTGAAATTTTGCGGCGTAAATGGAGAACCAATAACGAATTCATCGGGACTCGTGTTATCGTTTCGCGAGGAGCTCAACAGCTTAACGGCGATCATTTGCCAGTTTATCAGAGATTATTGAAAGCAGGTTACGCAGCGCTTCGCCTGTACGAGCGAAATGGGAGAACGAAATTCCTTAGTGGATTAGGCTTGCGTGGGGAGTACGACGGCGAATCTACGTTATCGACGTCACCGCGTGCTTGCGCTGCCATCTGGCCGCTCCGCTGTTCGGATGACGCGCGGCGCACGCGCCAACATGGCGGCGCCCTTGCCGGTCAGGAATCCGTGGAACCGCTCAACTTTGAACGCGCGTAACTTTTGAACCGGTGGGTTCCTAAAGTTAAAACTTGGATTTTCGTCATTTCCACGTTAAAGTCTACGGGACTGCGGTTGGAAAATCAAAAACTTTTGGTTTCCGTTGGTGAAGTTTAACCACGAAATTCAGTTTTTATCTCATAAAACGTTAGACGAGTATACTGTTACGACAGTGAGCCTGCCAACAAAACGTAGCAATAAATTCCGCTCGGGGTGGAGGGCTTAGGCCGAAGGGTTTACAGAGTTCTCGCGATGATGTCAGGGACAAGGGGGGTCACGGGTTGAGAGCCGAGTCATAGACTCGACTCGGACTAAACGGTAAATCGTTCCCGCGCGAAAAGAGGCCACGGGGAACGAAGCTTTTTACCGAGCACTTCCATCGCATTTGCATCGCAGACGAAGATGTTACTGAATCTTAGCTGAATGTCGTTAGAAACGACCGACAGTATCGTCGGGTCGACTGCGATAAAGCACGGCGGAGGGCGGGGAGGGGAGTTGTTATCGATCCGGTGGGGGAATCGTTGCCGAACACTCTCGCGGCCGAAAAACAGCTCGGAGTCGTGCGCGACGATAACGACTCGTCGACTTTCCCCGGATGTGTGTGTGTGTGCGCGCGTATTTCCTTTTGTTTTCCTTCGTCGTTCGCCCCGAGACTTTCTCTATTTCATCCGCACGTCCGGTGTAAGTTTGTTACGGCCGGTACTCCGTTTCAGAACCTTTAAATCCACTTTGCCGAGGGTCGCGCACGACCGACCGGTATTAAACCATCGACTCCGCCCGGGAAAATAACGGGAAAACCACCGGCCACGGGTGAAAAGTGAAATATTGAGTTCCGGCGAATCGGTTTCGTCGTTCGGCCAGAGATTATACGTGTTCGCTCTTTGCCCGGTAAACTGTGGATTTCGCGTGTTCACTGCTTCCCCCTCCCCCCGCCCCTACGCCCCTGATCGAAAACTTAACCAGCCGTCCCAGTTGAGTCAACTCGAAACGAAAATCCACCGGTCGATGGCTCGATCGACGAACGAGTTCGTTTCGCCGAATAAACGTCTACAGGGTGTACCGAGTTTACAGTGTCGAACCTTCTCGGTGTATTCTATGGGTTTAAATCGGACAAAAAATGTGCTAACTTGAGGCGACAGATACGGGGTGCCGATTAATTTTTGGTTGCAAGAAAGGAATGTTGTTCATGAAAAATGAGTGTCACCGTCATTTTTTTTTTAATATGAAAATATATACGGCTCACGACCTTGATGTGACCTTAACGTCTTCACAAGGCGTTGATATTTCTTTCGAAAGTTATCAACAACTCACTACCTTACTGTTAAGGTCGTATCAAGGTCACAGGCCGTTAAAAATTCGTGAAAATTGATCACGCGTGGTGTCTTCTCGTCCTGCAGGCCAGCGACGTCTCGTCACTGGTGTGGACGAATTTAGGTTAGGTTCACATTGCGAGTTAGGCGAGCCCGAATCGTCCCCTCCGGTAGGAATGCTAACCAGACGTTATTCGCGGCGACCACTTTGCCGCGATATAAGGAGAAATAAAAACGGGGAAAAAGGGACGAGGAAAAAAATTAGGAAGCATAAAAATGCCACGGAATAAACCGGACCGGACGCTTTCGCAAAAACAGAAAGAGTCGAATGCTCGCGAACGACGTTTATCGCGACGGGGTAATACTAGTTGCGCGCCGGCGAGAAAGAGAGGAGGAGTTGAGCGGCGCTCGCGTCTCGTAAACGGTGGAGGGGGGCGTAACCGTGCGAAACAAAAATCGCGGAGTTTTTAGACGGGGGTGTTCGTTTAGCGGGACTTGTAAAAAAAGCCGGGGCCGGAACGGCGGACAAAACAAATTTACACGAAAATTCATGAAACACGGGAAATCCCCCAGTATGCGGAAAATAAAAGAGTCTTCGAACACCTGCTACGCATTTGCATAAATGAAAAACTGACTGAACTTCTTTCCCCGTGTAACCTGCAAGGATAATAAATTCCGACGAAGTCATATGGATCGCGGAGAATAAGAAAAAAAAAAGAAAGATGAAAGAAGAGACGACCAAAAGGAAAGTGGGGAACGGGAGGGGAGGAGAACAGACCACGATCGAACGGTCTCGAAACTTCTCAGCCAATAAGTCACGCGAAATTATGACGAACGTTCGGCGGCGATTTTAAAGGACCGCGATGGCCGATCCGCAGTGAAACCGTTTCTCACGGCCGAAATGATTTTAACGTTATCTCACGTTTCAAAGTTGTATTATTCGCTCCAGAATATTAGAAAGATGAAAGTATAATTAATAATAAGAATAATAAGAAGCGAAATTCCATTTGAAAATCCATTTTTTTCTCGAAAATTCTCAAAATTCTGACGAATTTCCAGCGATTTTTGGAGGTTTTCGAATATTTTCAATTTCGAACCTCCGAGTCACGTCATAGCTGCAACAATGTTCTGAAAATATTGAACTTGAAAAATTGACTTTTGCCATCTAAAGTGGGTTTCTATGACCCACCGTGCGATCGTGAAAATGGAAACCCAGTTCCAACGTGGATCGGGTATACAAACGGTATTATCAGCTTATAATAGCAACTGTCAACGGCAATTAAACGTGTTCAGATACGTGTACGCCTGTGTCCACATAAATTCGCGGATGAATTATGTTCGGTGCAGCGAGTGGAACTGACACATGTTAATAATAGTTGGAGTACATTAAAATACCATGGCAAATCAGGAAAAAAACGGGAATAGAAACGGCGCCTGTTTCGTATTACAGATAAGCAATGTTGACCAGCAGTAGAGTGAATAACCGGTTAACACAATTATTTTGTTAATATCCTTTCAATGAAAAACGGCTGGACCCTTTTGTAGATCACACAAGAGGACCTTAAAGGTCAACTTTTGCTAATTTTTTAAAGGTTGACTTTTTCTAATGTCAACTTTGCTAAGGTCAAGTTTTTCTAAGGTCAACTTTTCCTAAGGTCTAACTTTTTAAGGGTAAACTTTTTCAAGGTCAACTTTTTAAAGGTTAAATTTTCCTAAGGCCAAATTTTTAAGGGTAAACTTTCTCAAGATCAACTTTTTAATGGTTAACTTTTTCTAAGGTCAATTTTTTCGAAGGTCAACTTTTCCTAAGGTCAACTTTTTTAAAGGTTAACTTTTTCTAAGGTCAACTTTCTAAAGGTCAACTTTGTCGAGGGTAACTTTTTCTAAGATCAACTGTTAAGGGTAAACTATTTCAAGATCAACTTTTTAATGTGTTTATTGGATTGAAAAATAATACTTTTGAATTTTTACAATATTTGAAATTGCAGCTGTCGAATTTTCTCGCGAACTAATAAAAATCCACAGTTTATTTATTAAAACATACAACCGTTGGCATTAGCGTATCGTTGAAACTATTTTCGTTCGCCGAGGTAAAGTTATAAACAAAGAGTTTTTCTTTACCTGGGAGCATGTGTCTACAACACATGCAATATGCAGCGTCAGTTTCATTCTGCCCAGAGAATACGTAAATTGGATTTCCAATAAGAATAATACAGTGACAGATGTCGTACACTGGAAAAGAAATAATAGATCAACCGTGCCCGTAGACATGCTAGCTGTATCCGGTTGTTTCCTCAAAATCTAATCGAAAAGTAATCTGAAAAAGGCAATACGAATGAAGGATGGCTATAAACATTTTTCAATAAAACCGTAAATATTTTAGTTATTAACGCGTGCTCCAATCTACGGTGTTTTCAATCGCCCGAGAAATGTTTTCGTAGAAAATTTTCAATATTTTCCACCAAGTCTTCCCAGTTGCCGTATCGCGTTAAAATATCTTAGACCAAACTAAACAATTCATGCGAAACGGGCGTATCGTTCTATTATTTTTTAACGGGACTACGTCAGTTCGAACAATGTTCTCGAGAATACGAAAACTGATCAAATCCTACTCGGGTCCACTGTTCCCTCTGAGAACGTGAGCTTGTAGTTTCCTGTTTTCTCATCAATATTACAGTTTGCTTGTCGAGGGGAACGAAAGATGCAAAATATTCTCTGTTATTATCGGCATGTCCGTGAAAGTATCATAATACAGATAAATAAAGTTTGGAAGTGAGCGAGCATCACCGTAAAAATTGTACAAAACGAGAACCGGAGCTCGGCATAACGCATCTACTCGAACCATTTATCAACGTGTTAAGGTTCCCCGCTGAGAAAACGAACCTGCGTCATAACTCTTTAACTATTCGGAACGCGAGACGCTTCGAGAGGAGTGCCGCGAATAATTATAAACTCGATCTTGAAATTTTCCATGAGCGAAATCGTATGAACAATATTTAGAAATTAAAAAGGAAATATTTCAAAAGAATAAAACGAAGATCACGAATAATTCTGTCAAAGGTAGAACGTTGCAGCTCCTTTTTATATTTGTGGCACGGTGTACACTACACCTGGTACTGTATTTTATCGATAAATGTTCCAAGTGTCTGGCCCATAATTGTCCCAAAACTATCCCCACTACAGCGGGGCGTACTGTGATGATTGTCGATAATGTAAATTTCTATTTTATCAATTTTTGTAAATTTTCTATTTAACCGACATCGTTATATTGATCGTCGCAAATATTGATTCATTTATTATTTGTTACATATCAACGATTTTCATTTGTGAATAACATTCATTAATAAACCTTCAAAGTATTAATTTTAAGTTAATTTATTAATACTATAAATAAATAATTTGAATTTAAATAATTAAAAATTAAAGAAGGAATTCGTAAGTAGTGAAGGGAAATTTATATTAAATAATAATTGAAGAATTTAGTTTCAAGAAATTCTCCACAATATGGGTCGGGTATATCGGTGTGAGACCACTACTAATACAGTGACAAAACTTGGTTGCTCAAAGTTCTATACAAAAATAATGAGAAATGAAGAAGTCATTGGATTAGTTATGTTTACGCTTTTCGGCGACCGAGGCGCTTCGTTGTTCTTTTCTATGTTCGGCAGAAGTCGAAGAATAGTATCCTTAGCGGATAATTGTCCCTGGCCGGACCCGTGCTTTGGACAATTATCGGTAAAACCCTGTAAAACGAATATGACCACGAATAATTCTGCTCAAGGTAGAACGTTGCTGCAACTCGTTTTTCTCTACCGAATCTGCACCGACCTAAAGAGACTGTCGGTGGCCGCGAAATATTTGTGGCACGGTGTACGCGACACCTGGTACATGGTGATCCTTGTCCGAGGAGCAGCCGTTGTCGGCGAGCGTACACGTCGTGATCGGAGGAAAGATTCGGCCGGCGGTATCGTCGGTACATAAAATTAAGCCAGGGTCCCCGGCGAAATTTAATCAGAATCCATAGAAAATCATAAAAGTTTCGTTGGATGTTGAGCCAGCCATTCGGCGGGGCTGGCGTGGACGGGGGATCCGGATAAGTCTTCTAGGTCGCGCGATTCGCAGGGTCCTAAATTTCCCGACGATGTCGTCTCGCCTTAAGTTTTCCCCAGAGCTAAGGAAGACGACGAGGACGAGGACGATGCGCGTCCCTCGCACCGGCGAGGCGGTATCCGAGAACTCGAATTCATCGATCAGGCACTTTTCGCTGGAACTGTCGGGATCAAGGTGAAGTATCCTTCAGAGGGGAGAAAAAGTAGAAACTCTTTCGGCGAAATTCCAACTCCCGCGCGGTCTCTCCGCAGGGGCGAGGCTTCTTCCGCGGGTTCGCCGTCGAGGGGTTGAGGGAGGGGGAGAGGAGAGACATTCGTTAGAAAAAATGGACAGCGTGGGAGAAGGACTTACTCGAAATCCCGGGTTCAGGTCCGGGTGTATTCGAGATTTTGTTCGTCGCCGCTCGGCGCTCTAGGTGGCCGGGCGAGTAATAGGAAAATTTACTCTCGGCTTTTATCTCTACCCGTCTATCTATCTATCTAGAGCGAGAAGGTGGCGCAAAGATTTTTTATTTGACGCTGTGCTTCATCAATTAGGTTGTTGGATGCGAAACAGATTTGTTAACTGTAAACCTAACGAGCACTGAAAGCGATAGAAATAGTTTAGCTCACGAAAACGACGAGGCTCTGTTTATTTTGCGCATTTTTTAACACGATCGAATGGTCGATATTTCGGTAGGTTCACTAAAAATTTCTCTGTTTTTGATCGTTATCGATACAGTGATATTTGATTCAAATTCATATTATTTATGACTGTAAAATGAAAAATATATATTATCTTTAAATATAAAAATATAAAATATACCTCGTGGTAGGTTCAGCGTTAAATATCATCTTGTAGAAATAAAATTTCATTCGTTAATCTCTCCGTCAGAGTTCCCTCGCTATTTCCGACTGTCCAGTGTTCGTCAATTTCTATACTCAAGGTCACGTGAAGGTGATAACGCTGTAAGCGATTGAACACCATATCTGCCTCAGCAGTAGTATCGCAAAATATTCAGTTCCAATGAAGAAACACTCCGATGACTTGAGATCTCGGGAAATACGACCTTGAGAGAAATCATTCCGTTTAACGAAAAGCAAAGAGTTAAATGTAGCACTCTCTATATTGTTTAAGAATACGGAATTTTGTCCTGGAAAACGGGCTGCCCGACGCACCGCGGGGCCCGCCATTCTGGAGAGCGGCGTGCAACTGCGCCGCGTCCATTAGCACGATTGCTGTGACCGTCAGTTCGGCGAAAAGCGCGTCGCGTCGCGCGGTAACGTATCGATGCCGAGATACGGTGGCCGCGGAGGGTGCGAAGGGTGGAGGGAGGGGGGGCGTCGAGGAGCGTCGAGGGGCGGCCGGCAAAATTCCACGGTAAATATTTGAAATTATTCGGCACGAGGGCGACTGTCCTCGACGACGGCGGCAAGAGAGAGAGAGAGCGAGCGGACACCGTGACGGTGCGACCGCGCGTAAAATCAACGTTTATTCCCTTTGACGGGGCCGTCTTCCAGTTAGTTTCGTCGCGAGTGACTTTTCGTGAAAGGTGCGCGAAGGTTGGGGAGAGTAGACCGACGGAGAGAGAGAAAAAGAAGAAAAGGGAAGAGAAATGTCAGAGTGCGAAGGAGGGGAGGGGAAGGGCGGAGGGGTGGGGGACGAGATGGTGTGGAGCGATATATCCGGAGCAGGGACTCTAACGTCGCCGACAGGAGCACCGCATGCACGTGAAAGCCTTTCGCGGAAAGGAAAACTTTTCTCCCGAATAGCCTTTCTCTGGCGCGGCCTCTTCCTTCATAAACGGTAGAACCGGCCACTTTGAAAACTCATTATAACAAGGGATTCCTGTCCCATAGACCGGCGGATGACGGTGTTCGTAAATACTCCGGCCGACTGGAACGAAGACTATCCCGGGGAACGATCGTGATATAACGGTCCCGGCTGGTTATTTCTAATCGTAGTTAGCCCGAGCAACCGCCACCACCGACCCCACAGTAATATCGGCAGTTCACCGCGCGGTGGACGATCACCGTAAATTTCGACGCGATCACCCGCCAGGATAATTACGAGCGCGATTCCCTTCGTTTCCCTACGGCGGCGCGGCGGATACGCCGGATTATTCATTTTTCTAGGTCGCGCGCGAGAAGACCGTTCACGATCGAGCCGAGGCGGATACACGCTCGAACTTTACGGTCGGCTTATCGTGTTGCTGGTCCCGAAGCTGATCGCAGGCCGAGTTTTAGTGCTCGTTTAATAGTCACGAAGATGGAAATTCGTTACGGCCTGTGCGGGAGGAGCGGCGCGGCAACGTGGACACTTACGGCCGCGATAGCTGTCTATCCCATTCGAAAGTTTATTACTAGACTCCGGATATCTTTGTGTGGAATCGCCACTCTCTGTCTTCCTGTAATCTGATGTTGCTAATTCTTTTATGGGCGCGTCAAGGAGATATGAAGGTCAACCGTGTTTTTTTTTTTAAATGAAATAGTACACAATTTTTTATTTACATTCTCGTAGTGTGTGTTCAAGACGAACGCAATGTCACGAAGGTCATTCGGGAGGCGTCAAGGAGATATGAAGGTCAACAGAGTTTTTTTTTTAAATGAAATAGTATACAATTTTTTATTTACATTCTCGTAGTGTGTGTTCAAGACGAATGCAATGTCACGAAGGTCATTCGGGAGGCGGCAAGGAGGTATGAAGGTCAACAGAGTTTTTTTTTTTTAATGAAATAGTACACAATTTTTTATTTACATTCTCGTAGTGTGTGTTCAAGACGAATGCAATGTCACGAAGGTCATTCGGGAGGCGTCAAGGAGATATGAAGGTCAACAGAGTTTTTTTTTTTTTAATGGAAGGGTAGACAGTTTTTTATTTACATTCTGACAGTGTGCGTTCAAGACGGACGCAATGTCACGAAGGCCATATTCAAGATCACCGAAGGTCAACAGCAATGGGAAAACAAATTGTCTCAGACTTGTCAGCTTGTTCGGGTGTTCATGTTCAAATCGGGTTTTCACCAGATTTTACACAGGGAAACACTGGAAAAAGAAAATGTAAGATTTTCGTTGGTATAAATACGGGAAGCCGGTGCAGTTCGCGGTTCAGATTGCACGAGAAAGATTTATGCCGCGATGCTCCCGATAAATAACCGATCGGGGGAAGCCGGGCGAATCCGGATTCGCCGAGGCCTGCGCTGCCCGGCCAGGCCCGGCCGGTCCGCGTTTAATGCTCTCTCCCCTTTAATTCACACGATCGCTTTGGTCAATCTTTCGGCCATCAGCGGGGGCGCGATTACCATCGGCGATTGTTGGATATGCGCATCATAAATACGCAAATCGAGCGAAGTTCGGCGATTCGGCCAATTGCGCCGGCCGGAGCCCGGTCAATTTTGAACGATCTTAATCTGGAGCCGCGATTGAAATTCATGAAGCATAATCGCCGGCGAAATTTCCGCGAACGGATTCACCTCGGTCGCGAGCCTGTGCGCAATTGTCCGGAGCGGTGATCGCGCGCGCACACGTGCACGCACACACGTACGAACGCGCGCATATCCGTTGGTTTATTGTTTAAAACATTGATCAGCGAGCCCCCGAGGCAATTACCCCGGTGTGTCGTACCCGCCGCGGCATTATTCTTCCGTCGGAATTAGCTCTGAATGCGGGGACCGACCGGCTGCCGATCGTCATTCAACCGGAAATCGACGAGCACTCGAACAGTTTAAACGGACGATTTCAAAAACCCCCGAACTGTACGTAAAAAACTGGGCTTTTCGACGCCGATGGGTTTCTAACGAGACCGCCGAATGGTACGCGCGCAATGCGATCCTCCGGCTCTGTTCCACGCGCAGGCGACCGTAGGGCCGCGCACGGTCGTTTTAACCCTCGCCCTTTGAATCCACCACCGTCGATAGTTCACGATAGTTCTCCACCAGCATTTTCAGCAGGCGAGGTAAGCTCGTGTTCGCAGTGACCCCCGGCCCCATCGCATGCCGATTACCTGCAACATAATACGAAGGTCAGTTTCATTGATCCGCAACAATTCCATGCAGAATTCGCCCACCTTCTTTGTCCGTCCGGCTATCCAGTCCGTTCCGCGAGCTGCTCTTTCGCGTTTTTTTTTTGCTCTCTTTTACTGTCCTCTCGGCCCGACACCGCTACAGTCGGCTACAGTCGTTAGCGGACTTTATGCATTTACGGCGAAAATGGGGCGAACTGTTCGATAAATGAACAAGCGCAAACGCTAGGCGACTCTTGCCACTTTTTTTCTAGAAAAATTATTCGTACCGCCGCGCCGGAGTGAAACTCTTGGCAGGCAACTTCAAATTATGAGAACAATCTTTTTTTTTTCATTAATTTTGTGACAATTATCATGATCCTGTCAATGTTGGAGATAGGGTATGGAAATGAATCAAAAACCGTTTCACTAATATAAACTTTAAGTTTATTTGCGAGCAAGGAAGGACGTCGTGTCGCGCTGAAAGCTAGACTGGAAGTGAAGAAGGCAATATGGAAAAGTCCGTTAGCCACTTAAGGACAAAGGACTAGGCCTATGTCCCTAACCTTGGCAATTAGGTATGGAGAGAAAACTCAGACCCAAAGGTCTGTTTAACATCTGTTTGATTGCCTTGTTCAGTGATTCTCACTTATAACCATATTCAATTTTGTATTGGCATTCCAACAGTCAAAACATTAACAGAGCAGCTAATTCTCTCGCGTGACGAGTACAAAAATTTTTCGACACATGTGTAACAAGCGATTGAAGTTCCAGATTTAACAGTTACGGTAGAGGTGAACGAATTTCTAAATTCGCTTACCACGCCAATAATTATGGTCGTGACTGTGTCGTGTTCGGTGTCATTTTAAACGGAAAATCAAGACGTGTCCGTCGGTGAAGGTTTTACAAAAGATAATTAAATAGTTGAAATCTTTTGCTTAGCTTGCATCAGTGTGAGTCTCATCGACATTAATGCCGCCTCGGTCGTCGACCGTGTTTACCGCTTGACTGGATCCACGAGCGTCCCCCCTCTCCCCCCAGTGGCGGAGATAAAATTTGAACAGTTACGGCAGAGACGTTCGCGACAGTTACGGAGAGAATCGTGCACCGTTCACGCTTGGTTTTTCCGTCGGCGACTAATACCGGACTAAATCCACGCCCGTCATTACGTTAATAAACGGAGGTGCACTTTATCTTATCGTCGTCTACCGTGGAAAAATGAAACCGCGCGCAAACATTTGGTTTCCAGCTTCGGCCCCGTGCTGCAAATCCGGCGCGCGTACACGGCGAAACGAAACAGAGGGGAGTGAATAAAAAAAAATATATATATATAAAAAGTGTCCAACACAGCTATTTATACCGGCGGGCGCGCGATATCGCGCCGCGAGGTTTGATAAGCCACCCCGCGCAACGTTAGACACGCGTCTCAACGTTTATCTCTCGCGCAGAAATTTCCCTCGGACGTGGCAACGTGATCCTTTCTCTCCCTTATTTACTCTTTCCAAGGAAACCGGGGAGCGGGAGCTCGCGTTTTTCCGCACGAAATTCCGCGGTTTTTTTCTTTCAATACCACAGATTCTGCTGTTGTTTCACACGCGAAATCACTGAATCCAAATCTGAATCACTGAAATGCAAACATTTCCGTTTACCTAAAATAAAGTTTAACCATATATTTAATTACTTATTATATTATTTATCGATATTTATGATCCAGTTAAGTAAATTATATTATGAAGTTTAAGAATAATTATATATTATATTTATTCAATTGTGCCAGTAAATTTTCTTTCGTCCCCCACTGTACACTCCGATTCGAACAAAACTCGTCCCTGCTATAGGATCGATGGACTAGCCGTCGAGAGTTCACAATTTCGATTATTTTTCCTGGACGAATTTCCTCTCTGTAGTGGCGCAACTATGGACCGGTAGCGTGATCGTAGAAAGTAACAGCCACGATTCCGCGATCGTTTCATCGCCCAACGGCTCGATCCTATCTCCCGGACGGCGATAATGAGACAGGGGAATAATAATGAATAAACAGAGGTCTTCATGTATTCATAGAACACGCAACCGACCGGCGCGTAATAAAATGAGAACGATAATAAGTGTGCTGCGAATGTCCGCGGACGAGTATTCATTTTCATAGATTAATCACGGGAATGCCGAAAACGCAATGGATATCCATTTAATCCTTTAAGCTCCATAAATTAAACATAAGATACCAATATTATTAAACAACGTTCGAACTCGACTGTATCTCATCCCGAGAAATTTGGTAGTACGAATCCGATGATTAATATAATGAATAATATAATAAACTTGACGTAATAAATAAAATATAATATAATAAATAAAATATACTTTAATGAATCGTATAATAAATAAAATATACTGTAATAAACTGTTTAATTAATATAATAATTGTTTTTTGGTATATTTTTTAGAAAACCGTCCATGTTGTGGGTACAACAAAAAAAATTATATCGAATAACCGGGAAATTACAATAAAGACGAGAACGTGGAACAAATGACAAATAGTACCGTTCAGTGTTCCGGTCGGAATGACGGGTCAAAATATTTTGCTATTTAAAAATTTTCGAAACTCCGATAGAAAGCGTTGCTGCTAAAAATTTTATGTTCGATGAGTGTATTATTTAGTATGGCGTGCAAAAAAAAAGAAGAAATAAAAAGCTGAAAATTGGGGACGAGAACTATTGCATCGAAAAAATGGAGAAATTACTAGAAGTAGAAGAACGTTGTAAATAACGAAAACATTCTGTTGTTTTAATAAAGAACGACACTGTGTGCACGGAAGCTCCATTTGTTTGAAATAATACATTGAAAAATAGCGAGTGTTTGTTCGTTTTTCACTCGAAGCGTCAATCTATTTCTCCGTATATTTTCGTAAAAACATTGAACAAACATTCATTTTCAATTACGCGGAGGATAATAAAAGTTGTTCGGATCCGCGAAAAAAATTTTTTTTTCGTTTAATTTTCAATACAGGTCCGCGTAAAAAAGTTGTCAAACTTTTCATATTTTCTCTGTAATTCCGACGAATTGCGATTTTTTGTCAACATTTTTCTCCGTGTCACGTAGTGAACTAATTGTTCTAACTTCTCGAAAAAGCACAAAAAAAAAATCCAATATTGAAATGTTATGGTCCTTTGAAAAATGTGTGCCAATATTATTTTGTTTCACTGTATAAAGCGCAGCTAGTAAACGGCCATTAAACCGCTCTTTTCGCCTAACGTGCCGTGCGCGTGATAGTTTTAGGAATCCGGTAATTAGTTTACCAGCGGCGACAGAACTGAAAACATGTCCCTGGGAAAAAAGTGCATTTACGAGATTGCGTACTTTACGAGCTCCGACCGGGGAATAACGCGGTTCTAGCTGCCTGAAATTTGTGTCGCGATTTCGAGGACGACGCCGTGTCAGAACAACGATGATTCCAAAAATTTTTGGGCGCGGACTCGAGTCTCGCGGAGGAATATACAGATCGTGTCGAAAATCGTGGCACTGCCGGACCTCCTTAAATAACATTATTCGTAATATTATCGAAAAACATTAAATAACATTATCTACAATATAACAGTTCTCTGAAAATTTTTTTAATAAAGTGCCGGCTCGTTCGATAAATTCCTTCGCGCTGACAATGTCGCGCATTCATTTTCAGAAACGTTATTCGAAATTGTTCTTTACGGTAACAACGTTAAATAAATATATCACGTTAACGATGGTCGAGGGATGCTTCATCATCAATTTCCGTCGGTCCTTTTTTAGTTTTATTAGAACGAAGTGCATTTCGAGTTGCGCGAGAGCAGCACATTTGTTCTCGTCGTTTAACGTTTATTCGCGTGGAGATAAAAAAAAAATAAACAGCGTTGATAAAACAAGAAAAAAGATTTGTCGATGATGTACATCGCCGACGATTAATTCGTTGGTTCGACGGTAGTGATTTCAACCGCGTCCACGCGTTTATACGATTCTGGGACACCCGGTAGACATGCGGAATAAAAATTGTTCACGAAACTTTAAGGTGGTTTTGCGAATGATCGGTTCGGTTGAGTTCTTTTGTGACTTTTGCGCCTCGCGATTGCGCAACGGAAAAGAATTTTAACCTTGAGAGGATGGGTCAAGGTGAAGCAATTTGTTTTAAGAGTATTTAACATCTTTAACAGAATGCGGTCGCGACGTGTAAATGTTACGAAGAAAACATTAAAAAACTGTCACACGGGAAAAATGTGGAATTTCGAAAATTTCTATGGTGCAATTTTTTGACGCCAGAAGCACGTGGTGATTTTATTTTATTTTTTTTTTCGAGCATACGTGCCGCCTTGTTGTGTCGCGTGTGCGGTTACACGAGTGGGTGTTTGCCCGGTCGCATTCATATGTAACGAGGCGTTCGTGTTGAAAGGGGGGACGCGTGCATCAGTACATTGTGTTTTATATAGTTGATAGATTCCATCTGGTCGACCGGCTGGCCTACATTCGTGCTTTCGAACCCCCTCTCCCCTCCCCCCTACCCAACCCCCAGCCGGTGTGGGAAAAGAGGCTCCGCGATCCCTTGCCCGACACTGTCGAAGAAAAGAGGCCGGATGAGGCTGTTCCGGGATACCGCCTCTTATTTGGATTTCATTGATCCGTCCGATGGAAGAGTTATTCGAAGAGTGGCCCGAGTGAGAAACATCAGCCGCCCACTTGCCTAGTTTTCGCCCGGCCCTTTGATTTGTTTTATTATTAGCCCCACGGCGCTGTAACATTTGAAGAATCGCTCGATTGCTTGACACCGCCGAGACCGATCCGATCGCCCACAAATTCGCGCCGGCGGTGAACGCGATCGACGGTTCGAAAGGTCTTGAACCTTGAGCCCTCCCAATTTAAAAGTATTCGGATGCTGGCTTTTCAATTATTTGTTCGCGTATACTTAGTCATTTTATTGATTTATTTCCGATATCCATTTGTGGTTATTTAGTCACCTTATTTATTAACTTCTGTTATCTATTCTGGTAGCTATTTAGTAATTTTATTTATTTATTTCAGTTATCCATTCGTGATTATTTAGTCATTTTATTGATTTATTTCCGGTATCCATTCGTGGTTATTTAGTAATTTGATTTATTTATTTCAGTTATCCATTCGTGATTATTTAGTCACTTTATTTATTTATTTCAGTTATCAATTCTTGTTTATTTAATAATTTTATTTATTTGTTTATTAATTTCAATTATTTTCTTATTTTGTAATTTCCGTTATTTGGTTAGTATTTCAGTTACTCGACCGACCTAGCTGGCCGATCGAGTGACTTTTACATTCCTCACAGAAATGTTTATAATTGGATCGTGGATCCCTATGCAAAAGTAATAATGTGCCAGTGTAAAAGCTCGCGTCCGATGTTTGGCTTTCCATTTTCGGAACACCGATTTCGCGGTAGTTGAATCATTAAACGCGCTTTTTCCAAACAGTTGCCACGACGCCTCAAGTTGACAATCGACTTGAAACATACCGAGAATTTTCGAGAACAGTACAACTGCACCGACGAACATTTTGTGGATCTGTCAATTTTATCTTTTCACGTGCCAAATTCCGCGATCGTGCAAGTAGAATAGGAACTCTTTGGTCAGACAAGTAGATACGCACTATGGGCGGACAAACGGGGTCACGCGAAATGCGAGCGGAGAGAACGCACCAAACAATTATAATGATGTCTATCAATGACAAACCGAGTACAAGAATGACCAGTGGCCCCCGCGTAAGTAGTGTAAGCATATCTTTCGGTCGGCCAAGTAGAACAGGTACGTGTTACGGACAGACAAATGGAGTTGAATAGAAGTCCAAAACAAAGAGGGTAGTCGGACACGTGCAATGGTGTTGAACAATCCCCTAAGCACAAAAAGCTCGATTATGTGCCGTATAAGTAGAATAGGAACTCTTTGGTCGGACAAGTAGAATAGGTACGTGCTATGGGCAGACAAACGAGACCAGGTGATAAAAGCAAAATGGGGCGAACGAACGAGGTCAGCTTATAATGTAACCATCACAAAAATCATGAATTAATGTTTATAAAAAAAAAAGAAAATTAAATGCTTCGTTAAGAACGCCGAAATGTTGTTATCTGTCGGCCGCTGTGCGAATAACATTCCGAATTAGATTGAGTTATAAATGCATCTGGGTCGAAGTGTTCGAAATAGATGATTCGACCCACGTTGCAGAATACATCAGTAACATTAACGGCACCGAATGAGAAACACAACGTACAGCGTCGATTTGGATGACAGCGCTGGTTTATTTGTACATGCGTGCAAATGGATATGCGACGTAATGCACACTTTTTCCCCCGGAGTGTCAAAAGCTTGGCGTAAAATTTCAGAGATAGAGAATTCGGTGTGCATGGAAATGTCGAATAAATGAAAAGTAATTAGGGGAATTACTGAGGGTAAGACGGTTTGTTTTTTAACGAGTGTAACAAACGTTTCTAATGGATTCGTACTGTATAATACAGTATAATTCATAAATTTATTAAATAAACAATGGGAGAATCATAAATAAATAAGTAAAGCGCTCGGAATACCAATTCGAAGCTTAACCGATATAATCGTTTAATATTGTTGTAATTCCATTAATCAAATCGTATTCGGTATTTGTTGTAACGTTTGAGAATTATTATTTTCACAAGTATTTTTATATTTTATTAACTCTGATTAAACGGAAACATTGAGCTTGATCTGGCTTAATAAATAAATATGAATAAATCAATTTTTCGGATGAATATAATCGAATTAAAATGGATTAAATGAACCGAATAAATTAAAATAAGTTAAATGAATGAAAATGGAATAATCAAGAAATATTTGATTATGTTTCTTATATTATTCGGCCGTAAGTTCTAGACTGTTGCGTGGAGTTCTACGCGTCGTTCGTTTGTGGCCCTACGTCACTCTTCTTAGCGTGTAGACGGCCGAGATTATGCTGTTTAAGTTCAACAATCTTAACGACATTTTTCTCGGTTTCGCACAAAGCTGAAATTGCCTTGTTCACACTCCACGAACTTGACGACATCCTCCTTGGTACCCGAAAGACTCAAATTTCTTCATTCATGTGTTACAAGCACCGCGTTGTACTTTTCAAGCTGTAACCTCGTGCTGTGCAGGTTTTACTGGCACGCTGTTCTTGTTCTACAACTTCTATAGCTTGGGCTTATCTTACAGAATGGTTAAAGAAGCGGTGTAGTTTTCTAGGAATTTTCTGTAGAGGAACTTTTTGGGGCCTGTATCTATTTACAGGTGGCGGCAATATTAAGTGGACACTTAAAAATCGCAAAACTTTTTTTAAAATTGGTCCAATCGACTCGAATTTTTGTAAGATGTTAGACCGACTAGTTTGCTAGAGAACGAGTAAACAAAAATTTGTTTAGATTGCAAATGGTAGGAATCATAAAAAAATTAAAAAATTATTCTTTAACTTTTTTATCCGAGCCTGTAACGATAATTTAAAAAATGCATTTTGTAGATTTCGGTAACTTATACGCATACTGAAAAATTTGTTTAGACACTCTGTATATCGCAATTATCTTACGCCGTATTAATCACCCTGCCGGAACGAATTGTCGTCAATTTACGAATAAACTTTTCGCAAGCGTTTCCCGGATTTCTCGAGAGAGAAACAGGAGCGAAAACGTTGCTCTCCGGGTACTGTATAAAATGTTTCACTCTAAATCGTAACAATTTGTCGACATTTGTCGCCGAATCGGAAAATATTCAACGGGGAAAACGGCGCTCATATTTTCGTCCCCTCTTTGCTTTATTTCGGCAGTGACAAACATAAAATAGCGTCGTAGACAGCGGTCCTAGCGCTCCGAGCCGTACGGTATTTTACTGCGGAGCTGAGAAACTTCGATATCGATCGGTTTTCTTTATTCATGGGCCATACATCCAGTCCCCGAACTGTTTTCGTGTAAAATAATGATAACGTCGTCTGGCTCGTTTTTCTTTTTTAGCAAACAACAAAAAAAAAAAGAAATATGAACGTCATCCCTCCACGATGATAACGTTCGATAAGCAACTCGATTAAGGGGCGAACACAATTTTCGCCTACCGATGACAAAATCCCGAATAACAAGCGGAACGAAAGAAACGGAAACGACAAATTACACGAGCAACCGAGCCAATCACTCAGCATCGTGTCCGGATATTTTCTGTTTTACGCTTGTCTCATTATCACGCGGCGCTCGTGGAATCGATAAAACCTTCCGGTCGATCGCTCGAGGACTCGATCCTCTCCATCGAGTCGAGCACGGAAACAGGATAAGCCCGCCGTAAAGTTCGAGCGTGGATCCGGGACAAAAAGAGCGCATCTTACAGTTTTGCAGTTCTTTTTTTAGTAAAAAGTTGTGAAAATACATTTTCGTGACTAGTCTTTCGCATACGAGGGGGGAGACAATTTATTTTCCATAGCAGTTTACCTTCAGCGACCTTGAATGACTCTTCTAATGTGTCATTGTATTCGTTTCGAAGTACACTGTCAGAATATAAATAAAAATACTGCAAAATAGGTCACCCGAATATGGCTGCGAAGAGACAATTTATTTTCCATAGCAGTTGACCTTCAGCGACCTTGAATGACCCTTCTAATATGTCATTTTATTCATCTCGAAGTACACTGTCAGAATATAAATAAATATACTGTAAAAAAGGTCACCTGAATATGGCTACGAAGAGACAATTTATTTTCCATAGCAGTTGATCTTCAGTGACCTTGAATGACCCTTCTAATATGTCATTGTAATCGTCTCGAAATACATTGTCAGAATATAAATAAAAATATCATTTCGTCAAAAAAAAGAAAAATGAATTGACCTTCATATGTCCTTGACGCTCCACCTGTAAAAAATTAGAAAGATTATGGGCCCCGTCTATATTATATTATAGTTCTATTAATGTTATATGAATTGTTATGTTATATTAATAACTATGGGTACCCGAAATGTCGGATTCGGGTCGGGTCGTGTCGGGTACAATGCTTTTCTTGTGATTTTTCTAAACTTTGACCCGACCCGAACCCGACATTACGGCTATCCACTTGAAAAATTAGAGTTTGGCCCGCATTTCGACCGCTTCGAGCCACTGCGCGACAGTGTCAAGGAAGCATCAACGGAGCCCGCGGCGGGAAAACCCGTGATTGCGCGAGCCGAGTCAATCATTTCCCCGGCGCAACGGTTCCTGAATGGGAATTGTACAAACGTGTTCCAATTAAACACGCCGCGTGTACCCAGCGGAGGTGTTCGCGCGGATCTGTTTCCGATATTCGTGGCATCCGAACGAACCGAAGGGGGCGCGGCGCGGCGGGCCGTTTCCTCCGCGATTTCACGGTTGTTCCGGCCGAAGGTGGTCGCGTATGAATCAAATTAAATAAAGAGACGTGGATCGAGACGCGATAACAAATGCTCTTCCATCGGCGGTGGCGGCTCGGGCCGTTCAAAAACTCGTGAAATACGATTTGCCACGGTCAATGGCGATGGCCGTTGATATCGAGGAGAAGCCACGGCACAGCACTGCACGGCAGCATCACGGACCGTGGCCGCGCGATAAATCGGACGATCTGGCAGCGGCCACGTGGTACATCATGCCGGCTACCGCGATATTTCCTAGGGAAATCGCTGCCGCTCCAATCGTGCCATCTTCCTCATTTCCCTACATCGCCTGGACCAAATTCGAATTTTCAGCTGCTTCCGAAATGTACGAAATTTTGGTCCGACATTCTTCAATGCAGTGTGCATAATTTTTGCTGTGTGACGTTCTGAATTTTTTGGGGGAAACTTCGATGTCCGCTTCTGACCTTCAGGGTGGCTGGAGGTCATTAAATGATACAACATTAAATTCTTTTGACGGTCATCGAATGATACATCATTGAATTCTTTTGACTATCATAGAATGATACATCATTGAATTTGTTTGAAAATCATCGAATAATACGTCACTGAATTCTTTTGAAGGTCATCGAATGATACATCATTGAATTCTTTTGAAGATCGTCGAATGATACATCATTGAATTCTTTTGACTATCATAGAATGATACATCATTGAATTCTTTTCAAGATCGTCGAATGATACATCATTGAATTTGTTTGAAGATCATCGAATAATACGTCACTGAATTCGTTTGAAGGTCATTGAATGATACATCATTCAAATTTCACAATTGCTTCCATATTCAATCATCGGACAAAACAATAGCGCGAATGGAAAAAAATTTCTACGGACCATTGCCTTACAAAAAGCAGTAGAATTTCTTGAAATATTTTTGAAATCACATCTTTTTTTGGAGCTTCTCGTGCCAGATTGCCGGCAGCGGGGCATCGGGTATCCGACATTTTCGACGTTCTCGCCCACCTCCAGGCGCCTACGCGTTCGGCCAACGCCCTGAAGAGACGAAGTTTCCGCGTGTCACTCTTAATAGCGCTATTTATTGCGGTAATAACCGGTGTCCAGGAGCCCGCTGCCGCGCCGCGCCTCAGAACCAACGTAACAGGAATATCGGCGAAATCCTCTTATCTTTCGGAGTACTTACGAAGAATAGCGTCGTTCTAATAACTTTCGCCCGAGAAGAAAGATAAATGCCGCCGCGCCGTTGCAGCTACAGCGAGGGACAAGGTGATACGACGTTTTACATATTTGTGCGGCTCGTGTAACTAACAAGCGAACATATTCTGCTCGCAGAAGCCGATTTTCATTAAATTTATGCGGTGGATAGTTTTTCGAAAAAATTCATAGATTATTAGGGGAGCCCGTAAGTACGTTCTTACTGATCGAAACGCTGCCGCATTGTTCGTAGACTATTAATAAAACTCAAAGTTTAGTTCTCAGCGTGTTCATGGTAAAATAAATCTATCTCAATAGTTATTCTACGGTGTGTCCCAAAATTGTTGTAATTCATAGAAGTGATTCCTGGGATGGTTTCAAGTAACTTTTCCCTTTGCGAAAATGCTCTACGCGGCTTCGTTGAGGAGTTATTAGCGAAACAACACGGACCAATCGGAGCGCGACTGCGACAGGCCCCGCTGAGCGTGGCGTCGTCATTGGTCGAGCTTGGGCCTGTTGCGCTCCGATTGGTCCGTGTTGTTTCGCTAATAACTCCTTAACGAAGCTCCGGAGAAGATTTCTGTAAAGAGAAAAGTTGCTTGAAATGACTCGAGGAATCACCCCTTTCTATTCTATTTAAAATTAATTCTATTCGATTCTGTTTAAAATTGTAATTTGATTATAGTCAAAATTCAACGTAACTCTGCGTTGTCTCCTTTCTTTTCTCAACATTTGTATCTCAGTTTCGTTACGTATTGTGTTCGGTATGTACCGGGACTGGAACAGCGAGATTTTTATCTGTTTATTTGAACGTCGGGTTAAAACGATAGTCGGAAGGAATTCTATGAATCTTAATATGCACGCGACGGGATGGTGGAAATGAAATCCCGGTTACCAGACACAGTATCCGCTCTCTGTAATGTCGTTTTGTCGACCTCCTCATAATCGGATCACCATTCCCATCTTATCATAGGATTAGCTGATGGTAGGGCTTGCTCCGGCGCTGTCCATTACGAGCGGGAGCAAGACGGAAGCCATCAGCCAATAAAACGATCACGTAATAGTGACCACTGCTCCCTATAATCGCGTTCCCGGTCCAGAATGCAGCGACTGTACGACTGTACGGTTGTATTGTAAATGAAACTGTCGTGTTCGAGTCTCACCGCAACCCGGCAAGCAATTCGGGGAATTGCCACGAAATTTTCAAACGGCAGTAACAATTATCATCTTTATTTGAAGACCGCATTACCCGCTAAATATAATCCTCGAATTCTATTCGATTGTTAGAACGCGAACCAGACGGGCTCGAATTACCAGACGTTATTAATCTTGACGGAGCCGCGCGTTTATACCTACATTAATATTTAATCTGGATTAAATTTAATTGACGGCGATATTTTAATAAGGGCACCGTTTGTTCGTTATTCAAATATGCGAATGTTTAATATCGTGTAACGGACGTTCCGGACAGCGATTCCACGGGGAGAGTGGACCGGCGAATTAGCAACAGCGACTAAAAGTATGAGAAATACGACGAAGAATTATTATTGTTAAATTAATTTCCTGAACTTGAAATTTTCAACCCCAGCTGAAAAATCGGAAACGATTCTCGATTATGCAATTCCGTGTGCTGAACGTGTGAAATTATTATTTTCAGATGTGTTTAAACGGGACGAAAATCGGATTTTCACCCCGCAACCACCCCTACGGACGAGATGCAGGATTGACATTTTATCTGCCATTCTAATTACCGGTAAGGACGATTCCTATTTGGCAACAATTAGAAAAGTTTCACGCGCTTGTTCGTTTCTCAATTTTTATTTCACGTTCTTATCTGTTTTTTTTTCTTCTCCCGGGCGGGCGAAGTTTGGAGATTCGCGAAGGAAATCCTCGTAATTAGCAGTAACACCGCGGGCTGGGTTTAATTAGGGCCGATCGGGCCGTTGAAAGAGTAGGTTGTGCGTCGAATAGGCGTGGAGGGGGCGGGGGGAGGGAGGGGTTATTGAATGGCGTTCGATGCAAGAACGTGGATAGGGTATCTTTCACGGGATGCCGGATGAAAGGGCAAAGAACGGAGGCGTAAGATAGTATGAAAGGAAAGCATCAGCCGGATAGATTCATCAATAAGGGTGGCTAGCGGACGCGCGTATGTCTTAGACGCGGAAACGTTCGGCATTGGTGAACGGCGATCTATTTGAATAGATCTTGATGGTTAGGTACGGAACCGCCGGGAAATAGATTCCCCGATGATGATGGAAATCGGCCGGCATCAAGTGCGGATTCCCTGTCGGCGGTATTAAATAATGGTTCCTATCGCGCTCGCTGTAACCGAAGTCATTGCTATGCGGCGTGGTTCGCCGGAACAGACAATCGAATATCTCCGGTTCGGTCCGATATTTAAAACCGCGGTGGCGGACGGTAAACAATTAACGGAGATAGCTCGTTTTTCACGACGACGTAGATGACGGCGTAGTTATCATAGTAGGCGCTGCACAGATAGACAATTAAGAAGTAAGAATATTAATAAAAAATTGAATAAAGTTGTACCAAAAAAATTAAGTACCACCAGAAGTCGGAAACTTCGTTGATGATGAGAATACGTAAGTTGAAAAGATTAAATGCTTACCTTACTTCCCCTGTAAATAAAATTATAATTATGGACACTAGATATATTACATTACAGCCACACGCAGTCTGCAGAAAGTGCCAACAGCAATGACAGCGCTACGTCAATTGGTGACCAGATCTGAAGTGTTATATGCTTTTCAAGTAACACTAAACGTTCAAATACTTTATTTTTATTGTGTGTTACATATGAGAATACAAATTAACAAATAGAACAAATTATTTCAACGAAAAAATAATGATTTCATTAGTTTTGGTCACAAAAATCGATTTTTTCCAAAATCCTGAAGTGGTACAAGAATTTTGAGACCAGATTTGAAATCAGCGCGAAAAAAAGTTCGAAAAACATTTTTTTTATAGTATTCTCAAGGTCTCAAGTATTCTCAAGTATTCTCAAGTATTACTGCCCGTGTCAACACGAATTCAATGATCTAGTATACCATGACCTCCGGATGACCTTAAAGTGCCATTTAAAAAAATTAAGGTAGCCTTGACAATAATAAAAAAGAAATTTTCGAACATTTTTTTTATTGCAATGTGTAGCCAATCGAAAACTGATCAGCTTTTGTTTAAAATATTTTTTGTCAGATTATCGCAAGTACATACTTAAAAAATCATGAAAACTGTTACGTGTGACACCCCGTATATGGTCTAAGGCCCCAACCGTGCCCGCTCGTCCCCCCATAGGTCACGTGACGCAGCTCGACCCACGTGTCGCAGTGTCACGTGACTAATCCGTTTCCGGCAGAGAGAAATTTTGATCACTTTAAACGTTCACGTTAGTTCGTTGCCAACTAACAAAAAATTTTCTACCGCGGATATAATTAATTCCAAACGATCCGTGTTCATTATAACGAGTTTCGTGCGTGTTCGTTTGAAATCGATTCCCAACGGTATTTTCAATTTCCGAGTTGCACTATCGCCGGCGAATCTGTGTTTGAACCGACGAATTACCAGTTCCAATTAATGTTAAACATTTTAATCGGCAATCGTATCGGCAAAACAAAGGAGCGTGGCCGGCAATCAGTAAGTTGGCCCGCTTTAATTTAATGGGAAAGCTTTGACGAAAGTTTTCCGCGTTCGAAGCCGCCGCGCCGAGCGTTTCCGATTTCTCGGTTTGTAGGCGGGGGGAAATCGTTTAAATTCGGCCGAATTATTTCATTCGGTTATCACTCGAATATAATAATATTTCAACCGGTCCGAAAGGTAGGTGTAACTTCCGTCTTAAATTGCCACGAAATCCTCCGCGCGTTGCATAAGGCTGCTCTTAACGCGTTCGGCGGCTGGAGAAGTTCGGTGTTCCCGAGCTAAGCTTTAATAACTGGTAGGAACTTTAGATTGAATCATTCAATTATAGGGAAGTACTAATCGTGCGAGTAGTCTTACACGGTTCTTTCGTTTCCCTCAATTCGAAAACGCTCGTCGACAATTATGGTACCTCCGCAACAGGAGCATACGTATGTGGACGTTGTACTTTTTCCTGTCAATGAAAATGCAAGTTTTGCACTTTGCACTTGGAGCAATTTTAACACGAAAATTAAACATTTCTTCCAACCTAGAATAATTACATTCTATATTATTTTTCTTCAGTTTTGTGGATATGAAATGGATATAACACCTCGTGAAATACTTAAATGTTTTGTAATCGATTAGATATCAACTTAATTAATAATGCAAACAATTTTTAGTGGCGACTCTGAACATTCATACCTATGAAGTCAACGTAGCAAAAACCGCAGAAAATTAACGAATTAAACATCTGACAATCCTGTTTTTTTATAGTAGTATAATTTTATCTTTTCTAAATGGTTCGCGAAAACTATCTCCGACATAAATTTCATCGCAATCAGCTCGCGAAACCCGAGCAAGCTCTCACACGTCCCTGTTACAAATAAAAAGCATGATTTCAGTACCGACATTATTTGTTCCCGCATAAAACTATAAAGAGTTACTTTCAAATTCTAACCCTTCGACCATAACAAATGAAAATTACGTGTACTTAAGTCCGACTTCAACGATGTACTTAAATTTTAGGGTTTCAAAGATTTTCAGATATCACTTGTAGCTACTAGAATATTACGTGGCGTTCCCGCTTGGCGTGCATCGGTGTCGTATTGCCTGCGTGCAGTGCGGACTGTGCATTACACTCGAATTACTATACTTGACATTTCAAGAACTATATTTGAAATGTATATTTTAACAAGTGCATTTGATGGATTTGGATTATTGATAATATTAATACCACTAATAATATTAATATTAATACTATTAATAACATTAATATCAACACTATTAATAATATTTCCAAAAAATATTAATACTATTGGTAATATTACTATTAACAATATTAATTACTAGTAATTACTAATATTACTATTAATAACTATCAATTAATATTAATACTACTAATAATAATATTAATACTATTAATAATAATATTAATACCACTACTGATAATAGTAATATTAATTCTACAATATCAACATTAATACTATTAATAATAATAATATCCATCTACATCAGATTGCCCCGCAATGACCCCGAAGAGGTTGAAATCGGCGAAGTTGGTTGAATAACGTATGACACCTCGGAACGATCGAATAATCAATAACTGAAGAAACTGTTAGAGCCGGTTTCACCGAGAGGATGTAAATTACGCAATTCAGGGGACGAAGAGAGCAATCGAAAATAATACGGCTGATAGACGCGGTGCACGAAAGCAGATCGAGGAACGAGGAGAGCACGGGCCCGCGAACGAATAACAATTTGATCGATAAGCGTTCCGCACGGAAGAAGAATCGACGCTGAAACGGGGCTGTGCGAGCGTGCTACCAACGATTTAGGAGTTGTTGAGCCTGACAAAACAGATTTTCGTTTCTACAATTTCGTTGTCTCGATGCATGATGTTTTATCTGACCTTAAATCTTCGTCCCGCCATGAATAAGTGTACTCGCGTAAGCAAAATACGAAAGGATGTTGAACGTGAAACATTTCGACGGTACGTGTGCACGGTTCTTTCGTTTCATATGTAACTATATGTCCTCGTTATTTTTCTTGATACAAGAAATTGTCGCAGGATAAATTTTTTGTTACATCTCCTTCTCTCGAGGTCATTTGCTCGAGTTTTCAAGGTCATTTTTTTCGCTTATCAACATTGATTTATTGCTGCGCGACGTTGTACCACATCTCGAGACGAGTTCAACGAGATGCAACATTGTTACCTTCAAATGACCTTGGACGAAAGGATCATCGGTTCAACCCGTTGACCTCGTAATATTCTCGATTTATTTTTTTGGATACGCAACACGAAAATTCGTCGGAAAGTCTTCCCTTCCGGATGGTTACCGACAATGGGGGACGTCTTTCTTGATAAATTACGGCTATCTGAACCTGCTCTTCTCAAGCAAACATCTTCGATGCTACCAACTTAGTTGAGTATCGTGCTAGCGCCGGCTTGATTGAACGTTATCGTGACTTTGAGACAATGTTTGAGACAGTGTCATTAATCATGTTCGGTAGCATGTTTACGGTATCAGAAGCAGGTCAAACGTGTAAGAAAATGCTTTCCACCGAGAAAATGTCTTGAATTTACTAGATACCGTATTTTATTCACAATAATAATGCAGGTCTTTTCGTAAAAAGAAAATTACTGTTCGCGGGAAGATATGACCTTGAGATAACCCTAAAAGACTTGTAACGTTCTATAAAAAAAAAGTATTGTATAAACAAAGTTATCAGCGGTGACAGAGTTAAATGCGACAGCCTTCTCAATAGACTTCGGATCTTTATGCAAAATCAAAATTTCTTACCAGAATTGCAACAAACAGCAGTGAAATAGAAATTTATTTCCTTTCCTATTATGTTTAGTAGGTTGAAAATAATATAATAGTATGATCAAATTTTTCTAATATTTTTTGGATATTTTTTATTTTACGAGTTAATTTTTTATTTTTGAGTTAATTACACATATTCACATTTTTTGTCATAAATCCACAAAATCCGCAGTCTACTTATCAACAATTGCTTCGTTTATATCTGTCTCACGTACAGGGTATAAAAAAATTGGTCGTATGAAAAACTAAAGAAAAAAAGCTTTTTTTAACAGTAAGTGAAAGTCACCTCACTTTTTTATATATTAACATGCATCTTTTAATTCGTAATATCCTAATTGATATCAAGGCGAATGCAACAATATTAAACAACGCTACAATAGTTTCGGCCAAGAGAAACGGGCTCCGGACGACTGTGCGCCGCCATTGCGCTGAAAATTAGTTACATATTGTTCTGAACCGTTGACAGTGATCGCTGTAACTCGCTAATCGAGGTACAAACTCACTGCGTCGTTCCGACGGCGAAACACTCGTGGAAAAAGGGGTTCAACCTTCGTCGCTCGCGTTTTGCAAACATAATCTCACTTTTCGTTACGATCGAGGGACGGCGTAGAACGGCGTCGTTCGTCCCGCATCCGCCAAAACTGTCGGACAATGAGTTTGGGCTAGCAGTACAACGACAACGTCGATCGTTCCAGCGTTTCGCTGGTCCGACTTTTTGCGATGGCGGGCCGGGCCGGGCGTGACGTAGATATCATTTTCAGTTATTCATGACGCGCCGCGGAACTTCCTTCTCGATATCCACTCGACATTCACGGGAGACCGGCGCTGGAAACGAGCAAATCGACACGGAAGTTTCGATCAGGAAAACACCGCGGCCAAAGGAAACCCGCGGGAAAGAGTAGAAGCGTCGATGCCGAGATAATGTCGGAAGTGCTGGTTTTAATGTTGCCGGTTAAGTACCCTCCGCGTTAAATGTGGTGAAGAGCGGTCGTACGAACGGGCGCGAGAGAAAACGAATTATTTATCCGATGATAAATTCGGCGATGCCGCGGGCCGTCTATGCTCGCCGGAAGTTCGAGCGTATTGGTTGGCCCGGACGCCGTACGGGAAGGCAAATAACGAACCGCGATAACATCTATATGTATAACGGCAACGGCGCCCGTTCGCACGTCCACCGCAGTCTGTTGCGGAGTCTTGCCAATTTTTCCGATTCACGGCGATCGTCGGGCACGCAATGAGTTACGAACAAATACGGGGTGTTCGGCTACAGGTGGGAGAAAACTTAAGGGTGACAATGGGGTGGACCGTGGCGAGTCGGGTCACTTGATGGTAAAAAAAAAAAATAGTTAAAATTTAAAAACATAATATTCTGTTATAAATTCGTAACGACTAACCATTTGACATGAACATTCGTAATAAGAAATATAAACAAATTAAATGTTTCTTATTCATAGATAAATACCCTATAAGAAAATAAAGAAAGAGTTACTAGTTTAAGAGTCTTGTAATTAACACTAAGTTTACGGGACCCGAAATGACGAAATCGGTTACTAATATTTTTAATTTGCAAATATCGATATTGCGAATTTATTTCTGTTGGATTATTAGCAATATTAGTGTAACTGTCTATGTGCAGAAATGAATTTAATTTAAACGAGAAACACTGTAATTTACTCTTCTGTAAACAACAGTAGGCCTGGTATGTTGGCTTATTAGAAACATTTTTGCACATAGGCAGTTGCACTAATATTGCTAATAATCCCACAATTTCTCTAGGTGTATACTACAAAATATATGGCTGGAAATTTCGATGAAATTATAATATGAAATATATGGCTGGAATTTTGTTCTTGTTCTTTCCATAAGGTAATATAAAGTACTCGCTTTTAGTGCTCCGTAAACCTAATTGTCAATGCACACAACATTTATTTTAAATCCACAGTCTAGTAATTAATTTTCCTTCGATATAAGACGACGGCCGCGAAAAACTTTTATCTCAAATCCAGAGTCTAGTAATTATACGCAGTTTTCCTTCGATATAAGACGATGGCTGCGGGACGCCGTTCGTCCTATTACGGATCAGGGTATCTAATCGACTTGACATTGTCCCTGTGTGTGTGTGTGCTGAAAGTTTATGGGGTACAATAAAATTGCGAACCATAATTTTATTTTCATCGTAACTTGGCGTTCTCGGCAGAGTGCAGAGTGTGCAGAAAATAAATTTGTCCGTATTTTTCCTGAAAGCTCGGCTAATACATGCTCGCGCGTGTACATTATACAATGTATCCGTAGCTCGAAAATAATTCTCCGTCATCGACCGTTATTTTCCCCGTAAAACACGTACCGCGTAATGATGCATCATGCCTGATGCACACTGTGGCGCGAATTATTTTTTTTTACAACCATAATCAGCGGCCGCGAGCAGCGACAAAGCACGAGCAAGGAGGCGACGCGCGCTTTTTTTTTTTTTGTCGCCGACTACCGTTTTTCATTTTCCCCGAAGAAGTAAATCCCAATGCGACGTTATCTGGTAATTTTATCGGTGCGATATTAACGGTTCAGCTTCATTTGCATACCGCGAACATGGGAAACGGAGGGGAGACCGATAAAAATCACGGTTGACCGTGGAGATGACATAAAACATGTCATAATGCTTGAATAAACGTCACGTGATAGCGGGGGAACATTACGGGGCCGTGCAAAACGTAACGGTGGTAATAATCCACTCCGGTGCGGATAAGGATCGCCGGTTATCCACGAAGACGAAGTTCGACCCGGTTTTGGAGACAAAATTCACGTCGATACAAACGGCCAACGATGGCGGCTGAGGATAGCGCTGGGCGTTATACGAAATACAATTTTATTTCAACGAGAGCAACCAATAAATTATTCGTTATTCGATCATTTATCAGTCGAGTTTTATTTTCATTATTCGTTTTGGAAAATTTCATCTAATAATTTCGTTTGAAATTATTATTAATGAAAGAATATTTTTCAAATCTTTTTTGAATTAAGACACCGTGTCAGATGATATCTCTTATTTTGCTCGGTTTCGAGGGTGGCGTAATCTCATGATAATAACTTTTCTTGTAGGTAGACGCGTAGAGGACATATGAAGGTCATCTCCATTTTTTAACCCTCTAATTACCGGTAATTTTAGCACCACTGATCGTTCTATTTTTAAATTATGTTACTGAAGTAATGTTCTATTTCAAAGATTTTTTTTGTATTCATTTTATTTTTATTTTAGTGGTATATAAGCCCCAGACACTATTTGATATCAGCAAAAATTAACATTTTGTTTACATACCACATCCGCCTCTGGTTATAATTTTAGCGGTTAACGATATATTGATATAGTGATCTAGGGCTCAAGGCCATTCAAGGTCGTTGTACGTTAACTGCTTGACTGATCTTGAATGACCTCGAGCCACTCCCCAGGTAGCACCGTACGTCCATGGGACGTCCGTTTTAGGTACCGTTTACGTCCATACGTCCTATGTCCGTTTTGTATGTCCCACGGACGTCCCTGACACCTAAATTTCGGACGTCCTACGGACGTCCGTTTTTTACGTCCTAAGGACATCCGTGGGACCAAAATTTCGGATTTCCCAGGGACGTCGTTTTTTTCGTTTTAAGGACATCCGTAGGACCTAAATTTCGGACGTCCCAGGGACATTAGTTTTTTCCGTCCTAAGGACATCCGTAGGACTTCAATTTCGGACTTAGAACTTCAATTTTATATCTCGTCGGAGTACTCAGTTTTTACGCGTGAGACATATATTAATACATATATATATATATTCGAATTTCCTCATGTATTTCGAATACCTTAATGATATGTATATGATATATATATATATATATATATAT
>CM052217.1:6405400-6674658 GCA_028454225.1 Lasioglossum leucozonium | reverse complement strand
TTAATGATATGTATATGATATATATATATATATATATATATATATATATATATATATATATATATATTATAATAGTTAAGAGCTAGAGAGCGGATATTTATACAAAATAAAAAATTTGTACTTGAGTTGCATCAAATAACAGAAGTAAAATAGGCATTTGTTTTCTTAATTAATATGTTGAATAGATCACAAATAATATAACAATATATAGTATTTTTTTTTCTTAAATTTAAAAACGCCCAGTGGCTCAAGTGATGAGGCTCGCGGTTACGACTCTTGCGATCCCGGGTTCGAATCCCCCCGGCACCTTTGAGGTTTTTTCTCAAGTGATATAAAAAAACGTGACACACCGGGATGGTTCAGAATCAACCATAATAAACTGTAGGTCCAATACGATGAATATTATTTAATAAAAAATAAAATAAATAAAAAAAATAAATGGAAGGTGGAAAATGCTGGAGCATTGTTAATGGAATTATAACCCTGAAGGGAATAATTAACAATAACGTAACCTACAGTATTTTCAAATTTTCATAATTTTTTATTTACTGAAAAAATTCCACATACGTCCCAGGGAGGTCCCAGATAGGTCCGCACGGGACGTCCTATGTACGTCACACTTTGTAACACGGACATCATTCGGACATTTCTGGGACGTATATCGGACATATATCGGACATATCTCGGACATACGGACATGATTCGGACGTCCCTGGGACATACGAAGGTCCGACTACGGACGTATTTAGGACATCCATCGGACATCCGAGTGCTACCTGGGTCTCTACAGAAAATTTTTCTTAAACTGTCACGATTGAATTTTGTACGAACATCGGAAAGAAACACTCCACCGAAATCGTATAATAATAAATCAACAAGTTCCCGTCTCGATATCAATTTAAAGCCGAAATTACTGTTTGCGCGTTCCAGCTCGGAACTACCAGTTCCCATGCATAAGCCCTGACAGAGTAAAATTCTTAAAGAAAGCGTATGCGCCGCTGTAACATGTGAACTGCCGCGAAATTCGCGGTTCTCGCGTATGTACGTAGTACAAGTTGCGCGGAATTACCACGGAAGAATTATTGGGGCGAAAGTACAGGCTTGCCGAAAGGAACCTGCCGGTTATCGTGGAAAATTTTTATCGAACCGGCTAAACACACGTATGTAAACGAAAGGAATTTTTATGTGCCATTACGCGCTGATTTATTATTAGCCCCGAGGTGTATGTGTGAACCGAAAGTTAGCCTATATCTTCACGCGAGAGCAACTCTCAAGGGTAGCCCTTTATCCGACAGATTGCATAAAAATTTCCAAATTGCACGCCGTAATATTTTTTTGAACAATATACATTCAAAATATTCCTCATATTCTTCTCTCAAAATAATTACAATCCCAGCATGAATTGACTAACTTTGTCTACTCAACAACAGTTATAGATATTAATGTAATATATAATATAATATTAAAATAAAATAACAGATATTAATATGCTTGATATTAATAGTAGTTGATATTAATAGTAGATGATATTAATAGTAGTTGATATTAATAGTAGTTGATATTAATAGTAGATGATATTAATAGTAGTTGATATTAATAGTAATGGATATTAATAGTAGTTGATATTAATAGTAGATAATATTAATAGTAATTGATATTAATAGTAGTTGATATTAATAGTAGATAATATTAATAGTAGTTGATATTAACAGTAGATAATATTAATAGTAGTCGATATTAATAGTAGTTGATATTAATAGTAGATGATATTAATAATAGTTGATATTAATAGTAGATAATATTAATAGTAGTTGATATTAATAGGCTTGATATGAATAGTAGTTAATATTAATAGGTTTGATATTAACAGTAGTTGCTATTAATAGGCTCGATATTAATTATAGTCTTATATCAAAACAAACCCTGTTTTCGCGTTCTGATCACTGCAGCAAACACCGCGCGCCAACGATGCTCACACTGTCGAAGCAATAAATTAAAAATATTATACAATAACAAATAAAATTCAACTGAAAAATAAAATATTTTGAATATATCAAATACCCTTTAAAAAATTCTTACAAAAATCAGTTGTCTTGGCTGTCGTTTCACGAGAAGCCCCCCTCCGCACGCCCATTGTCCGCATCCGTACAACCGACGCGAGAAGCGAACGCGTTGAGTTATGCTTGCCCGTACGAGCGCGGTAAAATTTTGAACGAAGCACACAGGGATTGAATTACGGAGTTTTCATTTCCGAATCCGACGGACTGCGCAGCGTGCGAGCAGGGGATAGCGCTTTGTTTTTTTTTTTGTTTCGCTGGAAAAAACAAATGCCTCCGAGTTCTCCTCTTTCGGCGGCAGAGAATTCTCGACCGACGAGAGCGTTATTAGTTTCGAATAAATACGAATAGTTAAAAATAAATTGTAAGGCAAAGGGTTAAACGGAAAAAATTGTTTGTCAAAATTGCAGATGTTCCGGGGGTCACGCTTGTGCGAGACACCCTGTATAACATGTGAATCGTGTCGAATTGCCGGGGCGATTGCACGTCCCTCTTCTTCCTTCTTTTTCCCTTTTCCTTTTTTTTCCTTTGCCAGCTATTCCGGTATTTATTTCCCGGCGTGGCGCGCGCGCGCGCTCGTTCCACCGTGGAAATCGACGACAAGAAAAAACCATTGCGTCGCGGAACGAATTGGTGAGTAATATCGGGTGAAAGTAAAGTGGAACAAGAGCACACTGGGATCGGAAACAGTGCGGCGCGGGTCGGTGAATGCGGAATGTCGCAATTGTATGTACGTTTGCATAAATAATTCTTACCCACCCCTACGCTTTTCTCTCTCCCTCCCTCTCACCCTTGAACAGGCGGGCCGGCGCGCGCACGGGCGTCTATTTAGTGGGGTTTTTTTTTTCAACGTTTTATCGGTAACTTGATTTATCGTTTCGTTTAATTTCCCGTCGGTACGACTATGCGCTTGGCTCTCTCTCTCTCTCTCTCTCTCTCTCTCTCTCTCTCTCTCTCTCTCTCTGTGCATGTGTGTGTGTTTTTTTTCCTACATGTGAACAAGTGCGTACGCGAGATTCGCACCCGCTTTTGAATACTTTATGAACCATTAAAACCTCACGGCTGGTAAATGTGTAACGAGCGACGACGATAATTACACGCGCGCGAAACACACGCGAATTTCTAGCCATAAAAGCAAACAAATCGAAAAATAATTTTTTTTTTTTGAGAAGCCGGCGATAAACATTGACAGATGATGTTTACCAACTTCAGAAATCGCGCTTTGGTTTTTATTCAATCGGTGCGATATACGTGGGGATCGTGTCTGCAACGATTCAGATAGAAATTGGAAGCGATAGCAATTAAAAAAAAATTATCTACACATTAGCTAGTAAACTAATTTCTTGTAACGCGAAGAAACAAATTCAAGCCGACTAGTCCACGTAAAGTGTCTACTTCTTACACTGACTGTACATGAGGAAAAAAGGTTCCGCGAAATAACCTCGATTTTCAATTTCGAGGTCAAAAGGTCAACAATTTTTCTCATTGTATCCCAATTTACTCGTCGCAAGGGTACAAAGTATGAGTAGAATATAATGCAACAAAAACGAAAGAAGGTTGACCTTTTAACCTTGAACCGAGAGTGTAGAACCAGGCTGTGATTTATACACCCTGTCACAGGTCGCGACAAATCCGTAACAAATTGTGTCTAATTTATTTATAACACACCGGAGGGCGAATTTGATTTGCAAAAGGGCGAATAAGCCCTGCGAAAGCGTGAAGAAGAGGGAGGAAAGAAATTCATTTCGAATTTCCGAATGTTCCCGAGAGCAAGGACGGATCACTCCGTGCGAAACCTAGCCGACGAATCTCCCGAAGGGACACACCGAGGTACGGTCCTCTGCTCTAGGACGTTGCGCGCGCTAGACGAACCAATAAGAAAATTTGGCAGGCAGCTAGAGTGGGGGGAAACTAGGATCGACGCGTCACGTATCGGAAAAGGGAAACGCGCTAACGTTTCGTAGGGTGAAACTAAAACGAAAAAGAGAAGCCTCTTCCCCCGCCACCGGTTTCCGGTTAATGTCCCGGCGAAGTGGTCCTCCGCGTGCTTCCGGGACGCGTAACAATTCCCCCGCGGCTTCGAGCGTAGCCTCTTCTCTGCTCTCTGCCGCGCCGCGTCGCGCCGCGCTGGCGAAGCGGTCCATTAATTATCGACGGACGTCAGATTGCTTTCCCCTAACAATCTCTTCGAAAAATCGAGTCGAGCATGCGACCGGGCTACCTGTCAACGTCACCCGGCTGAATTACCAATAAAATACGGGACGAGCCGCGGCTCCGTTGAAACAACACGGGGTTAACGCGAGAGCATGGCCGCCGCCAAACCGCCCCTTCCCCTCCCCGCCACCCTTCTCCCTCTGTGCCTCCTGTCGCAGAAATAGCAGATAAAATAACTCGAGCGTCGAAGCGTACCCGATGCTTCGACTATCGATACACACCGGGAGGTTCGTCGATGAAAATATCAATCGATTCGGCGCCCCTCCTCTCTCTCTCCCTTGGGTCTCTTTGTGTATCGCGCTCTCTTCGGGGTCGGTCGTCTCCGACCCTTCGATTCGAATACAGAGACAGAGAGAGAGAGAGAAAAAGAGAGAGATCGGTCCGGCAGCCGGTGTTTACCGTTTTCCTTTCTGGCGAAACGGAGGGAAAAGGAAACAGAAGAAGTCGTTGATTCCGCGGGTACGTGACCGCCCGGTATGTAAGCAGTCACGTTCTAAAATCGTCCTTTTCGTACGGCCGGCTGGCCATCGATCCTGCAGAACGGAATTGGGCCAACCAGCGGCGCGGCGCGCTGACGTATGCTCGCACCCCTCTCGATTATTCCTCGTCCTCCGGCAATTATTCGTACATCGACTCCTCCGTCCTCCCTCACCCCGCCCCTACACGACGGTTCTCAGCGATTTTTCTCTCCCTCTCTCTCTCTCCCTCTCCTTTCGACGGTGACTCTTATAATGTCGTTGCTCGTTACGCGGAACAAGCTCGATGGCGTTCGCCCGCTCGCTCGCTGACCCCGGGCGTGTGCGTGTGTACGTACAAGCGGAAATTTATCGCTGGGAATCTGTGCGACGAAAACGTGACGCGTGCTCGTTATTCTCTCGCTCGCCGACACACGTGCGTAAATCGTTACACGGGCGAACGGTGCCCGGAACAACGGGAATCATCGGGGATCGAGGGGGAGGGGAGCACGGAGGCGGGGAGGGGATCGCGGACGATCCGCAGCTTAGCTATTTGTCGACGTCCTCGTTGCGGCAAAGAAGGAATCGAAGCAGCCTCGCTAGTCCTACCGCCGAACGACCCTGCTGCTGCTCTGCTGCTGCTGCTAACATCCGACCCGCTACTACCCTACTACCCACATCGGCAAGCCTCTTGTATTCCTGTCACGGAAGCGGGGTCGCGAGGTATTCCCGACACGGAAGCGAAAGGTAACGATGTCTTTGCGGAAAACGACATCGACGTGATATCACACGTGATTCCGTGTAGCTACATGCGGCACACGCTACACGCCTGCACTTCCTTTTGCCACCTCGCTTGTATTCCGACGACGACGACCACGACCACGACGACGGCGGCGCCGCGTCGCGTCTCGACGCTGCGACCCCTTTCCAGCCTGCTGGTTAATCAACATATTAATATACACACCGTGCAGAATCTCTCTTTCCGGGAGTATCCCACGACCGCAACAGACACCAGCCAAGAATCAGTCGAGCGATCGCCCAGCCAGATACCGGCGAAAGATAGTCGTCGGTGGCCGTCGCACAGCGGTCCACCAGCCCGATTTTCTTGGCCGAAATTCAAATTTTCGACAAAATGCTTTTCTTCTCTCGAACGAGAACCCTTTGAAACCTCGAAATTGAAAATATTTTTTGATCTTTCAGAGAACTTTCCGAGTATACCGTTGGAAGTGCGAAACTATGAAATTAGATTTACAATTAATTGAATGGTTTAATTACTACTTACACAACGCTGAAATGAGCGTTTGTGCTAAGTTTCCCTGTACGCGAGCAGGTATATTTCAGTTATTTAATGGTTACACATCACCTCATTACGTGTCACCTCAATTTTTAACACGTTGAATGCTACGTCAGTTTGACAGGAACTGCCCGTGGTGTCACGATGAATTTTCTATTATACGATACATGAGTGCCGGTCACCAGTGAGCCCCGTGGTATTCAACGTGTTAAAATAAATGTTTGGTCATAATTTCAATGTAAAAAACTAAAGAAACAATTTCTCTTTAATAACAATTGAAGGTCATCCCAATTTTTAAAATATTAACATATATTTCTTACTTCACAGTATTCTAACTGGCATCAAGACGAATCCGACGACCTAAAATAACACAACACTACACCTTGAAATAACGCTGCAATAGTTTCGGCCAAGAAGAGCGGGCTCCTGGACCACTGTGCGTCTAGGTCAACTGCGAGAGAAACTTCGGACCCGGGGCGGAACCTTCGCCAACAGTATCGTCGCTGGGTTCTCTTGCCTTCCGAACTGGAAGTGCCATCCTGTTCTCTTGGTGACGATGTAATAGACAGTGCTCCCGCCGGAGCCGTCAAAGACGTTTGCGTCCGTTAGAGGCTGCCGCGACTTCAGAAAAAGGACACCCGACTCGGTCTACGGGCCTGTTCTACTTGACCGACAGTGTTCGCTCCCCAGACGATGTTCACATCGACAGTTCGTAACCCGAATATAATTCACAGTTACGGTGGAGGCCGTTGCGCACAGTTACGGAGAGAATACCGTAATCGGTAGGCTGGCAGTTCGAGTATTCGATCGGGGGGGTCAGAACCGCGAATCGGAATCTGTGGTATCGCGTGGTGACTGCACGGTGAATTATTTCCAGTAGAAATTTCCGGCGCACAGTTTTCGAAATGTTCCACGCACGTTTCGCTCGAGGAACCTCAGTCCGGATCCACAAAAGACGTTTCCGTTCACCGTTCCGCCGGGCTTACCCTGCTTCTCGCCTGTATCGTCTGTCGCGTTCACGTATGTACACCGTTGCAGGAACAAGTACAGCGACTTCGGAAAACGAAGTAGGATGCCAAACAGAAGTGCCTCCGGGAGTCTACGGTTCAGGAGCTGGCTAGGACCGATCCTTTTCCAGTAGTACCTCGAGCGAGCAAGCAACGCAGACGGAAAGTCAAATCGAGACGGGGCTAACGAAGTCCGCGGACTAACCACCACTTACAACGTACGTGGTAAATTTACGTACGTACGTGGTAGATTTCGTGTAAATATGCTGTTTTTCGTCGATTGAACAGTGTACACCAGTCTCCCCGTAACTGTCGCGTCGCCGGGCGACAGTTCCAGCAGAGGTGCTACATTCTTCATAGCATGTTGAATGTGGAAACAACAAATTTCAACTTTTTTTTAGGATTGCGATTCTCACTATGAAATTCTTATAGAGTTTTTTGCGCTGATTCCGAATCTGACCTTAATTTTTCTCCTAGACGCACAGTTTTTGAGAAATTTGAGTTTGAAAAAAGACCTATTTTTTAACTTTGAACAAATATTGTGATGTTATTATAAAAGATATTGAATTGGTCTTTATAGCAAAAGATTCCTTAGACTTTCCCGAATACAGTGATACCCAATATTAATACATTATGATTGTTTAAACATGTTTAAACGATCATTAAAGACGGAGAGACACCATTTTTGCATTTTTGACGATATTTTTGAATTTATCTCAAAAAATAAGAGTCCCTCGGAAAATCGAACTATACCACGCGATAGAGCAGGCTTTTATCTTGAGAAACCCCCCTTTGAAGTTTGAAACGTCGACTCTAAAAAACGTCGAAAAAACTCTATAAGAATTTCATAGTGAGAATCGAATCATTTTTTGACTGTTGGACAGTGTAATTATTTATCTAACCAGCGATTAAAGTTTCGAGTTTTACATTTACGGTAGAGGTACGCGATTTCTTTGCTTCGCCTATTGCGCAAGCAAAAAACGTGACGGATACGATGGTGGAAGTTTCACAAAAAAAAAGAAAATATCAAAAATTTGAAATATCGTCGAGTATCCCGAAGTCCCTGTTCCCAGAAAAAACGTTGGAGCAGAGGTTCTGGGCAACAGCGTGACACGCAACTAGCGCTGAACGGCTTCCCTATTAACTAGTATTCTCCAATATTTAACCAAAAAAAGAAATGAATCATAAAGTCCGCTAACATTTATTCTAAACGCGTGAGACACCCTCCGCAATGGGTTAAGGATTTATAACATTAACTGGACATCGCGGTGTAAGGGAGTTAGGTGGACAGCGTGCTCTGAAAGTTCGTGCGACATGTCCTGCTGAGAGTATTACTCTTGAGAGTAGAACTTATTAGCGGCCGCACAGTCGAGCGTAACTCTCAAATAGCTATTATTCTTAAATAAATGTCGCCCCTACGCTCGAGAAATATAAATTACAAGGATTCACTTTCAAGTGGACACGGTTTGTGAAAACTACTACAGCTCTGGAGAGTCACTCTCGCGTGGACACGCGGCATTAGGATCTCTCTCGTGCAGTTACCATGACATAGAGCTCTATAAGTGTTGTGCGACAAGTACAGTAATGCCTCTGTAACTGTCGCGGGTTTGCACGGACGCAACTATGCAAAGCGAAGGAGTTTTAATTAACGTTTACGGATCGCTAGAAGTGACATTTTATAGGCTTTTTTTAAATATTATATAGGGTGTCCCAGTTGAACGAGACCATCGAAATATCTTCGCTGCTTTTTATCAATGGAAAATGTTGACAGAAAAATTTGAATTGCATCAACGACACTCTGAAAAGGATCGTTTTTTGTCAGATAATTTTTTTCAAGGTCACACATTTTTTGTTAGGAAAACCTGCTTTTTTCTGTACTGCATTTTGTAGTGGACGAGACATTGACTATGCCTGAATTATGACCTTCGGACGACCTTGAAGTTGCGCTGAAGTGGCGTGTAATCTCACTGCCTACTATGCTATAAGTGTTCGAAGCGATGTCGATTGGCAGCGATGCATTGTATGCCACGAGCGATTACGAATTGTACTGCGCTTTCCATTGTTTCCGTGGGAATGTGTGGCACCAATAGTAAACCTTGTTAATGGAGAAATTTCAGATAAACATGTTTGCAATTAAACGATTGTAACGACGAGAAAGTATAATTGCGCGGCACGGATTATGCCGGTTATTGTTATTATACGTGTAAGCTTCAGATGAAGGGGACATTTATCAAGCGATATGATTTTAATGAAAATTGTTTAATGAAAACCACTCTAAACTTCACGTCGGACGTGCACGCGTAACTGGGAATGTAATTAATTAGAAATTATGAAAATGACCAGCAATCACGTGTAATTATCAACGGTGAACGTATATAATATGTATGTCCGAGAGAATTCAGAAAATTTGCGGATCATTTTACATAATAATAATCGCGAGCCGGCTTTGTAAAAGTTTCTGAACCGCAGATTTCCATGGTGATCATATTTCGATCGCCGCTTTTGAATAATGTATTTCTGTTATCACTTATCAAGGAAATTTCTTTCGCCGTTCCTCTATTAATAAAACCGGAATCTGTGCACGCAATAAAATCAACAGAAATGGAAACGTTAATTGCATTTGGCAAACGTGACGTTAATTAAATAGTAGTATCGGCGCATCTGCAAAACTCGCAAAATTAATTGTATTTACCGTAATTAATGATGTTCGTATTGTTAAATGTTCGTTCCGCATTCAATTAATTTCGAACATGCAAGAGTATTTTCGAGAAACAAAAAACAAAAAAAAAAAAGTAATACAATTTCGCGAATTCGAAACGTTCGAGTCTGTTTGGTCAGCGATCTTTGTCGGAGTAATGACCTTAGCGAGTCTATGGGCGAGCGATGAATGTGGCCACCCAACCAACAGCTATGGAGTTAACTCCCGCGCTAACGTTTCGGCAGGACTGATAGTTCGGGAACATCTATGTTCTCTGCGGAGTTCATTGCGGATATCTAATCCCGCGGGTAACTCATACGATCTCCCGCATTAATACCTGGAGCTCAATGCGTCTGCATCCCTATTTATCCGTTTCCCAACGCACACAGACCTGAAATTTCTTGAGCGGTACCTGTTGACTGCCAGTCAACACGGCGGCCCGAATTAATACTCGGGGACTCTTTAAAATTGGTTAACCTTCTCAAAATTGATATTGGGCTGAAACGAAAATTCGTATAAGGTTAAATTGAAATTAAGATATAGGTGTCCTCGATAACATAAATTACCTGAAAACGGCAAAAAGAAATGTTATTGAATGAATCTATGAATGAATATCTTAATTTTACCTTTCGAAATTCAGGATTATACAAAATTTTTAGGTATTTAAAACAGGCCGCCTGTAATTCAGCAAGTGGACGCGTAGATGACACGTGAAGGTCAACTCCATTATTTTAAAGATGCATACAGTGACCCGCGACTCAAGTTCGTCGAAGGTCAACTGCGATGAAAATATTTTACATTGAGTTGACCTTTGCCTGCGCTCCGACAGTTTTTGGAGCCGCTGTACGCAAAATTACCGAGGCTGCCCGACGCTGAATAACCATAGGAAAGCTGACGGTAAGTTGCCATCGCTAAACCGAAAGCTAAGGCGCGCGGCATAGATATTGTCGGGAAACACCGGGAATCGTCGAGCAGGAAAAAAGTTCCGGCCGTTTAATATCCGTCCCGAAAGTAAAATAGCTACGGATCCTCCGCTTGTATATTATAATCATCGCTGGCCCGCCTCGTCTCGTGTACGAATAATTTCAATTAATGTGTAGTACACACGTACGTACGCTGCTGCTGAAACTCGCCCATTAAATCCGGGGGGGAGGCGAGCACTCGACGGAAATTTCAATCCGCGATATCCGGCGAAATCCGTTCCCGTGACAGCCGTGGCCAGCATTTTTCCAGATTACCGTCGGAGTTCCCGAACATCACGTCACAACAGGCGTCGCGTGTTCGTCGGAATTTATTCTCGTTCGCCCACGGGGCCACAATGGCCGCCGAGCCACGCCGCTGTCATTAGAATGCCAGGGCTCTGTTGCGGCACATAATTGGTGCTCAATTCAGGAATCTATTGTTATCATTAACGCCCTCGTCGCCGCTGGCGCGTCCGACGAACGTCACATTTATTTACAGTCAGTCCCTCCCTGCCTACTACCCCTTCCCTCCCTCCGCCCCCCCCGGATAAATATTCATAGCCCCGACGCGACGCCTCTAGTTACACAACAAACACGCGTCCAGAGCTACGCGAATCGCGTGGTCGCGTTGGACGCGCTGCTGCGTCGTCAGTTAGGGTCTCGGGAACAACAGAAGCCAGAACGATCCACAGCGAGCAGGTTCCCGTTTGCCAATGGGACCGATGAAATAAAACATTCCTCCACGGTCCGGTCACGTGACAGCCTCCGTGGAGACGCGCGTGTGAACCCCGTAGCTACAGTGGCGCCGCGAGACTCGTCTCCCCACTGTACTGTCCCCCTCTACGACGTCATTCCCCCACGGTCCGATCACGTGACAGGCTCCGTGGAGACACGCGTGTGAACCCCGTAGCTACAGTAGCGCCGCGAGACTCGTCTACCCACTCTACTTTCCCCCTCTACGACGCCATTCCCTCGCGGCTCGGTCACGTGATGGCCTCCGTGGAGACGCGCGTGTGAACCCCGTGGCCACGTGACGCGTCATGCATGCCACGTCACAATGTCACGTGACAAATCGTGTACTGGCAGAGAGAGAGAGAGAGGGTAATCGTGTTCCCCTGATCCGGCAACACTGGGCGCGACAGTGATAACAGGCTCCGAAGAAAGAGTTCATCGTCGAGCGATTACGAGAGGTCCGTCCATCGTACCGGCTAACACACTTATTGGGAAGGTGTATCGATAATCCCTTGACAAGGTTCGGCCGGGGCTGCATTTACCCTCGACAGTGCAGCACGTGACCTTTTGATCCTCCGAAACCCATTTTTCTTCCGGCGTTCCGCGTCCACCCACTATCCCGGTCCACCCTCTCTCTCTCTCTCTCTCTCTCTCTCTCTCTCTCTCTCTCTCTCTCTCTCTCTCTCTCTCTCTCTCTCTCTCTCTCTCTCTCTCGCTCTCTCGCTCTTTCATGTTTTTCTACCCGAACCGTCTGTTCCCTGTCGTCGTCCGTGTCACTACGTTACCCGTTAGTTACGCTAGTCAATCCTTCGACGAATTTCCGGCGAAAACCACCGGAAACGTTCCTCCCTCCATCCACAATGGCTGATTGTCTCTCTCTCTCTCTCTCTTTCTCTCTGTCTGTCTCTCTCTCTCGACGTCTCTCGCCCCGTTCGTCGCCTGCTCACCGGCTCTTCGTTCGCTTTACGCTCCGGGACGTCAGGCAATTAATATTTGTATAATTTTAGCCGCGCCATCGCCGTTGCTTTTACAAAATTAATAGCAACCGCGGACGACGGCGTTGTTTGCAATTAAATTTCGCATTATCAGGCCCATCGCGTACCAATTAGCGGGGCGGTCAATTTGGACCGGCGCGGGCGTCCGGACGCTTCATTTTTTTACACACGAGGAAAAAATCGATACCGACCACGCGGACCGTTTTTTCTATGAGATAGAATTCACTGTTATTTTTCTTTTTTTATCGTGAAACTTGTGAAACTGATTCTTCCCGTAATCTATTTGTCGAGATTGACTGGCACTCATAATCTGATACATCAGAAATAATAATAACAATTGTATAAGTTTTTTTTTAATTGGACCAGACGTTTTCTTTTAGCAATTGCACACACTGGTTTGTTAAACGATCCGGGAAAATTAAAAAACGCGCGATTTTGGAAAAAATTGCAATTGGCAAGAGAATCGCGCGGGCAAGTGAAAATACACTTTTTAAAAAAGGCTCGTTGATTTTTAATAAAGCGACGCTTTTGTCGAGAATAACGATTTTTAGATTCCAAGCTATTCGCGTTGAAAAAGCGTACCATTTATTAACCAGAACTTTTCTAAAAATGTACAACGACGCGAAGTAACTCTGTTACAAAGCGTTCGCGGTGCTCAAAGGGCTTGTAGAATTTTTAAAATATAATCAAAATGTTGCTAACGTTCGCGACGAAGCTCCGCCGTTTACTCGAACTTTGCCTTTAAAGCTTCAACCGCGTATTACAACAAAATCGGTACGGTAGCATCTCGATTATCCGAACCTCTCTCGTGATTGGGTGAGCGCATCGCGTCACGTGACCGGCCGTGATGCGCCGTGGAAGGGGCAAACGGGCAGAGTGGGGGACAAGTCTTAAAATTAACATGTTCCTCGTCGATTTTTGGCGCCGATCACGCGACGAAGCCCGCTTAATTCAAAATTACGTCGCGCCTCGTATTTCGAATTACGAGAACGAATTCTATTTTAATTAAAGTGGTACATGAATCACGAATCACATTGGAATTTAATCGAACGAACCGGCTGGATTATTAAATAATTTAATACGATTCGATCGAATCACCGAACAATTTAATACAATGTGATCGAATTAGTTTACGATTACAATTCACGAACTCTGCGAGGAGCTTCGCTCGAACAACGACGATTTCCCGTTTAGTTCGAATAACCGAAGGAGGGGGGGCCGCCTCGATGGTCTCGATTCATTGAACAAGACAATGTTCGAGAGCCATCGGATACAATCTCGGTGATCTAGGGCTGGAGCGTGCCACGGATTGGCGAAATAGAAGTGATACAAGCCGATCGCATTCACTTAGGATTTAACGGACACGCTATCGACAACCTTGAAGTCCATCATCTTGATCCCTCGCGCGGAACTCGCCGGATACGACGAGGGTAGGTCAGCCGGTCGACGTCGTCCCGCGTAGAAGATGAGCGATCTATAATCTGTGTCGCGTATGGTCGAGATTTTACAGGCGAGATACCGCTGGCATAAACAGCCACCCACCGTGCACAGATTTAAAACGTCTCGAGGACTCTGACCCTCGAGTTTACCGGGCCCATTCGCGGATTTTTAAGGGAATCTCGGCTAGTCTGGCCGGTCTCGAGGGCTCGCAGGGTCTTGGGAATAAACCCGAACTCACTTCAGAACTTCCGGAAACTTCCGGGACTCCCCGGACAGCTTAAAAAGCCTTCTTTTCCCGTGCCTGTTTAGGCAAATATAACCGATCTGGAATAAATCGCTTTTGTGTGTAATAAACAGACTGCGGATCTCAGGCGTGATTTAAATCAGTGAAATGGTTAAAATAATCGAGGAATTTTCGGCTTGTTAACATTATTGTGACGAGAATGGAATGTTTAACTTCTTTAAATTGTCGCAGACAATTTTTATTCCCTGTCTAATAATAAATATTCGTATGACGAGGCTTTGGAATTTTTCTTTTTTTTCGTCAAACGGTTAATTATCATCCCTGAAGAGCATCCTGTGTTATTGGGTCGTCAAGGATGAAATTTGTAGAAATTTAATTCAATCAATTTTAACTTCTACAAATTTCATCCTTGACGACCTAATAGTTTAAAACGATTTCAGATATTTTTAAACGGCGGCTAAAATACTTACGACAACTAAACAGTTTGGCACATCCTGTCACCTCAAAGCTTCCGAGAACACTCAAGCTCCCGACACACCTAAAATCGAAGATTCCCACGATCCCACGGATCTTCCGTACCTAGTTTTGAGACTCCTCAAAACTTTCCGAAATTAGCACGAAGTCAAAGACCCTCTAATCCCTCAGGATCTTCAAGTTGGAGCATCTAGATCCCTCGAAACCTCATTATTGTATAGTCACCCGGGTTTCGTAGTCTTGCAAGATTGCCGAAGCCTGTGTAAAGCCCTTAGAACAAAATTTCTAATCTTGCCTCTGTACTCCTCGCGCGGTGATCGCTCGACAACTTCAATATAACATCAGCGAAGTGTCTGGAATTTTTTAAAAATCGATCCCGCTGCCAAAAATTCGGAAAAAATTCATAGTCGCGTGTGCCGTCAGCTGGAACGTACACAAATTTTTTCGTAATTTTTGTTAGGCAGAATTTGAAAAAATAAAACACAATTTGTGAAACAGTGCTCACCCCATAACCACCCGTGTGGTAGGGGTACCGACTTGAAATTTTCTTTGTGGGTCTTATCGAATGGTAGAAAGATCAATTTGGTGTTGGGGGTGACATTCAACCCCTTGCTCTACAATTTATTTTACAGTTTCAGTGATTAGAACTTTTGTGCAGTTCGTGATTTCCTAGAAAAGCAGAAAATTTATGTCTATCGTATGCCTACATATATTCTCCAATAGCTATACATCACAAAACCAAAGTATGATTTCATTTCGGTTTAAAAGAAATTAATAACATACATATTAAATAGACTCTGTTCAAAATTGAACTTTTTCAAGAAATTTTAACCCCCTCGTTTAACACGCGACATGTACGAGCAGGCCTACCACGTGAATTTTCATTCGAGATCCGTTTGAAATACTCAGAGTCTATTTAGCCGACTGGCCGGACAGATCGGCAACAGTTCGACGTCTCATATTGAATGCCTCCAGCACGCGAGTTCCACGTCAGCAACAAGTTACAAGTGCGCGGAGAGTATCGGAATTCGAACCAGCCGGCCAATACATCACTTAAGGGGACTGATTGCAACCAATTCGTCTTGGGTTTATAGCGTATAAGTTGGTATCATATATAGTCTCGACCCGGGGACTGTGCGGCGCGGCGGTGCAGCTGCGCGTGAAGTCAACGTAATAAACCGAGAAGGTTCACCGGCCTCCTCTATGTTATGTCACGTTACATTATTACGCTAGAGCGGCTCGCGTGTTTTGTCTCGTCACGGTGCTTTCTGTAACGGGTGGTGGAGGAGGAGGAGGGATGAGGGCTAGAAGCGAAATCGACTCTCGTTTATCCATCTGACGCGAGGGGTGGTTCACGACGCCAAAAAATAAGTCTCGGGGAAAATCTAAAGGGGACGCTTCCCGACAGCGAAGAATAATAACACACCGGAGAAGCCCATTCTTTTAACCTTTCAGCTGGGGACGGCGAGTTAATTCCTGAGTGAAGCTCTCTCGCTACCGACCTTCGGAAACTTCTCGTTTCCTTGTTATCACGCCCCAGTCATTTCCGACTCTGCCGATACGTCGCTGATACAGTTCTGCTCTAAGACGGCGGGGCTCCGGATCGGTTGTCGCCTCGTGGCGGCAGTTAAAGTGGGTGAGAGAGAGGAGGAAAAGGAAAGGGAGCTTTTTGTTCCGTAAGGCTATCTAGCGGGCCCTGCCTTCGATGCTGGGATATTGGAAGACGGTTGAGGACCGTATACAGTGTTTTATCAATAAATGTCCCAAGTGTCTGGCCTATAATTGTTCCAAAACTATCCCCACTACAGCGGGGTATACCCCGTGGGGTACCCTAAAGCTCGAAAGGTTGCGGTCACCGAGAGATGTAACATAATACCACTGCTAATCCAGTGACAAAACTTGGTTGGTCAGAGTTCCATAAAAACTAATGAGAAATTTTTGTTATTTGATTAGTTATGTTTACACTTTTCGGCAGCCGAGGCCCTCGGGCTTCGTTGTCCTTTTCTATGTTCGACAGAAGTCGAAGTATTCCTGACGGATAATTGTCCCTGGCCGGGCCCGCGCTTTGGACAATTATCGATTAAACACTGTATATAGGAATCGGTGATGGATCAAGTACTAACGAGAAACGTTAACCGTTCTGTCCCTCTGTTGGCAGGTATAGGAGGCAGCCGCCGCAGCCCTATCACGCGAGGAGAGCTACGCGGTTTTGTTTCGAGAGGCTCGCGCGTAGCGAGCAAACTGTAAAGTAAATATTTTTTCAGGCCTGGCGCCTGCGCGGCTTGCCTGACTTTTCTTCCGAGGATAGAGGAACTATTTTGCACAACAAAGGACAGACGGGGCTCTATCGGTTTAACTTCCGATCAAATAACTTCGAACTGAAAGCTGACTATGCCGGCGCGTGACCGAGCGAGCTCTCCAGGTCTCAGAAGCTCCTCCTTAACCCGAAATTTCCATAATCGATCAAGTACGTTTCACCCGGAGCTACGTTAGTCGGCGCGCTACGGCCACGAGGTATCCAACCACCGTTGCATGATCGCGGAAAAAAGAAACAGGGCCGCCTTTGTGCGCGATTCGCCGCGTATCCCCGCGTCCTTTACCAGCTTTCTTCGCTACCATACGCATCCTATTCGCCGCGACTCACCCCCTCGCCACCCTCGCCACCCCCCTCGCACCATCCCCAACGAGTTTCTCATTCAATCTTCCCTATATCTGTCTCTCGTTCAGCTCGCTCCCATCCATACCGTCCTCGCGCCCGGCGCTCCCCTCCGCCCGCTTCTCTTATTACTCTCTTCTCGCAATCTTTTAAAATTCCGTTCCCCCCTCATTTTTCTGTCACTTCTCACGCCCGGCCGCCGCTCGCAATTTTTCTCTCGCACTTTGTTACAACCCCGCGGTTGATCCACCGATTGTCCTTCCTCCATAAAATTCACAGCTTATGCGCCGGCCAGCCTTACAGCTACAGGGCGAGCACTGTTTCACGAATTATGTTTTATTTCGTCCCTTCTGCTCAACAAACAATTACGAACAAAATTTGTGGACCTTCCACCTGACATAGCACACGCGGCTGTGAATTTTTTCTGATCTTCTGGCCGCAAGATTGATTTTTTAAAAATTACGGAACCTCGAATTTGCTGGTTTAGTGTTGAAGCAGTCTTCCTGCAATGCGACCAAATCGATCTTTCTTCCGCTCGGTGGCACCCCCGAAGAGAACCCTCTGCGGTAAGATTTTTCAAAAATTCCAGAAGCTCTTGAATTCGCCGATTTTTTTATTGAACTTTTTTATTTCGGATTTTTTCGAAAATTGCAAAAGAATACAAAACAATAAATTGTATTATACGCGAGAGCAAATGTGGGACCTGATCCGAACGGCGCAACGCGGCCCCGAACGTTCGCCTTGTATCGGAACAAAATTGTTTCTTCTTTACCGCGGAACGCCCCGTCTGGCTGCTAGTTTCGGGAACACCCTGTACATCCTCGGCAACGAGAGCGTGTTAATGCACCGTTGCTCGCGCTGCTCGCGCGAAATGGACTGATTTCCAACCGGAATTAGCGTCTCGAAAATCGCGCGATCGCGAACGCCATGGAGGACCGGTCCTCCGGTGACGTCTTCGTTCATTCCGGTGGCAGCGTCCGCGGAGTAGCTCGCGTGCTCCAGTTTGCGTATTTCTAAATCGCTGCTGTAATTACATCGTTAGGTCCATACTGTTCAATTAAGCCTAGGCCAGACGAGGCGGCCAATTAGGCGGCTCGAGGATTTAATTGCGTCGGCGCGGACCACGCCGCACCGCGCCGCGCCGCATCATACCACCGGGCCAGACACCACGATGGAGGAGGCGTAGGATGCATTTTCCTGGCGGGTATTGCCGGTGGCGCGGCTTTCACCGGAAGTTATCATCGAACGCCGTCACAGCCGACGGTCACCGGCAACGTCCGCGTTTCCCCCCCGCGAACAGAACTCACCATCACGTTCAATTGACGTGCGCCCACCACGCTGCCGCACCATAGGCGTCCTCGCTGATACAAATTACGGAGAAACACGGAATTATGGCAGCCACCTACGACACCTACGCGCAAGCCTATTAACCCTCTGGCACCGGATCATTTCCACGATCGTCGATGATGCTCAACTCATTGCTTTGTTTGTCAATTTGTTAAATATACACTTTTCAAGATTTTATTCTTCCTAATGCTGCAGCTGTATGTATGTTTAATTGACTCTAGAATTTAATATTTAAGTAACAGTTTTTTCTGTGGACGCGTAGAGGACATTTGGAGGTCAACTCCATCTTTTTTTAAAATGAAATAATATATTTTTGTATGTAGTCAACGACCATTGCCTCGTTGAAAATATCGGTTCTCGTTCGATCACCGAAGTTAAACAGCGTAGGGCGGGGGACGCACTAGGATGGGTGACCGCTCGGTAAAAAGCCGGAAAGTGGCCCTCTGGGTGCGTTTCACGTGTTGTTGGCAAAATAGGTGGTTCGGAACCCACCTTAATAAAATTAATAAAAAGTAGGTCCCGCTTGAAATTAGGCGATAGTTGAGGATTGGTAAAGGGAGAGGTGGTGGAATGGATTTGAAACCCTGAGGGGACCAAATATCATTACATACATATTTTTGTATGTGCTATAGGGCATATTGAGATTCGTACAGTGACCTGTGACTCAAGGCTATTCGGGATCATCGAGGGTCAGCTTGAAATTAATTCCTTTCGATTTCGGGGTACGAAGTCAGACGAAACTTACGCGTCTTTTCGTAGGTGGACGCGTAGGGGACATTTGAAGGTCATCTCCGTATTTTCAATCAGACTTATATACTTTTCTATCCACTATCAAATATGACGTTTCAAGACGCGTACGGTGACCTACGGCTCAAGGTCAATCAAGGTCGTTGAAGGTGAACCGCGATGGAGAATATTTTTCGACTCAATAATGTCGAAAATAAATATAAAAAAACTTCAGTGAGCATGTTCTAAAGTATTATTACCGGTGTATGTGCCTCACACCACTCAGGCATACACAAACCTGCTTACGAAAAAAGAAACAGGAGTGGGTGAGGGGGAAAATATGAGCGAATTTCTGCAGGTGGCAGTGTATCAGCGATAAAAACGGCGATTCAACGTGGTTCGCCGACTTCCGCTGCCCTCCGCCTCTCCGAGAGAACTCCGCTTTTAATTTTTTTTATCTCTCCGGCCGACGGCGCCGCGGAGATAAGCAAGAATTTGTTCTCGGTAAACAGCGATCGCGACGCGACGGTTTTTCGGCTGCTCCTTCGCACGACTCGTAAATAACGATGATTTAAGGCAAACACGTTGTGTATAGTACAATTTCACTCGGGCGTTCCATTTTGCGTCCGCTTTCTTTCATTTCGTTACCGGTGAGTGGGGGTGCAGGGACGGGAGGGAGTGGATGGGGGGGAGGTGCTCTCTCGCGTGTTCCGCGTTCGCGCACACGCCAGGCTTCTCGCGTTTCCTCCATTTTTTTTTCTCCTCTCCCCGCTTGCTCCGCGTTTCCTTTCATTCGTTTTTCCCGCGTATCCCGCGCGCCCCAAATGTGCTTGCGTATAAATATTCCGTTTCAATTAAAAACGGCCGTGTACACAAAGCGCGGCGTGCGCGAGCGAGCGAGCGAGCACGGCCGAGAATAAAACGTGGGGCGGACGCGCTAATGTTTTTGTTGGGAATGCGCGCACCGTGTCACCGCAGTGTTCGTTAAAACGACGCGACGGTCCCAGGCCCATCCCGGTCCCGGAGATCTACGGGAACGCACGAGAGCCGAACGACGCGGAAAGACGCTCGCCGCGGAGCCGATTAAAATATAATTAGAACGGAGCACGATTTCCGGCCCGCCACACCACCCGACGGTCCTTCGCGGCGGCCCGCCGATCATTCTACGGTTACGCGATGTTGCCAAAACACCCCGGCCACCCCGAAATAAACTAATAAGGCAGAAACAGTACGAATTACTCTCATTCGGCATCCGGCCGGTTTAATTAATACGGGAACCGTGCAACCATCGTGTTCGGCAGGTGGAACACCTCCCCCCGACTCTCCTCCTCGTCCTCTTGCACACACCCCACACCCCCGCGAAACAGTTATTTCGCTTCGCACGCTGTTCGACTGTGTACGGTTTGTCTACCGAGATCGTAACCGGCATAACTTCCATGCGGATCGTGATTATGGTCGCCTCAGTGCGAGGGGAAATGCTTTATTCGACGATTTTATGTTATGAATGTGTTCAATTTGTTATTCGCGAATCACGAACAAATTCGGTGGTTGTTTGTGAATTACGAATAAATTCAATTAATTTGTTATTTCTGAATCACTAATAAATTCAATCAAATTGTTATTTACATATAATAATTACTAGACTGCGGATCTTTATGCAAAATAAAAATTGTCTGCGTCGATTGCGAGGAATAGAAACTAAATAGAATGTACTATTCTCATAATAATTTTAACAGATGAGAAATCATATATTGACATCTTCAATTTTCAGAATTTTCCCACAATTTTGAATTTCATCTGCTCAATTTTCCTGTAAATGCATAAAAATCCACAGTCTAATAATTACAAATAATTAAATAGTTTCTGCAATTAATTTTTTCAGTAACACATTTTATGTCCATCTCCAATGTTCAACAACGTCAATTCGACATATTTTTTGAAATCGGTACCAGCTTTACAGTAGTAGAAACATATGTTAAATTATATTCGCCCCGCCCCTAAATTATTGATGTAACCTCTGCAGGATTTCGCGAGTTTCGTTCCTTCAATAGTTGGTGCTGTTTGCTCGCTCATCGCTGCAGTTATCGGGGAAACGGTTAAGCAGAATATTACGCGGTGTAGATCATGTGTAAGACATGCCTGCTTGAACTCCCACTTGGTCTCGTGTCGACAAGGACGACTATGTATTATATATTTAACTGACCCTTGTATTATATCTAGGTCTTCGAATCAGAGGTCTTAGTACTAACTTTACTTAGTAAATGCACTGCTACCAAAAAATTCGAGGACACTCAATGGTAAGTATACTGCAAATCTTCGTGTAAACAAATAACTTTGGATTCCAACGAACTGTGCTGAAATAAAAATTTAATGTCATCGTTAATACGTACAATAGGTTTAAAATAACGTAACAGCGTCCTTAAGTATACTACCAATCCAAAAATACGAACGCTGTAGTGTCAGCATCGCGTTGCGGTCGAGTCGTGAACAAGAGAAGCATCAGAAACTGATTCAAACTCTTCCGTATTTTCTGCAACCGTAACAGTTATACCGAATGAGCTAATTATTCCATAAGAAGAGCATAATGTGTCTGCTGGCTAAGATCTCACTTGACCGACCCTACTACTTCAGGGTCCACAACGTGTTAACAAACGCGTGCAGAGAATCTACCTCTATTCTTCTCGGTGCACACTCTGTGTAAGAATCTTCCAGCACAAGAGTAGCGAGAACTTGTTGAACGGCGTACAATCCTGAAGAATCCGGAGACGGGTCCCTCAAACCCGATAGCGCTGCGGTGTTCCGAGTTTCGTCCTGAATTTTCCCTGGTGTCCGAAACAAAGGGGACCTAACCCAGACACGTTACAAGCGTATCTCCAAGCAATAAGCCCGGTGGGCGGGCGCAGGGTAGACCCGGTCTGGCGGCGTTGTTCGCATCCAAATCCGTAATAAATATCCGCCGGTTGAACTTTCTTCGCACAGGCGCGGCGCGAGACGACGCGGCGGTGGCTTGTCGCTTATCCGCGTCGTGTCTCCGTTCCGCGAAGAAGCCTCGCGCGCGCGTAAGGCGTCGGAACTCAGCCACTTAAGTATAGTTAACGCAAGTAGACGAGGTACATATGGCTCGGTAGATACAGTTAGGTAGACCCGCTGCGAGAGGGTTGGCGGGGAGGGGGAGGGGGGGTGTGGGGTGTAGCAGCCCCAGACGATACCCGGGGAATCCTTATCCTTCTCGGTTCAGCATCCTCCTCTTCAGTCGCCACCGCTCCGGCGCTTACACCCTCGTCTGTCTGCCCTGCCGTCACCCCTCTCTCTCTCTCTCTCGTCTCGGCTCGGCTCGGTTCGGCGCGGCGTGTGCTGCCTCTGCTTTCTCTTCCGCACGACCCGGACAATCCCTAGTGAGCCACCGGCGCCTCTACTCTCGACGGCGCCCCGGGTCGTAATTAGTTTGTGGCTTCACCGGAGTCCGTCATCCCCCTACTTTAGCCCCCGCTGAAAGAGGAACGATGCTGGTCTGGTTCGCTCGCGCGTGCTACCTCCTCTTTCTCCGTCTCTCTTCATCTCTTGTTGGCTGGGTGGCTGGATGGATGGCTGGATGGCTGGCTGCTCGGCCAATCTACGGCAGCGCGCCGCACCGGAAAGAAATGGGCGAGCGGAACGACCACCAGCCCGCCGGTGTATACGTTCGACGTCGCGAAGACGCCGCGAGAGAGCTGCGAGATGAGGCTCGAGACCACCGCGTAAGGGAGCTGTCTCTGGAAATTAATAAATGAAGAGGCCGCCCCGGAGAGGACTCTCTCTCGCCGAGAGAGAACACCGGGCCACGTAAATATCGGGCTCCACGGGTTCAAGAATCGGCCTGGGAAACGACACCGCACCGCTGCCACACTGGGCCGGATCTAGTTGGGGAACGGAAAAAATTGATTTGTCTAATCATTTCTCGGAATTTTTACATAGATTTTTTAATTTTGCTTAGAATTTTGATTAACGTAGAAGTAGGGACGCTGCGCGGACCGTAATACGACGAAATGGTACTTTGTTTTCGTTGTAAATAGAATTTTTGCGTTTATTTATGATGTTTATGTAAAATGCAAATTTTTTGTCTGAATTGCAACGAACTTATAAAGTTTACAAGAATAACAGTAACAAAAAGGTCATAACACTATGAGAAAAAGTTTTTGAACAGATTATGATAAATGCAGAAATAAGTGGAATAAAGGGGGAATTATAATAAATGCAGAATTAAGTGGAAAAGAGGGTGATTCTGGGTGAAAAAAGAAGTCGAAAATATAGAATAGAAGTTTTTCATGCGAGGCTTCGTTTTCGAGAAAATCGACTTTGAAAATGTCGAAAATACACGTGCGCTATTGATGGGAATCGTCTGACGCGTCTGATCATGACCGACCTATTCTACTTCGTGCATATACTGGAGCACGCGAACCCGATGGATCTTTAAAGTCGATTTTCTCGAAAGTTAAGTCTCAAATGGAAAAATTTTGTTTCGTATTTTCGAGTTATTTCTTCGTGTAGAATGTTTGTTTATGTTTGTATTAGTAATTGATTTTTGAGAAGAATGAGTTTGAACATTCATTAGGTTCACCTGGCCTATTTGCCAGGAACAGAACGGGCAGGTTATGAATAGACGGGTCTATTATTCTACACTATAATATACAGTCGCCTTGGGAAGTAAGTTAACGATCGCAATTTGCGGGGAAACGAATATAATTATGTTTAATCACTATGACACACATATCAATGGCATACTTGCTTTGTTTACGCATACACATGAAACGAAACAGTAATTTCACTTTATACTAATAAGTGAACAGAAACAAGTGACATCGGTATATTTTAGTGTAACAATAATATACATTTGTTCGCCAATTGCAATTGTTAATTTACTTTCCCAGGCGACTGTAAATACGATTTAATTGCTATAAAACAACGATATATTATTATAGATATATTATTATATTGCAGTAATGTAATATTGGTAAATTTTACATTTATGAAAAATAGCGTTTAAGTATTTTCCAACATTTTATACGTTTGTGTATTCCATAATGAAACATCCCGCTCGGTGAGCAACTTTTAAAAATTTTTCCTCGCTCAAGAGATTAAGTTTTCGTACCGGAAGTGCATAGATTATAATTGTGATTATTATTTTCAATATAAATCATACAATGGGCGCAAAGATGATTGGAGGCTCTCTTTGATTTAATATGCAATGCATTCCATAATTAGTAATACGCTCGAGAAGAAAGTAGTTTTATGCGCGAAAGATAGAACGAAGTTTGCTCGGAGGAAACTTCGTTCTAGGGAAGATCAAGTTTAAAGATTCATTTAGTATGCGTAAACTTGAGGAGTTCTTATCTCGCGTGTCTGGCCATTACTGGCTATTTCCACTTTCATTAATCTGCCAAATCATATTAGCAATATCATTCGATGATTTCATAGGAGGATAGTATATAGTTGTTTTCTCATTTCCTAAATGAAACTCGACGTTACACAATTATTTGTAATCATTTAGGGGACATTAATTAGAATAAGTTCATTTTTAAGGTCTTGACATTTAATATTATACTAGTTTAACGGAGATAGCATCATCTACAATTACGAGGCCAAATACCTTTTTTTACAAAATAAACGTTTTCCAAGTAAATTGTAAAAAGTAGAAATTTTATAAAAATTAATTTTAATGAGTCTAAAATAGTGTAACAAAATTTTAATTTTTATAATAATGTCTGCACAGTATTCGTTTAAGTCGTAAATGAATAAAATCTAAATTACAAGTATTACAAGTGGAGATGGTAAATGATAAGTCAGCCGAAATGATCACGCATCACTCAATCAATTCTAACAACAATACTTTTCAAAATGGACGTTGTCAAGGAAACTTCTCTCCACTGTTTTAGCATACAGACTCCGACTCTGCTGCTACCAACCACGCCGCTCAGAATGAATCATATTAATGGCTGAATCGTCTACGACCCTCATAACGAATTTACCCTGTTACAACTCTTTCATGGTCAAAGGAACTATCACGAACGACATCAAACGCGGAGCACCGAAATTAAAGGAGTAGCAATTTCCTATAACTTCTCTAATGAAATGTTATGACCACTTATGCATCGACTATCTCGCGATTGCGAGTGCAATGGTTTCCGGAAAGCCCGTACATATACATGAGCATATGTCGCGTAATTTCCATCGCGTCGCGACAGTCCCGATGCAAATCTTCTATAGGGTGAGACGTTTAATGTTCATTTGCACGAATGCCACATTTACTTGTAAGATGTAATAACACTGTTTATTTAATAACATCTTTCGGAGTTGTAGAAAGTTTTAAATAGTTTCAGATAAAATATTAAATACTGAAATATTTCCATCAGCAAATATTATTTGAAAACACTATTTTATTTACTGTTTCAATCCTAGTAACATTATTTCTTTATATTATTTATTTATATATATATGTATATTATATTTATTTATATTATTTATTTGTATTATTTATTTATATATTATATTTATTTATTTATATTAAAATAGCAGTTATTCTGTTTTAAAAGTTGTTCGATCGATTACGTTACTATTTGTCACATTTCTAAGTGGGTGAAAATTAAATAATAATAATACAATGGCAAAAGTTGAGAATTATGATTTATTTACAAAATGCGACAGTTTTCAGTATTAAACGAAACGCGTCAATCTCAAAACGTGATAGCAAGCAAATAGCCCAAATATCAGTCGGTCATACGTAGTTCAATCATGCTCGAATCACGTGTCTGACCATTGATCGGTATTTCTACTTGGAACAAATGCAGAGGAAACGTAACATACCTGTAACAGCAGTTTGTTCGATACGAATGAAAAGGGCGACCGAAAAATTCGCGTCTTTCGGGTCCGTTGATTTTGGAAATTTGTTTTTATCAAATAATCATAATGATAGCTATACTTTCATTCTCATTCACGATCTAATCAGCCAGAAAGATTGCGGCACGATCGTTTTAGGTCTTCCAAGTCTTAAAGTATACTTTACAGTAGTTGCAGCCATAACTTCCAGAGTCATAACTAACACATTCATAGCACCCTCATATTTCACACATGAAACACTGCGCCAGCTCCTCTCCGCTTTTCTTTTCGGTATAATTCACATTGCAGAAGGGACACGCAACAACCTTCTCAGTATTCATCTTCGGTATTCCGAATAAGCAACGTTAAATTTTTTCTATTCTTGAGATGATTTCAAAATCGACGGGAAACTGTAAAATCAATATTCAACCGAGCAGATTACATTTTTGTTTTTTAAATTAAGTTTTAATTTTATACATATAGTTACCGCAACAATAACATCTGTAAGAGAAACAGTTTTAATAGTGATTCTTACCCACCATTAAAATCCAGCGATCCCTAGTAAATCGTTCCCACCTGATGCAATCTTACCGCTAGTGGTGGTATCAATCGAAACTATAATATCAAAAGTTACGAGGCCTTTACGCGCAATTTACATACAGCTGTATACGCAATTCTAATGATATAGCCAGTTAGTACTTTTTTAATTCTTTTAAACCATTTTTCGATACATAAAGATTTTGATTTTTCTATTGTACTTAAACCAGATTTGCACAGACGCAAACACTCGATTCCGAGGATGATCTACATTTAAAATAACTTTGCAAATAGGCTATTTCTCAGTGTAACATTGATCGAACCTAGATATCATTCAATTTTTGTTACGAGGCCGTTGCAAACGATAGCGAACCTCAATTTTTCCTTAACAATAAACCCGCTCCATGGCCACGCTTGGATTCCGCTCGGCCCAGGCTCCGTGACACCATACAATTCGGTGACACCGTACACCTAGTACATCGTACAACACGGAGCATATTCCCCTAGCCAAGGAGCCAACGAAACTCCCTAAACTGCGTCACGTGGTGAAACATATTCCGCAGAAAACTTCTTCCGGTGTGCTTCCGTCTGATCAGCCGGTGCACGGTCGGGTGTTATCCCCAATCAATGCAACGGTGGGACACATCTCCATAAACCGAGGACATAACCAGCTCCGTGGTCTGCCCCGTAATCAAGGAGGATCGAAAAATATACGTTCTGCCCCCTGGGGGGTTGCGGAGAGAACAGTCAGGGAAGCGTAAGATCGAACAAAAGTATCGACGGCTAGCAATACCTCCCCAGGGGGGCGGGGCGGAGGAGGGCCGCTGGTAAATTGTTCCCGAAACGCAGCGTCTGTTACCCGACCACTTTATATCCCCTTTTCTTTCCATCGTCGAGAGGCCGACCTTTCACGCGTTCGTCCTCGCGAGAGAACGAGACGCGAGTTGGCAGGGTTTCCCGTAAATCGTTGCTCGGCGATTCTATGCAGGTCTAACGATTACCTTCCCGCTTCCTACCAGTGCTCCCCCTCCGCCCATCCCCCTCTCTGCACGGAGCCCCGGGGAAACAGCCTTGACACGGCCGACGGAGACGTCGCGTCGCGGGCGGATAGAGACCGTGAGACCCACACGACACCGTCGACGACGAAGTACTCGGCTCGTTCGCCGTGCAAAACAGGATGAAACTTTCTCGCGACACAGGGAACACCCGGGGACAAGGGTATGGCGCGCTCGGCACCCGGCGAAGAAGGGATCCGGGGAAACGAGCGCAAGGGAGTTTAGTAGGTGGCAGAAGCAGAGATCCGAGTCTCTCTTTCGCTCTCTCTCTCTCTCTCTCGGTTGGGGTATGGGGGGCTATATTCATGGCGACAGCGCCAGATGTGCAGTAACGCCGCCTGGACGCTGAACGTCCCGCTGCTTCCAGGAGGATATTTATTGTGCCCTCTCGGACACGTTACTCGCTCTCCTTTGCCGAACCGTTACGTGCTGGCACGTAACCCGGTGCACGCCGCACCGCGCCGCGCCGCGCGCCGTCACTCCCGTGCACCGGCCGAATTCTTCGATGTCCGAAATCCTTTTTGCACCGATTTCACGGGCAAGTCGACTCACCCGAGTCCCGAGCGACACTTCACCACGGCACGACGACACTGCACCGATCAAAACCGATCACCATCGGATACGAATGAAATACAAATTAATTTGGCTCGCACTGAACAGTTATTTGTAAGCTTAGGAACAGAACGTTTCATTTAGAAATTTGCATCGCTGTATAACATTTAATCGGGTTGATTTACAGGGTGTTTCCTGCTTTTTTCGGGCAAGGTTGTAGGAGCATGATCTACAGGTGAAAATAAGAAAAAAATGTTATATGAAGTTTGTTTATGAACGCTTTGTTACAATATTATAGGCAAATATTGAATGTAGGAAGTACAGGCAAAGTAAACACCATCAAACTTCCGTATTATTCAGCTTTAACCCGGCTACGCTTATTGGGTCCATTTGGACCCGAAGCATTCTTTGCGCGCTTGTCACTTCCAAACGGAATGGCCGATGAGTCTGAAATTTCTTGGCGGAGAATAATTTGTTAAAATTTTTCTTCCACTTAAAAAAAATATTTAAAATCCTTTTTGAAATACTTTTAATAGAAATTGTTACACGTATGTCGTTAGGGGCCCATTTGGGGTCCATACGTGTTTTTATTATGGTCACCACATTCGTGACCATAACAAGCGACGAACAAGAACTGAAGATGTTGCACTACCATGAAAAAGGGTCAGAGGTCGGTGTACTTTTTGCAGTGATACCAATAAGAAAGATCACAAATACGATGTATATTGTACCAACTGTTCAAAATTCATTTGTAAAGAGCACAGAGCCTCGCTTTGCATTTATTGTACAAGAGACTCCGAAGTTAATTTAATTACGTATGTAATTTACGTTTACGAATGTAATTTTTAATTAGTATGTAATTTACGTTAATAACAACAGATAAATAAAAAATTCAAAAACATTTTATAGCTAAACATTAAATAAATAGATATGGGTCCAAATGGACCCAAAACAACTTATTGTCTTTTTTTAAAGCGTAGCCGGGTTAAATCGTTGCTCGAGGTCGTGTTTTTCGAAATTTCAAGGTCACCGGAGTTTTTCTTCGTTGGAACCACATATTTTCACCGTGGGGATACAATAGTTAAGGTCAGGATGTATGTAACGCTATAACCTTGGCGTGACCTTGAGCACGAAAATGGCATATTAATTTTCTGTCTTATTTTTTATATTATAGTTTTAATATTCGAGCGCAAGCATAATTTAATTATTATTTAATTCAACAAGTGGGGGTGGAGGCACATTATTAGGGATACAATTTTCGATTTTCCATCGATATTTGCGTTAACAAAAATTTTCTAAGAAAATTTCAGTTTATTTCAGAACGGTCCGTACACCTCTGTTAAAGGTGTACGTTTGTTAGACGGTTTTAACAGTGAAACGGCGTTGCAATTCCTTCGTGACTTCTAAATCTCGCATCAGTTTGTTCCGTGGAACAGTATCGTTCAAGAGATACTCTGTATTCAGGCAGAGCACCGTTCTCCCAGCGGATCCGGCGCAAGACAGCGAGGTAACAATTGTCAAGAAGCGGGCATCGTAAATCTGCTAAAATCGTAGGAAAGATACCTGACTGTTCCGGAACGCAGCGTCGCTGTCTGCTGCAACGGTACACGCTCGTGTGCTTAACACCGAACTTTAATACCGAAACCTACCAGGTGCTCACCCCCGAAGTCGATACTCTACTTGGAACACTGATCGTCTTCACAACCGAAGAAGTGTTGCAAGATGAGGGGAGGGAAATCGGATTGAGGGGAATACCCTCTCTCTTCGCCGACAACGGATCAGTCACGTGACATTGTGACGCATAGTCGACAGAGACGAAACGCGTCATGTGACCGGGCGGAAGAGTGGGGGAACAGCGTCGTAGAAGGGGGAGGGTAGAGTGGGAGACGAGTCCTGATAGGTAGGAATTGTTAATACAAACGAAAGAATTATTAACTACCACGTTGAGGTTGTTTCGAATTTTTCCGGATAATTTTTGAAATTACAGAAATATTTTCATTAGAAATTATAATAATAAATCATAGAAAATTTTTTAACGAATTTAATCTTTCAACGCTTATTGCTAGTTTATCGATTTCGTGTTAAATTCGAAACAAAATACTGTTACATTATTTCTGACTTGTTAAAATGTTCGATAAAAGAGATAAATATGTATACGTTTCAGTTTATTCGCAATTACTAAAGTGCCAAAGACACCTCGCCGGGGGAACGTTCAATGAATTTGTTTATTCAGCCATAATATTGCGCGACAGGCGACTACATTGTGAGGTACTTCAAGTGTTAATGGACTTGGAAGAGCGTGCAGGTACGTCTTCCGCACGTATTAATGGCTCGTAGTAAGGGCGCGTATACACGTCTTTCGCAGTCAAAGGGTTAATTATTATCCCCACCAATATTGCCTCAACGATGAACAATTTCAAGTCAATCAACGGGCACGGGACACAACTAAAAGGTGTTCGTGATAAGTAGACTGCGGACGTTTACGGAATTTCCAATTTTTCTAGTTCAATTTTAAGATAGCGGAATTAAATAAAATTCAATTTTTAATAGGAACAGGCTTTCCAGATCCGAAATAAATAAAAATCGTATCAAATTCTGTGGAATTTTGTATTCCAGCATTTTTTTAAATTTTCACTCCCACCCCAAACATATTCATGATTCAATATTTTTCCATGTAGCGAAGAAATTATAGCTTCTTTTATACGTAGAATATTAGTATATTTTCATAGTTTTCCGGATTTATAGGCTTTGCGACCGGAAGTCGTGGATTTTTTTCTAACGGACGGAGAAAATTATTTCACCGGGAGTACCGTGCGACTTACGTCACGATGATTCCCTGGCCGCCATTTGCGGCTATTAATCGCGCGTCCCACGTAAAGCCCGCATCAGTATTCCTCGCGAGGATACAGCACCCGTATTGTCTGTATGATCGTCCGTCTTATAAATCGTGGGCGGATGTAATTGACCGCGGATGCTCGATCGGCATTATTCGGTCACAGATTTATTTCAGCCGCGGCGGATTCAATCTCGTTTTGCAGGCCGGCTCCATCAGGGGAGAATAGGAATTGCCGAGAACGCAATAATAATTCTATGAACGGTACCGCTGCCAGGTTATGCAATCGAATCTATTGGGTCGCGCATTTATTGTTGCCGTGGGTGTTATCGCGAATTGTGCACCCCTCCCTCCCCCCACATCCCTTTTCTCTTATTGGTCGCCGGCGCGCGTGTTCGACCGCGTATTCCTTCTTCTTTTTTTTGTTTTTTTATTATCTGAACGACCAGACGCAGACGGTCGGCGGTTTGCAATGCTCGATTTTTCGCGACGCCTACCGTTGCACTGGATCGCGCACGGAAAAAAGAATGCCGTCCCTTCTAATTCCCCGAACGATCGGCGAAACCATTTTCGAGCCCCGTGTAAACTCCACGCGCAGGTGAAATGTATTTCATACGCGGGGCGTGCAAAAACTCGTAGCTAATCTAGCACAGTATACATGTTCGGCATGTACAGGGTGTATAGAAATTATACATCGCGACTATACTCGGTGGAAATTAACTGTGACGTTTTGCATGTTTTGTAGATCTGTGTCGGTTATACATATTTGGAAAATTTCATCGAAATCGACCGACGCGGGAAGAAACGACGGGCACATTGAATTTCAAGGTCGAAAGGTCAAACTGCGTGTCTTTATTGCATCGTATTCTACTTATTCTACTTATTATTCTACTAAGTAATTGTGGTGGAAGTTTTTGTTTATTATCGAAATGATTTTATTTAGATTATATTTTCGTTGCACGAAAAATGCAGTTTATGCGCTATTGACGAAGCACGGCGCGTTGGAAATTATTTCTTTGTTGGTGAAATATATCAAAAATACAAATAAAATCAGTTGACTAATGAAAAAATTTTTTTCAAAGCAACAAAAGTTCAGTTTCAACGCATTCGACTCTTTTGCACTATTTATTCTTTCGAATACGATTTAATAAAAACAAAATCGTTGACCTTTTGACCTTGAAATTAATTTTTAATTACAATGTAGGATCGCACTACTGTGAATACCAGTCTAGTATAAAAACTCGAGTGATCCGAAAACACCGAGTTCGTATATTTAGCAGCCCGAAGATCCACATCTTCAATAATGTAGCGCCTTATTCTAAGATCATCAATTCTTAAGTGGGAACGGAAATTAATGGAACCTAATCCAGGTCACCCTCTATCGATTTCAGCTCCTTAATGAAATCAACGTATTCGCGTATAAATCATGAACGACGGGTTAAATAAAAAAAAAGTTATTTTTCACCAATTTCGAAAGTGGTGTATTCCAACAAATGAATAATAAAAATCTCATTCCACAGTCGAGCCCTAACTGCTCGAAGAACTTCCGCAGGGTCCCGGCGAATTTGGTGGACGTCTCATTTCGAATTTAGCCGCGAGTGCACTCTGAACTCCTTCGAAAACAAATTTTCAATTAGCTGCAAAATAAATGGAGAATTTCAGGAGTGTGACCGTTTCTGTTCCGGGAAAACTGTTATAAAGTACTGCGCTTTAATTAAAACTTTTATTCCGTACGTTCGCGTGTAAACAATTTTATTTTCTCGAAAATATAAAAATGTTCCAGTTATAAGGGTACACAATGTTTATTGTGCCGTGAGAATGTTAATATCGTCGCAAACAAATTTTAAGGTGGACGAGGGTGTACACACTTATGAGGTCGAAAAATGAGCTCGACTTTCAGAATTGTTTTTCCTTTTCGACAAAATCTTTGGTACACAAGTTGCGTCGCAGTTTCGTCTGCAAAATAGTGAATTTTCATTAAAAAATATCCGATGGAAGCGCAGCGGCGAATCATTTTTATGAGACAATTTTCCCTTTTATCCGAATCAAATGTTTTCTCTGATTCACAATATTACGAAAATGTTTCTACGCGAAGCACTCCGTCGCGCTGTGGAGGCGTTATCGGCCGGATTTATCGATACGCGCGGTTTAACGAGAATCGTCACGAATTTTCCAGCGCCGCGACGCGCCGCGCCGGTTGGCTCGCACGATTTCTCGTGTTTCTTCAGCGCGCGCTTGTTTGCTACACGGTTAGACAAACGAATTACGCGGAAGGACTTCACGGTCGACACTTCCTGAACTTTGATACCTGCGAGTAACTCGCCGGGAAGTTCCGCCGCGCGTTACAATTGCGAGGGAATTTGTTACGCCTCTCGCGCGCTCTTTTCCCCAGGAAACGAAGTAAGCGCCGCGCCGCGCGTCGAGACAAAACCGGTGTGCGGTCAATGTTTTACGAGCTGTTTCGATTTAGGAGAGAGGCACCGAGAGGAGAACTTCTCTCGTCTGGCCGCGGCGTAAAAACTTTATGTACAAGGCGTCCCGACCGAACGACGCTATACGAATGCTATACCGCGACCGTATTTATGGTTGTTTAGTTTATTCGCTTCGCCGACGGCTTAACGATCTTGACACGACGAGGAACCCTCGCACGATTCCCGGCCAGAGATGAACAATCTTTCGCTCGAATTTTACCATCTCATTTTAAAAACAACGACGACCTTGAGAATCGTGCGAACGACCTTGAAAGAATCGCACACCACAGTACGCCTCGTTCTAGATCCAACGGCTTCGTTCTGACACTATTTTGCGTACCAACGAGGATAACGAAGGTAATTAACGCTAATTAACGAGGGTAATTCTATATAATTTTTTTCTTCATTTTACGGATATGAAATTGATATAATATCTCGTAAAATACTTAAATTGTTTCGTAACTGATTAGATATCAACTTATTTAATAACGTTACACAATATTTAGAATAATTGTACAGCAATTTTTAGTGCCAACGGTTAATACCTGTTAAACGAAACTCCCTGTATACAATTTTCGTTCACGAGCCCTACGGTGTCTCCGTTTATTCCACATTTTTTCAAGTTCCACGGTCATTGTATCCACAGACTGTTCGAGAGCGATGACCTTCAGTACCTATTTCAAAGTCACTCCTAATGTCGAACTTGAATTTTACGTATCGGCAATTAACCGATACATGTTAAATGTAACACCCTGTATATATCGTAGCACGGAATACTCAAACTTTCTTCGATAAAACGAAGCAAGGTCCGCGGGTCTCCGCGTACTTTCGAGAGTCTGCGACACACAATCGCGTGCACAGTAAGCGACGGAAGGGTGGAGGGGGTAGAGGGGTGCGGGGGCGTGCCTCGCTCGAAATTTCCCGCGATACGAATTCATAGGAATTCTCGAAATCGTTTCCCTGATACGTTCGTACACGATTCATGGAGCCGGATATCAAGTGTGCCGCATTAAATCGATCGATAGCCCGATGCACGAATATTCGACGGAACTGCGCCGCGCCGCGCCGCGCTGTCGTGAGAAGAGGGGGGGGAGTACGACGACGACGGTAGACAACGCTCTCGGGCTTGTATCCGGCCCGGCACTTCAATCCGCAAGAAGTTCCCGAGCCGAGGCTCTGAATGCACACGTGCAGTCCGACGCATTGTGTCACGATTCACTTTTAACCCAGTTTACCTTCTCCCCGCGGATCCCTTTGCGCTGCTGGGCGCCCGGCCACCACCAGCAGCCAGGAGTCATTCTACGTCAAATTGCATTGAATCCGCCGCATAGTCGCTGATTGCGCTGGCCGACGAATTTCAACTTTTCTTGTCCTTCCAGATCTCTCTACAGCAACCACCCACTGACGACCGTTGACGCTGAACCTGCCGAGCACTGAATGCGATAAAAATGTTTTGACGAGGCTATTTATTTAGCTTTTACAAGTGCCACCTTATAGATATAATTATGCCTACTTATAGACTAAATTATAGATATAATTATACGTAAATTCAATTTGTCCCGGTATTGTTTATAATATTATTTATCATAATATTATTCGGTATTATTTATAATAATATTTATTTCTGTCCAGGTACTAGCTTAGATTGGATTTAATATTTCCAACTATTGGTTACAATTATTACGATTAAAATATTAATCTAAACAACGATTTTGAGATTTTAAATTACTTTATAAAATCTGAATTTTATGTTAACCCCTTCGCATCATCAGGGTATACAGGGTACAGCCGAATAACATTCGGACAGGGGTGATTCTACAAGTGAATATTAATCGAAAAAAAGGAATAACATTTTTTCGTATGACACATGGTTTTCGGGGAAATCGCGGTTAAAGATCCGTTTCGCGTGTGTAGTATACGCAGGAAGTAGAATAGGTCGTTCATGATCAGACGCGTCAGACGATTCCTATCGAATAGGTCGTATACTCGCTGCATTTTCAAACTCGGTTTCCTCGGAAACGAAGCTTCGGATGAAAAAATTTTACTCTATATTTTTCTCTTATTTTCTCATAAGGAATCACCTCGTGCTCGCTTGTACATGTTATTCGGCCGCACCCTGTGTATACGCTCAATTTTTCTAGTCACTATCACCGGAGCATATATATACGCTCAATTTTCCTGGTCACTATCATTATTCTAACTATCGTTAGATTAACTATCTTTAGCTAAAGAATATTAATAAAAGAATATTAAGAATATTAAGAATATTAATTAACTGTCGTTAGCTATAGAATAGAAATGGTGATAAAGACTTTGTTTTCCTATGTCCTTCTGATGCAAATGGGTTAAAACTCTTAAAAAATATCGTTTGTTTATCCAAACTGATCAAATTAAAGGTAGCAAAAACTGCTGTCCAGGCTGAGGGAATCTTACGTATCCGTCCGATTTACTGGACACCGGAAATTACATAAGCAGTACGCGTGGCCCAGTTACCGGGACAGTTCCGCTACCGTGGCGAATAGCCCCCTCCCCCGAGCGTGTTTTTGAAAAAGATCGTGCATACAATGTTGTATGCAAAATCCGGCACGGTTCGACAGAGAGTGAGAGAGAGAGAGAGAGGGGAACGTGGACGAAGCGCGTGCGCGCGAGCTGCATACCGAGCCGCGCTTATTAAGTTGGCTCGTCGGGAAAAGAAAGGGACAAACTAATGCGCCGCCGAGCTCCCGTTTCGCATTCGAATCTCGCGCGGACCGGATACCTGCTCGTCTATTCCCGGCGTAGCGTGTACCCGGTGCCGGAGCTTGTCGACGGTGGCTCGGCGCAACAATGCGTCAAACGATGCAAATTAACACCCTCGGATATGACGCGCGGGTTGCGCCGTTCCCGTTCCCGTTGGGAATTACTTTCTTTTCATTTCGCGACTTGTTCGTTGACGCGGCCGACCCGCGCCCGTCGCAATCGAATTAGAATTTACAAACCGCTCGCGAATTAGTAGAATGGGCACGCGCGTGACTTACAACCGCCCCGGCGCGGCGCGACGCGACGCGACGCGGCACTGCCACCCTTCCACGGTGATTATTCGTTTCGCAGGGAAACCGTGAGGAGGAGGCGACGACGACGACGACGACGACACACGCGCACCGGAATTTATTAAACAAGCATAAATATTGTATTGTCGCGCGGCTAGCTGCCGCGGAAATAATAAACACGCCGGGAGAATTTCATTTCCTTCGGAGCACACGGTGTCTCTGTGATTGCGCGGGACGTGTTCTCTTTACTTATCCTCCCCCTCGCCCCCGCCGCCCTCCCTCCCGGCCATTAGGTTGTCTAATATATTCGTTCGCGTTTCGTTGCACGGGAATTCGGTATTACCGGTTTCACGTCCAGCTCGCTTGATCAATAGCACTCGCCCTTCCCCCCCTAACCCACCCCCGCCCCCTGTCGAAGTTGATGTCCATGTAATTGACAGAACGGCGAATTCTACAGGCGAACACCGTTCTCAACGCACCGTACAGTTCCATAAAAGTAGCCCGCCGATCTGTCAATATTGTTTTTAATGTACCGGGTGTCGCAGAATTGTGGCAGACACCTCAGCGCGATTCCACACCCCCGATTCAGTCGAAAATGACGAAAGGAACCGCCCGCGAAATTCACCTTGAACGTGGAAAACAAGGCCAAAGGAAAAAGCAACATTTTTTTCTTAATCGTTCAACGATTACAAGATTTTGACCTTGTTTTTCACGTTCAAGATCATTTCATCCCCTAAATCGAGGATGTGGAATCGCGCTACGGTGTCCGCGATGATTTTGGTGACACCCTGTACAGTCTGTGAGAAAAGTACGCCATTCGAAACGAAATCGCTTTTCACCATTGGACGATTAGGTTCACTAACGCGCAATAATGATTTTTAAGAAAATAGCAATTACAAGAGAAAACGCACTTTTTATAACGAACATTTTAGACACTAATTTGAAACTAATAACATTCTACCACGTACCACGAAATGGTATGGATGTTTTTCGTCGAAAGGTAACGCGTTTCATTCAGGTTTCGGATTTTCCCGATTTCTCTTCTGGCTATATCGGTCGCTTGAGATATCTATTGGGCGTAGTTGTAAATAGCTGCAATTTTTTTTTTTTCGAGAGAGAGCCTGCCTGAAAAATTGACGAGGTGAGGAGAGACGGGAGAACAGGGCAGGACCGTTTTGTCCTGGGATTACAGGTGTACTCCGCGATAACGCTGTCCGCCATGGGAGTTATGGTCGAAGCCTGTCTTAACGCTTCATTTGCTTTTGTCCATTATTCCCGGCAAATCTTTATTCTCTATAAAAATTTCCGATGTATAGTTATGCAAAACTGCAGGAGAAAATACAGGGTGAGTCGCGTAACTTGTGTCATCTTGAATATCTCCGTTATTTGTAATAATATGAACAAAAATGTTATATAGAAACATTTTTCGTGTGGGTGGAGGCATAGATAAGATTTCAAGGTCACCCTGATTTTTTTAGATGGAATGCTACATTTTTTCTCTTGTCATTATATTTATTTTACTATCACATCGCGCTAAAAGAAAATATAGCATTCCATTACAAAAAAATCAAGGTGACCTTGAAATCTATGCGTCCAAACACACAAAAAATGTTTGTATCACCATATGTCCCCCTCTGTACCGTGCAAGTTTCGTATATAATTTTTCATATTATTAGAAATAATGTAGATATTCAAGGTGACACAAGTTACGCGACTCAGCCTGCACATGGTTCCAAAAATCAAAGTTGAGCTTCAGAAGTCCTTGACGCGTTCCCACCTATAAAAAAGCTGATCATAAAAACTATGACGTTAAATAGATTGCTGTAAAATACAACTTTTAATATTTTTATTACAATTTTTGAAAAAATTTCTAAACTTCTAAAAAAAAATTCGAGTGGAGTGTGTTCTAAATATTTATAGGACACAAAAAGCTCTACGATTTGACAACAAATTAATTATCATCGAGGGCAAAGAACCATTAATGTAACAGTAATAAAAATGCAAAGGGCATTTCAGGGATCTTAGGAATGCCGGTAGCGAAAGTATCAAGGGTGTTAGGAGTACAAAGGGCCGCAGTACCAAGCATCTTACAAAACGTAAAAGACCTGTATTTCAAGGGTCTTTGGTAATGCAGAAGGCAACAGTGCCAAGGGTCTCAGGGAATATGTCTATGGCTTCCTTCCGCTCGACTCTCAAGAATCTGAAAATTGAAGGCGAAGTACGAAGCTTTTTTACAACGATTACGGAACAGAAAGTCCGTCGGATTTGAAGAAATGCGATTATATTTGCCGATGTATTTATAAACAACTTTTCTGTTGCTTGCGGGATTATTCGACTTAACTTGGCGAACTCGAGGAAACTTCGTTACATAACCTAAGAGCAGGAACTCGTGGAGACCACGTGACATAATCTAAAAATGTCGTGTCAGTTTCACACACAGACCCGGGCAAATTTTATTTGGAACAGGAAGAACAAACAACTGTTCGAAATAATTTATTTCATTCAATATTGATTTATTTGAGAGAATAGCAATTTCAGATAGTATACTCCTTCGCGTGGATTTCTTATTCAGTCGTATACACGGTGTCCCGGATGATTTCCCGGGGAAAATGTGAGTAAAACTTTCGGAGAGAAATTTCTTCGCATGCAAGAGCTCCGTTATTGAGAAACTCGAATTTCCATATTCTCGTATACCGGCCCTTTGCATTTTTCTATAAAGTTTCAAAATTGTAATACCACTAAAAGGGCAGGATTCTACGTGGAAACGTTAAGTCACATGATCAAAAATTCATGCGCACGAGAATACCCTCGAACTCCGTTTCCCCGAGTGCGTCTCAATATTTTCTATTTATCGCATTACGAGAGATTTTCGTATTCAAAATATTCGCCAAAAGTAGCGGAGTAGTGGAAACCTCTTCGTACGATTGCCAGGTGCACGTTCTAGTATACGAGCATTTGTTGTTCGAACGTTCTGTTACGCGAACTGTGCATTTCCTACTATAATATTGCATGTTAATACCCTAAGTGTTTACGTATTCGATGCTACGCCATGATATCTGTTTACGGTTGCAATATGAAATTGGTGTGCAGTGCTTGGAACGAGAACGGAACCTGACGTAATTGGGAACATTATCCTGGGGAACGTATTATTTATAATTAACATTGCAAAATCCACCGTCCGGCACTGTTAAAAAATCGGAAAACCTGCCGTTGGAAAATATTTATAAACAATCGCGAACGACAGAAATTTAATGAAATATTCAAACTTTAACGAGCATTCACGTGTTCTGTCTTTTATGGCAAAAATCAGTACGTCAAAATACCGAGTGTCCGAAAAATGGTGAAACGTAATAGAATGGAAAACGCGTTATTGAATAAATATCTTTTATTTATTCATGCGTATAGTTTCGTCCCAAAGTTGATAAATATTTTTGCACAAAGATGCGAAGTCTAGTTTCAACAAATTCAAAATGATAAGATGTACTTGCTCGCCCGGTTCTCCTCATTTGCTCCCTGATTTCATCCTCCGAATCCGTTTCAGTCGAGAATCTATAAATCATAGGACACAGGCGTGCAATGACTGCGCTGCTGCGCCGAGTTTATAAGAGCTGTATACCCGGCCGATCCCTTTTAATCCCATCCCCGATGCAGAATATTACCAGGATCGCTTAAACAATGATTCCCAAGGTAGACTCGAAGAGCAAATCAATCCTAAGAACGGCCCGCTATAAATTCGGGGAGCATAAAATCAGTTGCAGGCACATTTCGCAAATCCCAGCTTCTGTTGATGGGCAAGTTTATTGCTCGGCGGTAACCTCCTGATTAACTAATAAAGTCGTTGTTTATTATGCGTCGAACGATCGTGGAATTTCTTCCGGTGAAATGGGGACGCGCTAAAATAATTTTCGGTCGAAGAAATCAGAAATGTTGAAATAAGATTACGGTAGGGGTGAGAACGTTAAGCAATGAAGTACTCTTCGGTATTATTTTATATGACCTGTGACGACCTCGGGACGTTCAGGTGGCGATAAAAGCACGTGACAAAGCTTCTCCGAGATCTGCTAGTTGGGACTCATCGGTAAGACTTACCGGGAAGATTGCCTCAGACGCGGATGCGTTTGGTCCCTCGAAGAATTTCCTATTTCCGCGAGTACGGTGCAGGTCGTGACCTGCAGAAATCTCTTACCGCAGCACTCCATTTTCGTCCCGAAACGAGCTAAAAGGAAAATCGCATCCCGCGAAACTTCCGACAAAAGGCTCGAATGATACAGCCCCGGACAAATTGATAAACCACTTAGCATGGTTGCTTATTTACGTATTAGGTCGTTGCGTATGTCCGATTTTTAACAGATATTATAAATATTATATATTATTTACATATTTAAGAGAATCAGTCCGATCATGAAGAACTTTACTGTGATTTTTTAAGAGAACGATTGACTGTCCACCGGCGGTTCCTGTTGCAATTTGCATTCCTCTCACCAGTAGAATAGGATGCATTAAAAAAAAAGGTGTGACCTTTTGACCTTGACGTTTGAGGTGCCTGCCATTTGTTTCCGCATCGATTTCGATGAAATTTTCAGAATATGTACGATTCGATACAGATCTGTGAAATGTATTTTTTAAATTAACAATACAGGCCCGTGTGAAAAATTCGTAAAATCGTGAAATTTTTCATTTATAAGCAACATGGTTAATTAGTTGCGTCCTCACAGAGAGACACCGTCCTACAATTTCTACGATTAGCCTGAATCTGTCCGGCGGCAAGTCGTGCGTGTTCTTATTTATCATAAGAATAATGGAGAGTATTACGTACTGCATATCTGACGAACTAGAACTAAAATCATAAAGTCGATTGACCCGTATATGAGAATGGAGTGTCTGTCTGTGAGTTCCCTACTGAACTTGCAGCCAGACCGTACCGACCCTAACTTCAGCTCGCGACTCTCGGAGAATGGTAAATTTGCTCGCACCGACTGTCGTGTCTAATCAAATTACACGGAAAGTTCCGCAATTTTATATTATAGTTAAATAAGCCCGCGACGGGATTGTTAGTTAACAGACAAGATACGAACACACGGAAATTCAAAATTATAATTATATTTCTATTTCATTAAGTAAGCTGAGAGTGTTCACTGTTTTACCCAGAATCTTTGTTTTTTGTTTAAAAAATTTTTCAAGATATTTCACGAGGACCAAAATCGTCAATAAGAACCAACTTCTATACAATTATCCAAATTTCATCTCTCTAATTTCGGATTCGCTAAATTCGTTAGATTTTTTTTGGGAGTTCATGATGTCACACACTTATCGTGTAGTAAACCCGTGCTGGAGCAACGGTCAGCATTCAAATCACCGTTACAGCTGTCGCGTACAATACTTATCATAATTCCTTTATCAAGTGCGAGATGTTAATCCGATCCGTACGACGAAATCCCCGAGCAACGTAAATTTCGGTCGAGTCCCGTCGAAATTTCATTTACAAAGCAATTTAAGCGTAACCCTAAAATCAAGCTCCGCAAGGTGTCGCGTCACATAAATTCCGTTTCAATCGTACCCATTATCGGAACAGACGATGTAGCAGCGATAAGGCACGCCCTCTGTCTTTGTCGCGGCTGGGCACACGGGCAGACAGACGATTTATCGGTACAACCGCGACGCCTCTCACGCAGAGAGCGGGAATCAGTATCGCGCATGCTAAATATCAGAAAACGCGAGCCGCTAAATCGCGCGGGCTCTGGGTAAAAATCATGGAAACCCTAAATTCGAATTATCGCGGTGATTCTGGAGAGAATCTAACAAATGTTATTAACAGACTGCGGATGTTTATGCAATTTTTAAGGAAGTGGCATGAAATAAAATCGTATTTTTAATGGGAACAGACTTTGCAGATGCAAAACATATAAAAATCTCACTAAATTCTGTCCAATTTTATATTCAGGCATTTTCTCAAAACATTCATAAGCCATAAACGCATAAAGATCCGCAGTCTAGTTACTAAAATGTCTAACAATTTTCATTGTATACAATACATAGGGTGTCCCATCAAAGTTGAGCGTTCGAACATCTCGCCCACTTTTAAAAAATATTTCCTGCATAATGACCTTGATGCGACCTAGAGAACAGAAAATTCGCGAAAATCGATACAAACAGCGACGTGACGTCCATTATAATTCTCGTTATCGATTGGCCAACCTTTTGTGAATTTTCTGTACCCAAGATCACGCGGGATCGTGCTAGTGCAGCGTAGTGTAACGCCGATCTGCGGACCACCATGCGGCGTGTCACTTATCTGCCGCGGCGATATCGTTCCAGTGTGGCGGCCCGGGCACGGTTTTCCTCGAGGTGCGATTTCAATTTCACGCAATATAATTGGCATAAACGGCGCGAATATGGTAATGCGGTAGAGGGAGTGGGGGGCATGTTCCGCGGGAGCCCGCGAAGTTTCGGGACAAGTTCGGGTGAACGGTCGGTCGTAATGACTTCCTATATAGAAAATTCAGTTCCCACCTATTCAACGTCTAGTTCTGCCGGCGCGGCGTGGCGCGGCGAGCAGAAAATTCCGGAAACACGCATTGCTTTGCATACATTAAAACTAAGTGCGCCGACGGCGTGACGTACCGCGCCTGCATCGCGTTCGCGATACCGTAAGTAGATGCGGGACGGTGAATCGCTCGCAGGGTTCCGAGAACAAGTTCTTCCGTGCACGCCGCGCCGCGCCGCTGGAAGTCGTTTAAATTGTATTATTGCGCCGCGATAAATTACGGACCAGCGGGGCGGGGCGGGGGATGGGTCCTCGCCCCGGTGGAGGGGTGAAGGGTCAACGCGAGCAAATTTTTTTCGTAAGCGCACAACTTCGCGACGACGCCGCGCCGCCGATAACTTTCCGAAGGAACGCGGGCGCCGAGTTTCCGAGCGCCGGGGAATTTAACTTTCGCCCCCGTGATCTCCTGAATCTGTTTAATCTTCGCCCCGGTCCCGTTATCTGCCGCGAAACAGCTACCGTAGCTGCTACCGGTCGGCTTTTTACGAAATTTACCCGTAATTCATGGACCTTGAGGGGTTCTCGTCCTTTGACCTTCCCCCCTCCCCCCTGTTTACCAACGCCAAGATATTGCCGCGTTTTTCAAAACATTTTTTCGGATACTGCCACCCACAACTTCTCAGACGAAGGCGGTCCAGGCTGCTCGTTCAACGCAAGCAGCACTCGACATGAGTACAGTTTTTCTTTGGTATAAGGCAACCGTGTCCTCCTCGCAATAAGAAAATCTATAGTCCTCTATGAAGTTGTCTGGCACCGCTTATAGTGGACTGGGTTAGTGTAAAATCTCGGCCCGTTCGTGTACAGAGTAGAAAGTATTCGTACTCCTTTTAAGAACGAATAACTTTTCCAAAATCGTATTTTATATTACTCTGTAAAAGAATTTATCTAAATTTCCAGCCATTCTTTAACCGTTACATACCAAATGAATTATTTTATAACATAGAATTTATAAAAACATAATTTTACGTGCGTTCAAAATAATCCCAGCAGACGATTTTTGAATTTGTCGAGTTGAATTTCGAATTATTATTGGAATTTAAATCGTATCTCGATTGAATTGTATTAAATAATTTATTCCGAGTAGAGTTTCCGGTCGAAAGCGATTGATCTATCGGATGAACAAGGATTAAATGATGTTGCGTCCACGATACAGAAACATTACTGGTTTGGAGAGTTCTAAGCTAGGTAGGTGTTATTAGTTTACAGCCCTGGGGGGGATCAAACTTTAATCAGGATTTTCCAGAATTTGCCTTTCCCTGTTGAATCAAAGGTGACCCGTTATAGCCCAATATACATGTACAGGGTGTCTCAAAACTGAATGATTCCCGAGGTGATTAGAAGCGACATTTTCCTTTTGTCCGCATTCCGTCCGCTGTAGCCGAGCTCTGATTGGTTCCAAAACGAAAATGTCGCTCGAAATGACCTCAGAAACCGCCCAGTTCGGAGTGTTGAAGGAGTTTTGAGACACCCTGTATATTCGGCGTCGAAGAACAGGTATACAGGCGAGAACGACCGAAACGAATTTTCGGATTACCAGGCTGGTTTCATATAATTAGGACTTACCCTGCTCTGCATACCGCGTCCGTTCAACTAACTGCCGCGGGTGTATAACGCCGCGGAGTTTATTAAAAAATGTTGGCCAGTTAAGCGACTTCATTGAAATCGAAGTTATAGAATAAATTTTTCGCCCGGGCCTTGCTTGCTTGCTGGGAAAATGAAATTTTTCTGTAGAGAACCGAGACTTAGACCGTCTGTATATTACTTACCACTTCCACTTATTATGAAAACGCGAACTCTGTAAATGTAGTAGAGTGAATAATCACTGGTACATTCGGACAGTTTTATAAGGACCATAACTTTTATAATTTTTGACCGTACAGCTTGGATATTTTTCAGATGGTAGAACAATTTGTTTACTATACGACGTGAAAAAGGAATTTTTCAAAAAATGCAATTCACAACTTTGTTCGGGCGAATATTGGAAATCTGAAAAATACGTTTTGTAGAGCCGTATCGATTGCACGTATTCTGTAAATTTCATCGAAATCGGTCGACGCGAAGGAAAATGACGGACGCTTTCGATTTCAAGGTCAAAAGGTCAAACCCTCTTTTTTATTGCTTCGTATTCTGCCCGTCACAAGGTTAGAAAGCGTCAGAGGAACCGTGGGTGTAAACGCGATAGTTCTCTTATAAAATTATATTGTTTGTGCATTGTACAAATATGTGCAAAAATAAAATAAAAATCCGGCACTGGAATGCAACGCGAAATTTGAATTGCGCAAGCTTATCAGCTTACAGGATGCGATTTCACCGAGGATCACGGCGATTAAATTGAAATGGGCTTCAGAGGAAACTTTGGTAACGCGATAGCTCCAAGTTTTTCTTTTTTTTTTAACGTTGCGAGTTGGCACAGCATCTCGATTGAAGTTCCGTGTCATGTTTTTGCTACTTTCTTCACGGTGGAAACACCTCTGAAAAGTTCGAGGCGAAATTTTTGATTCACAAATAAATAAATATGCTAAGTAAACGAAATGTTAATTGAACGTTAAAATTTGTAAAATATTATTTAATTTAGTAGTGATACAAGACGAGATACGCAAGGTGTCTCAAAATGATCTGACATTTTACATTGTGCGCCATGTTTTGGCATTTTTTGGCAACGCATAGAATTGTCAAAATTTATTATTTTTTATTGCAAACGAAGCTCCATGGTCGTGTTGTTAGACTTCCTTCTTTGGGATTTTCTGAAAGGGGAAGCGTACGCCAATAGTCCACAGACCATTCCGAAGCCCGAGGGAGCAATTAGACGCACAATTACTGAAATTAGTCCGCAATTATGCCAACGTGTCATTGAAAATTTCGTGAAAAGAGTGACCCTTCGCAAACAGGGACGGGGCGGCCATTTATCAGATATTTATGTACTTTATATTAAAATAAAAACATTCGTGCTTTTCAAATAAATTTTTATTAATAAATCAAAATGTCAGGTCATTTTTAGACACCCTTTACCAGCTTCCAGGTGATAGAACGACCTGTAATTTCCAGTAAGAAAGTTGCATAACGCGACCCGCTGCATCGGACGCAGACGATTCAACATGACGAAAACACTAATCGTGCGTTGTAACTTTGTCATAATGGCCCCGGGGAGCATTCATTAATCAGAATGTCCGGGCACGTGTTATCGAAACATTACCAGTTTGTATTCGGAAAAGTTATAATCCTAAACTAAATTTGGCACTGGGTCCGGCCGGGCCGGCTGCCCCGGAAGTATAACAAGCAGATTCTGCGACGCCGTGCAGAAAGTTCACCAGCCACAGACTCTCGGAGCTCGAGAGCGTGTCACTGCTTCGGAACGTTACGATCATGGTCGTATAAGTCTTCCGACTTGATTAACCCTTATCAGCATCCACGTTCGTTAGCCGTAGAACACTTACTTGCTTTAGTGCACTGGTTCGTGTACGTGACCCGGCCGTCTCCAAAAACTTTCGGACAAAGCAAAATTCTGGAGATAGACTTCCCATGAAAACGAGCGAATCTATTTGTATTAAGAATTCATACGGTGTATTAAGAATTTTTATAATAATATAATTTAATTATAATTCTTAATAATCACAATGTATTAAGAATTTTTAGAGCGATTAAAATCTTTCGAATAACTTGATGCGAAAATCATGCATTTATTTCAAGCGTCCTAACGAAGCGTGGCGAATAGAATACGATGCAATGAAAAAAGAAATTGTCGACCTCTTGACCTTGAGATTCAAGGTAATTCTGATGATACAAATCTGCAAAATGTATCTTCTAAATTTTATAGATGCCCGTATAAAAAAAGTTGTGAACTTTTAGTAATTTCTTTGTAATTCCGACCAATTGCAACTTTAAAAAAAAAAATTGTTCCAACTTCTGAAAAAAATCAAACGTTCCAATATCAAAAGGCAACGGGCCTTTAAAGAGTGTACCGATATTATTACATTTGTAACGTTTAATGGAAAACGTTGCAGCAACTTCCTCCCATCTGTTCTCGTTTCCGGCCCGGTCGTATTTCCGCCACCGACAACAAGCGCAACGGAAACGATTAAGTTTTATTAAATCGTGATACATAAAGGGCCCTTTCACGTTTACGGGCGAATAAAAAAAAATCGAGTTAAAGCCCGCGCTCCCTTAAAATTGCCAATTTTAGGATCTCCGGACGGAAGTTTTTCCATTACGGCGTCGCGCGTTCTTCGTTTTATTGCCGGAGAAACCAAAATGTAACCGCGAGGTGAACGGGAGAAAAGCAGTAAGAAAGCTCGTGCCGGCCACATTCAATGATGTTTTTTACAGAAATATTAACTAAAAACTTCGGCGCAACAGATGCTTGCTAGTCGCGATGCCATGCCATGCCACGCCGTGCCCGCGCGTTACGAGGAACTTGAGCGGTACCTACCGGAAGTTTCACTTCGCCGGAAATATAGAGAAAAAGTACTATTTTCGTGAGAGGTGGTCTGCGTCGCACCGCCGCGCCGCCCGGGAAAGTATGCAAATAGTTTATTCGGAAAGTTGTAACTTAGCACAAACTGTATCGAATTCCTTAGGGGAATACAAACTTCCGTGCATTGTCGAATACAAAATGCACTCGAACCTCCTGCGATATTGGTACTTCACCGGCTCCCGCAGCAACGGAATCGAGTCCAGAAATATTCAATTCGAGCAACGCCCACTTTGAAATATAATAAATTAAATAGGTACAACAGAATGAGTCACCTCTATTAGAAATAACGAAAATAAATAGCCTGCGGATTTTATGCATTTACATAAAAAAAAAAAGATCAAATACGAAACGAGAGAGTCATTAGAGGAATTTAAGGATTATATTATTTTCGACATTTTGAGATGATTAAAAGAAAAAGCGAGAGAATCTGACGTTGCACGACCTTGGAAGTTGTTCGGTTACGTACGAGTGAATTTGCCTTGAAAGAATAGAAGGTCGCCTTCAAAAGAATTGGAGGACACCTCGAAAAAAATTGGAGGCCGCCTTGAAAAGAGTAACGAGAAGATGGCCGGTCCAATTTACGGGAGAACACTGTGTATACGCCCGGACGACCGTGGTTCGGATACAGGAGGTTACGGAGTATCGCGAGGATCTCCAACTCCGAGAGATCCGCAGCAGCCGAGGGGAATAACGTTTTAGCAAACGGAGCCGAAGTTCGCGAGTGTCCGACGCGCGGGTAAACAAACTCGCCGCGACCCCGAACGCGAAGCACCGAAACCAATTTGTTCCATTTACCTAATTCACAGTCTCGAACCCACCCCCTGCCCTGCGCCCCTTCGAGGTGGAAAGGGTGAGCGCGGGAACAAGAAAAACCCGGTGAAAAAGGGTGGAGGGGGATGGGGCGTGGGAGCAGGAGGAAGTGGAAGCCGAAGACACAGAGGAAAAAAGGAAGAGGCGGAAGAAGTGGAAGAACAAGAAGATAGTTAGCTTTCATGAACCGCAGAGGCTCGAGGGTGGTGCTCGCGGTGGTGAGCAAGTGGTTTGTAGGTGTGCGAGTTTGTGCGCCGGCGATGGTGGTGGTGGTGGTGGTGGTGCGAGCCATCCTGTTCGGGGAAAACGTGTCGAGAGGGGTGGCTAGGGTCGGGAGTTATATCGGGTTACCACCACCACCGCCGCCAGCACCACCATCACCATTGCCCAGCATCGCTATCACCATCACCGGCGCGGCGCGGCTCTCGGCGAACTTCGCTTCGGTGCCCGCGTCGTAAACAAGCCCGGACTGACCGCACGAACACGCGAGGAGGATCGACGCGAGCGAACGGAAAAGAAAGGGAGAAGAGGGAAAACGCCGGCGAAACGTTTCGCAACCAACTGGCCGCTACTTTCTCTCCCGCTTTTCCCTTTCTCGCCGATACTCCCGGAGCCGGTTCCCCCTCTTGCCCCTCCGAGCCTTCCATATCACCCGCCCCAACCTCCCCTCCCACAGATAAATATAAATCATGGGAATTTATTTACCGAATTATTGCGACGAGCTGAATCCCCGGACGAAGCCCACGCGGCCGCGCGAAATGCTGGCCAGCTAGAGGATCCGTAATCAGTGTTGGGTATTACTCGAATGAATTTTTCTTTTAACAGGAGCGGGCTATTAGGATGATTTACTCGACACAATTTATCTTAACGCTGGGTCTACCGAGCACTAAAAGTGACTATTTTGTATTATTTTATGAAAATAACAAGAATCGATTTATCCAAATTTTTAGGCATATTTTTTTTATAATATGTATTTATATCCAAAGAAATTGGTTCGATAATTCCTCGGGGATGCATCTTTACAATCTCAATGTTTGCAGATTAAAAATATTATAACCTGTCATTTTGACGGATCCCGTAAACCTATTGTTAACATTGTAATAACCTCTTTTATTTTATTGAAAGAACGCGACTTTAGATTAAAAATCTACGAGTTTTCAGGTAGAGAACATAACCTCTTTTCCCAGTGCTATATCCTATATAATCTATTCCCTGTTAACTAAAATTGTTATTACATTGCTTATTCTTACAATTAACAAAGACTTATTAAAGATAATTTATTAAAACTTCTTAAGAATAATTTATTAAAGTTATATTAAAAGACTCTCTACTAGAAGAAAATTAACGATGTGTGAAGATACAGGCTTCGATTGTTAAAGAGAGCTTATTGTCGTACACGGTTTTTTAAAGAATACTCTTTAATATAATTTTTTAAGAGAACGATCGCAATCTTCATCCTTGCGACGAGTGGAATACGATGCAACTGACAAAAATGTCTCACCGTTCGCCCTTGAAATCCAAGGTCAATTATTGCAGCATCTTACGCCGATTTCCACCAGACCGTAGGTGTAGAATCACGCCGACAGTCGCGACACGTATAATTTCTTTACACCCCGTACATGTCGAGAGCGGAGCGGTCGTGTTAATGACGACTGCAGCTTGTTTCGGAGACAATGCGAGCGGTGTTCCCGGCCGTTGATGAATTATCATTGCAATCGGATCACCGGAATTTGATTTATAGCCGCGCATTTTTCATTAACGCGTCCTGGTTCCCAAATTCAATGGTGATTGATATGTCATATATTTGAACGTGTCGCGCAGCAGTCAATGTCTGTTGAGCACTTTCAGGTCACCCTATAGAACGGCTTTGTCCCATTCTTTCTCCTCCCTTTAACATCCAACTTCTATCAATAATAATTGAGAATATTTAACAAAGAATGCAGTCATATATTTTACACCGAACCAGAGCTAACCGAAACTCAAAAAATACCAATATTTAAATTGAATGTTATCGCCGCTAGGTTCGTTCAAAGTTACACTGCGAAGTAGCCTAATTTCAAAATTTTATGATTGATTGATTGACGTTTCGATCAGTGTAACTTTGATCGAACCTAGCGCCGATATCAATAAATTTAAGTTATTCTTATGTTTAAAAATTAAATACCAATATTCTTAAGAAACGAAAGTGTAGATAATTATTTCGAACAGGGTCCTCCCTACCGATTTCGATGACCTTGAAATGTGTTTTCAATGTCATTCCGAACAACTTTTCCCTAATCTAACGAATTAATACCGAGCGGCGAAAGTTGTTCAGAGCGATGACCTTGACAACATATTTAACGGTCATCGAAATCGGCGAGGACTTCCAAATAATTGTCAATATTTTATTCAATTAATATTTAACGCTATCCGGGGATCTAGTACACTAACGGGTGATTTGCTAAGTGACCGGCCACGCAATAGTCAGCTCGATTTTCTCCTTGTCAGCTTTGTCACCGCCGCGTTAGAAATATTTTTCTCCGTTAACGCAACACGCAACAGTGCCGGCGAATTGCAAGTAACACGCGTCGAAAGATAAGTCGTACACACGAGAGGAGTCGCGGGTTTCGCGTCGCACACGGTCACCATCGAGCCCGTGTTCATTTTACATATTTCACTGGGAATACAGTCCGTTCGGTCGACACGGAAAAACTAGTTTCTTCTTCTGCGTCAAAGTGATCGGGTCTACTAATATTGATTGGACAGCGGCCCACGTTCACAGAAACTCAATAAAATTCGCTTCCTTTGTGATGCGAATTCCTCCGGGACTGTGGGTCTTCGTGCTGTTGCAGAGTGTACACGACTATCCCGAGGACAAAGCAATTAACAAAAGTGAATAACAATTTTATTTCGTTTTTGTCGCGAGGAACCGAGACGGAGTTTTCTCTGTCAGCAGATTTCTGCGAGATGCTTTATTACGCGCAATACCGACGACAACCTGAACATCGATCGAGCTAATAAGTTAATTCTCGACGTGTAAAAGTGTTACAGTTTCGATCCGATATAAGACGATGGCTCGGGACCTGTTCAGCTTTGCTTTGTCTTATCGCAAAATTAACATTTATTAACATTTACATCGTAATAAAACTGTACACTGTTCAATGAAGTATTCTCATTATGTTAGCAGTGAATATGCGATCTAAAACTAAAATATACACATTAAATATAAATAAACTGTATTACTAGAAAAAACTATGCAATGCTAAAATAAATGATAAAACATTCGTATGATAAAAGTACAAATGTAAAATAACCTCAATGGTGGCTGAGAATGCTAAAAATAAAAATGTACGATACAACGTATAAGTAGAAACTGCAAGCATTAGTCAGACTGGCCTGCGCGAAGCAGCGCATACTGAATGATATTTTCAGAGATTTCAGAGATATTAGAATTCCCCGATAGGAACTCTCGATTAACACGTTGACTGTTGAACCAGGCCTCGTAAAGATCCCGCGAAATCGAAACGGTATACCTCATGGAACAGAAACTGAAAAGTTCAAATTTATTGTAGCGGTAGCTCCTTTCGCCTTCTTGCATCCATGCTCGGCCGACGAAATTTATATCGTTCGATGTATCACTAGAAAAATTGATTTTCCAGTCTGGCCGAAGAATTGTGTCACCCATATATCGGTGACGCGACAGCCGAAGTGTTAAGCGAACTTTTGCGTCGCCTTTTTCGGCTGTTGCTGGCGAACTGTCGCAAGGACAAGTGTGGAAATTTTATGAAAATAAGATCACGCGTACTCTAGTAAAAATGTTCTTCATCCTTTATTCCTGATGTGTTATTACTATGTAAAAGTGATAAATAATTGACACATAGCATGTAATTAAATGTATGAATAGTACATTATTAATTAGATTTTGGACTTCACGAAGACGTAATAATGCATTATTGGTAATATGTACGAATTAATTAACACGTAATTAAATGTATTAATAACACATTATGAGACTGTGACCGGTTAGCTTATCGTAACCATAGAATCAACAAAAACGGTGATGTTAACATATTTGATAGAGAATAATGTGAGGATTTGTAATAATAATTGCTAGACAGTCTGTTAATTACTTCCGTGTATAATAAAAATAGAACAATAAATAGAAAAAAACATAGTAGTCCGTCACATTATCTGAAACTTATTAAAATTATTTTTAATGAAATTAATGCAGAACATTTTTATGTCACATAAAAGCCAATCTACTTGCGACAAATGGAAATAAGCTTACAATGTAGAATATTTGATCCAGAGCATGGCGTTCTAACATGCCCGCCAGTGAATGCGTCGAAAGTAGGCCCCTCGTGAAATATGATCGACGTTTGATAGTCAGCATGGTCGTTAGTGCGTTAAATTCGAATCACCAAACCGTTCACGATATTTTAACAAAGGAATTGGGCATGCGGATGCTTCAATGCTACATCACGATAACTCTCCCTATCGCACTGCCATCTTCGTGACCTGATTTTTTTGCAAAAATAGGATATTCGAACTGGCGGGCTGCTATACAGGGTGTCTAGTTTAAGTGCGATCCCCAGAATATCATCTTTAATTCTGTAGCACAAAGAACATCGGAATTTTCAATGACTTTTACTTGTTGTACCATTTTATTAGACGTTAGTCGTCCAAAGACTCTTTACAATAACCACGCTCCTGTTATTTGTTAAAACTTAGACGATAGTTCGATAGATACAACGGTGTTCTGAGTAACCAGTGATATTTCAAAAAATTTCACGAAATAGTATTTTTTGAAATATTTTTTAACTCTCTGTTCACGTCGAAATATTGCAAAAACATTTGATACCAGATTACTCGCGATCTCGAGTATTATGTGGAGCCAGTCAACAACGGATATACACAAAAAAACGAACAATAGCAGAGGCGGATCCGTACAGTCTGAAATTCGAAAACTCAATTCCCTCGAAAAGTAAGCATCCCGTGACATAAGTTTATTTTACATTTCTCATTTTTGTTTGCCCCCGGTATCATTCTCTTTTCAGTTGAGAGATGAAAAAGCAAAGGGAAAAGTCATGAAACCGACTGCTTTCGATTCCGATTTACAGTCTCGCGTCGCAGAACACGATAAGAAAATATGGCGCGCAACGCTGTAGGTTCGGCAATACGGGACACCTGATTTTAAAAGCTTTCCAGAAGGGATTTATTCTTTTCGGTGAAATCCAGTGAGGAAAAATAAAGAAAATTAAAATACCTTATTTTTTCAGGGATACCAACCTCGACTTTTTTCAAGGTAACCTTCAGGTGATCATACTATCGTTGAATTCGCCCTTACATGTCGGAGAAAAACGTTATTTTGTTCGAGAAGGGGTAAATGCACCGTGATGGGATAAAAATATTACTCAAGGTCATATTTTTCCTTCTTCAAAGTCTTCGCACATCTCCCGATTGTCGACACTGCGGCTCTGGGCCACACTTGCCCTATCTCCCCACCTCTGACCTAACCCTTTCCGACTTAGCATGCGTTCATTTATGTTTCCTGGGACCCCATCGATCCGAAATTACTTATTGTTTCGCGAAATGGGGGTTGCGTGAGGAGGCGGTGTGTTGAAAATTCCACGGAGAATGTAGCGCCTTAACGCGAGAGGGGTACGCGCGTGCTCGTCACGGGTCACGGTGTGCTTTCAGGTGCGGCGGTAATGATACGTAGGTGTCGATGGGTGGGGGCGGAAGGGGGGCCGGTTGAAATACTCCTTTTAAAAATTCCGTAAAACCCTTGAAATATTAAGGTCTCGCTAATAGACGGTCTATTTGGAAACGGGGTCGCCGGCGTTAAAGTCGAACTTTAAGAATTTCACCCCCGATCGTCGCGCCACCTCTGCTCGGGCGAAAGTCTTGGCCGTCTTGCCGTGGCGTGGCGACTTAAGGCCGCTACTATTTCAAAGTCGACGTTTACACGACAGCTGTCGAACGGCCGAGCCACAACCTCTTTCTAGGTCTAGCTAAATTTTTTAACAGAGTCGTGTTTCAATAGACACCGTGCGTCTTCTCGTCCGAGAGAAGTGTTCCTTCCCTGGTCGAACACCACCGTCCCTTCTTCCCTCCTCCACCTCCTCCACGGTTTTTAAAAACGCTCCTCTCATCCCCTCCATTCCGTTCTCTTTTGACGGTCTGGTAAATTGTTTTCCGGCTCGACGACGGGACGCAGAGGCCACGCGCGCCACTGCACAGAGACACACGCAAATGAATCCGTGGCTCGCGGGATTTTTCACCTCCCCCACCCATCCCCACCTCCCGGGCCCCGGCCAATTCCGTGATAATGCAATTTCCGAGTCCTTGGCAGACAACAACGACGGTAATTCGAAAGAATGTCCCTCCTTTCGTTGCCAAACGTCTTCGTACCTCCGCGCGCGGATAATGTTCGCAAATTGCTCGTGACGCAATTCCGCCCACCTGCCGACAGCCCGCACGGACGGTTTACCGTCGACACTTTTCCGCGAGAGGTGACAAAGTCGAATATTTCACCGGATATTGTGTCAGCCCGTCGAGCAGTTTTGTTTTCCTTTGTTTTGTTTTGTTGTTTTTTTTTTTATATTTTTTTCTTCCTTTCGGCCGGTTGTGTTTGCCCGAAACGGTACGGCGTACAGTTGATCCAAAAAGTGCTTGTGCGCTGCGCCGTTCAACGGAAAATTTTCCTCGACATTTCGATTCGCGATTATTTTATCCATAATTGATTGTTGTTTCCATAATCGCGCGCTTTAAATAAGAATAACTGACCTTGAACTGACCATGCGCGAAGGTCATTGTGTTGTATACGCACGAATTCGTTTGGTCACACGATCTCATATTTAAAAAAAAAGAAATTGAAGGTCACCTTCATTTCTGAAAAATAATACATCCGATATTTATTCGTCAATATACTATAATGAAGATCATCGATTTTACATTGACATCTTATTTTAAATATATAATTAATTTTAGTAAAATATGCGATCTGGATTTTTTTTTTTTGAACAATTAGTTTACTAGATGACGACGTCAATTTTGGAGAAAGTTGTATATAACAACGATGTTTTCTTCTTTGCCCTTTTCTTTGTACTCATAAATTCCTTAATCAGAGTTGTATTCAGAAATGTTCCACTTTATTGTCCAACTCTAGATGCTAAGTTATTCTTCTAATGTTAACATGGTGCTAATAATCCCATGTGGGGTTTTATAGCTTAATAAAAAAAAAGAATCTCGCTATCCCTTCTCCTCCGACGAAAGACATCAGGTGCCAATGAGGGTCTCTCTACGGGGCCCATAAGCTCTCGGGCCGCCGAGAACGGTGTCAAGCCGCACAGGTACCCTCATCCGCGATACAGTATTTTATCGATAATTGTCCCAAGCACGGGTCCAGCCAGGGACAACGAAGCCTGAGGGTCCCGATCGCCGAAAAATGTAAACATAACTAATCCAATGTAACGGTTAGTGGTTACTAAAGAAAGAGACCTTTTAATTTCCGAAAAGACAAACTTTATTTAACGGTACTCGGTATCGTGACTTATACTATATCGACTCGCGAAGAGAAAGGCTCAGTAACTATTCAACTGAGTACTGAGGGATGAAGAAGAGCGCACCGCGGATTTCCTGCCTATTTATGTGGTCTTCGAAAAGGCGTGACCTTTCGCAGACACGAAGGAGGAGTTTGTTTGTTTCCTCGTTACCGCCTTATTTGGGCGGGGGTGGAAATCCCGGTTGTCTACTTAATATACCTACCGGCAAGGTGGTCGCCATGTGCGGGAATAAAGACTTTTTGGGACCGAGCTTGCCGCTCGGTCGAACAGACCCTACTAGGACACGACTGGCAGCGTTTATGACGGGGTAGCTAAATTTCTACGCTCCTACAATCAATCAGTAAAATTATTTACCATCCTGCAGATGGGCCAGGGTAGGTTTTACCACTCTAAACCCTAACATCTGCAGGCGGTTATTTTTATTGCCTAACGCTGCGAATCGTGTACCGCTACACCAATAACAAAACTTCTTCATTTCTCATTATTTTTTATGGAACTTTGACCAACCACGTTCTGTCACTGAATTAGTAGTGGTCTCACACCGAAATACCCGACCCGTATTATGTTACACTTCTCGGCGACCGCAGCCTCTCGAGCTTTAGGGCCCCTCTTCGGGGTATACCCAGCTGTAGTGGGGATAGTTTTGGGACAATTATAGGCCAGATGCTTGGGACATTTATCGATAAACACCGTACGTCGAAAGTTGTTACCGAGTCGTGGTCGTATATCGAGTGAAAACTGTAGTTGGTCAGGTTCCACGAAACCGCAGAGAGCCGGTAGGCAGTATCTGCTCGGAATTTCGAGAGGGGAACCGTTTCGTGGGCGTAGCAGCTGTAATTGTTACTACGTGATCATTGTTTTCGCCGAAGGGAAACAGGATTGAGTTTACCTTTCGCGTGCAAACAGAGCTTTCAACGGATTTTAATCGCGCGCATTGACGCAGCCCGCGCTTCGATGTTTTTTTAGGGGTTATTTCATATCTGCCTTGGAGGCAACATGTTTGCTTACAAGCTTTCCCGTCCATTTTCCGCGCGCTCGGCCACGTCCGATTCGATACCCCCGGTAACATTTGAAAACGTAATATCCGCCCGGCAAGAAAATACACACGGTCGAACATTATTTCTATGCGATAGTTTAGCGACACAACATTCCGGCGACGTTACGTCTTATTTCGCGAACGTGTTGGAGATTTGTCCGTTCGAACAGGGTAGACCGTGGCGAGTCGGATCACTTATCGTTTCACGATAAAAAAAAAAAGAAATAGTTAACCCCTTCACATACAAATGAAATACAAATTAATTTGGCTCAATTTAACAGTTACGTGTGAGCTTGGAAACAGAAAATTTTATTTTGAAATTCGTATAATGTTAATGGACAATAATTAAATAACATTATAAAATAGTAAATTAGTAGCTCTGCAAAGTATGAAGCATTTCGAAACATTTTCACGTCTCCCAGACGTTATTTTATGCCAAAGGGTTAAAATTCAGAAGCATAATATTTTATTATAAATTCGTAACAAGTATCCGTTTAACATGATTTTTCTAAAGTTTATTTACATGTCTCGATGATGTCTGATCGTGCGTTGCATTTAGAAAAACTCCGATGACCTTAAGGAACGAAAAATATGACCTTCGAACAAAATAACGTTTTGACATTTTTCCTTACCGTAAAAAAATAAGCTATTCAGGATGCTCGAGTAAAGTAGGACACCTCTTTAACTATGAAACTGCCACTTTTTATTAATTAAGAACCGGGGAAAATAAATTCGTCAATCTGTACCTTTAGAAACGTTAACATAATATTCTGTTACGTCGTTATTATTGTTTACGGTCCGATGTATCGCAAGCATTTCGAATGGAAGGTTCACAAACGTTTCCATGGAACTTCAAATTTCGGCAATAATATTTCAAGATACTGACGTGAAATAAAATTGAATATCCTTCGGGAATGGGCTCGGCGAATTCAAAGTAAAATGGAAACGTATTCTATTTTATTGGAGTTTATGTTTCATCAATTTTTCCGCGAATTCGTTGGGTATAAATCAAATTCCGCTCCACAATAATTCACTGTAGATTGAATGGTGCGTGACAACGTTGTAATTATTAACAGATTGGCATGCGAAAAGGTAGAAATTTTGCGGACAGGATTACGTGAATAGATATTGGACTGGTTTTCCCAATCCGAGATTTTATTCCGGTAAAAAATAACACATAAACGGTTAGAGTGTAGTCGAGATTTTATTTCCATATTGTTGCGTGCTGCGGATGCATTAACCCCCCGCCCCCCTAAATGTAATAATAATAATACGGGTTTATATCGCAATGCACGAATATTGCGACAATACGGGGCACGAAGGAAATTATCGAAAGTACGCGATAACAATGAGTCTATACCGTTAAACTACAAAGGGAATTTCTAAAGTATCACCTTGTATAAGTTTGTACAGTTCACGATACAAATATTTTTATGCTTTAAATTAGCAAGATAAAAATATTTTATTTACCGGTATGTTACTATATGTTTAAAATAGTATTTCATCCGAATTGTCGGACGAAATTATTCAACATACCATAAAGGACATTTCCAATTTGTACAGTTTACAATAAAAATATTTTCATTCTTTAGATTACCACAATAAAAATATTTTATTTACCGGAAATTTTACTGTCTGTTTAAAGTAGTATTTCGTTCGAGTATGTAGAACGATTATTTTTCTACAAAAATTTTATTTTATCCAGCTCTGTTTCACCCAATCAGCTTCCTCATAAATGCGCAAAACTCCGCAGTCCAGTTATTAGAAATATTATATTCGAACGCGTGCGGTAAGAAAATTTTTTTCCGCGTTAGAAATTATCGGTAGGTCACCCAGATTCCAGGATAGTTGAAGAACAGTCGCATGTACACGTAACATACGAGTTCTACTTGGCACACGGTCCGCTTAGGTTCCAAAAGTCTTCGCCATGCTGCTACCTTTCCCGGCTTATATGAAGCCGTTTTTTCTCGTAACCGTGCGTGAACTTCGGATTTTTGCGGACCGAGGGAACATGATCGCACAAGTGTTTTCTAATACAACCAGGCGCTAGTTTTGATTTTGAGCATGGTTAAATTATTCTCGAAAAAATTTAAAGTAGTCTTAGATAAAACTACTGTACACAGAAATATTTTTATAAACGAATACTCGTTGACAATACTATTTCATTTGATGCTTCAATCTCCAACAAATACTACCTCTGAACGAGTATTTAAATTAATGGCAAACATTTCGCGACTTTCTCACTGAATTATTGTTTTCATGTGTGCTATGAAAATTCGTTTCTATCTATGCGTTTCAAAAATCGATTTTTTCCCTGTATGGTTAGCAACAAGGGTAGCAAACGCGTTAGTATTGTCAATTCGCAAGCAGATTTGTTTATCAAAGGTCAGTTTCCTGTGAATTTAGGCTAGAAACACCTCCGAGTGGAGGTCCTTTAATAAACTGCAGACCCTCGGGTCATGCTAGAAAATTTTCCAGGCACGAGGATGTTCTTGGAAAAGTCGATTCGTGCTCTGACAAGTGGAGGACCAGGATTGCTCTTTTCTTTCTCTCGACAAACGGGGCCTTTCTTATTCGAATCAACCCAGAAACAGGAGATACATTTCACATTTGATATAGTTATTTAAACATTGTACTCAACCGACAATTTTTGTACAAAAAACGAGCCCCTAGTGAAATAAAGTTGCTCAGGATGATGACCTTGACAACGTATTGAAGAATAATGACAAAATTATTGCAAAAATTTACCCAATTATCGCATAAATTTCGGCACGAAGTGGTCACGATAAATGTTATTTCTTCGTTTAATGAAAATCATGTTCGGACTGGCCACCCTAATTAGGTGAATTTCCTGAGGAACGGCACGAGGTTTCAGCGATAGCGGTGCGTTAATGGAGCAGTTCGCGAAAGTTCTGCGGCATAGTTTAGCGGAAAAATTATTCGGGGAATGCGCGGAATATCGTAGAAGGCAGGGCTCGCAATAATTTTGGACATCGGCGAATTTTTGTCGTGCCGCAACATAACCTGACAGACGATTATCGTTCGCCTTTCCATTTTCTATTCGATGACGTGCGCCGTGCTACTACATAGAAACGGAACGACCTGTGCTACGAGATCCTCGAGAGAAGAAGAAACTGCCGATTGGATTGCTTGTCCGGGACACTAGCTCGGATCTTTTGTTTGCCGGACAACTGTCCTAACAGATTGAGCTATTCAGGCCATCGACGAATTCTTTCTCAGGTTGATATTCAGAGTGGCTCTCTCCGAGCCGGCCGGATAAATTCGGTCTTTCTTCTTCCAGCTCAGCTAGCCGAGTTTCGGACAACGCGACCATTGAAGGAAGACATATTTAATTGTTGTATAAATCTATTTCTGCTGCGTCGTCGTCGACATTTTGCTCGTGCTAAAGTAATTTCGGTTCCTGTCAATTCGGAACTTCAGCGACTTTTTTTTTAATTCTTCAACTTTTATCCACACAGCCTTTGTCTACTTATATGAAAATTGGAATTTTTTATTGTGTTATAAAAATTGGAATTTCGATACACTGTGAAAATTGGAATTTTTATTGAATCGATAATAGAAACTGCGCTTTAAGATATTTTCGCAGAAATACTACTACTGGATATTATTGTTATTGCTGCAACCACTTACAACAAAACGGTCCGCGAAATCTAAATTTATTCGATGGTGGAAGACCTGAAAAGTTAAGGTTCATCATAGTGATCACTAGACTGGAGATCTTTATGGGTTTGTAGCTCATAAAAATTTCCGAAAACAGTAAAGCTGAACGTTCGATAAAATTTAGTACAGTTCCTGGCTGTTTCTTATCTGGAAGAATTACTACTACAGGAAATGGAATTCTCAGCTCTGTTTTCTCGAAAATCGTCTATTAACATCAGAATTTACATAAACATCTGCTTTCGCTTATAATCTAATCAGACATAAAAATCGCAAAACACAAATTTCAAATATTTTAAAAGTATAATTTTTATAGTCCATAATACGAATAATATATTAATTGAAAATTCTTTATTAAGATAATACTTATTAAAATGTCTTTCTTAATAAAACTCTCGTAGGTAGATATTTTTTTAATCATACAGAAACTCATGAGCCAGGATTTACCACAGGACCTACTCCATCTACGGTTTTGTATCTCGAAGAACTTAATTAAACTTGTTACACTCAAACTCTTATCTTAAAAATTAATATTTAACTTTGAACAAAAACTGTGTCACCCATATACACATGTATGTGCAACGTTTTAGCTTCGAAGAATATATTAACAAGTTAGTCTTTATAATAGCATATTTAAAATTTATTAAATCGCACAAAATATTTTGCAGTATCTCGAGACAGGAATAAATGGTTAACTTTCGAAATTTTTACGTTTCTACAAAAATTTTAATTTACAACATATTTTTAGGATCACTGTACGAAAATATTTTACAATCAGAAAGGAAGTAGCAATGTTAAACGGAGTCCAAATTGATTTCTGTGCTACTTAATTTTCTTACAAAATTTTTTTATGAGGTTAAATGTCGACAATTTTTCCAGAATTTAGTGTTCAAACACTTTTCGGTTCCACTGTACCTAGATTTGGGACTATCGCGGTCACACCCGTGACTGATATGGACATGACTCACCTGCAGATTTGTGCATGGCCAACCCTGATACGGGCCACTCATTTACTCTGTATCCGCCGAAGCGGACAATTTATTCGATGGGATCTTATCTCGGGAAATATATTTTCTGGTAGCAACAGCTTTTCGTGCACGCTGATGACTAAATAACGATAATTGTTACGGCTGCTCCTACTATTGTTTCCAGCTGATTGAATCAGTTCTCGTGCGGACACCATCGTGCCCGATCCCTTCGCGAGCCTTTTACTTCGACTTTGCAAACCCATCTAAACATATCTAATTCTGTTCACTTCGCTCCAGTCTAAAGTCAAAACGCTATTTTCTGCGATCAAATAATACATCCTGCGAGAGATTCCGCATGTGAGTTATTATTATTCGGAACCACCACAAAAGTACTAGATCTGTTGGTGAACGTACTAGAACACTAAAAATTTATAAAAGGTACTAGATCTAGTACGAACGTACTAGCGGTGGAAACCCTGCACAGCGGGTCCCAACGAAACACCACCTTCTGTCCCTCCAATTGAAAAAAACAATTTTTAGCAAACGTGGCTAAATAACGTTAACGGATTGAAACCCGAATGGTTAACGTTTAAAAGTTTCCATAAAAATAGCTATTATATTGTAGTAACTGATCGAACCGTGGCGCCAAAAATTTCAGACCATGTATTTAAAACAATTTACGATCAAAATAACGTTAACATGTATCAAAATCAGTTCCAAAAATAAAAAATTTCCCGGAAAGGGGGAAATTAAAAAATTTGTTCGATATTTTCTCATGTGGAATCAACCCCTCTATTTCGGGACACCCTGTAGAGATATAGAATAGTTTACTGGAGACCCACGGTTCCTCTAGGAGTCTTGTTCGCCACGACGAGAACGTCTGACCTTGAGAAAAGGTTCAAGATCAGTTTTGTGGTTTATTCTTTTAACAGACCTCCGGCGATCCAGAGCTGCGAAATCGCGTTATAATATTGAAACACCCTGTACGTTCGTTCCTCGGTATCGAGCCCCATTAACTCCAGTTTGCAAAGATTCAAATCGACCGACCGCGACCTCTCGACAAATCGCGAGAAGACGGAAGAGGCGTGAGCACAAAGCGGGCCGCTTTGCTCCGCGTGAATCCCGCGGCCACGACGCTGGGCCAATGCACGCGCGGCGAAATTTCGAACGCGAATCAATATGGCACGCATTCTCGAAGTAGGACATTCGGCCCGGATGCACTTTACCGTGTTGTCGGCGTCGCTCGCGGTAAACATCGTACAAATCGGCGCGTGGCGAGTATCATTTCGGGGAAAACGTTTCGAAAAACAAAAAAAAAACGTAACACTCAATCCGCGAGCCGACACCGTCGCGTCGCTTGGTGGACTGAAATCGGAAAAACAAAAATAAAATTCTTCGCGTCCTCTATGAGATTCGTGTTACATGCTTTTCAAAGTCCGAACCGTGTTGTGGCATAAATCTTTTGTGAGTCACCCGATATTTATTGACGCAGTTTCGGGAATGGAGAGGAACGATTGTTTCGGAAAAATTGCGTTTTTTTCCAGGAGATCAGAGTCAGCCGCAAAGGTATCCGTACACCCTTTAAATAAAAAAAAAAGAAATGAGTTTTATGAAGTTGCTGTCGGAAAAAAATGAATTAAAAATCGAAACTGGTCGATATTGTAGACTATGATAATGGTTATGATTTTTCACTTTATCCGCGGCTGTGATGCGTATTGAACATTTCGTTGATCTACACAATTTATTTTCTATATTAGTCGACCTTGAGCGTCAAAACATACTATCAAAATGCAAATACAAGGCCATACGATTTAAAAAAAAAAAACAGAGTTGTCCTTGACATGTCCTTGACGCATCCACCTACGTGGAATATGCTTAAGTGACGACCGTCGGGCCAGTGCGTCGGCGAAGGGTCGAATTTTGTTTGAAAATGAAAAGCCGCAATACTTGAAAATCTCTGATCTATAAATATACTTCGTGACCGTTCGGGACCTGCAGCTGTGGTCGATGGGAAATACGTGCGGCGGCTAGTTACGCGAGGGAAATACAGTTCGAAGTAGTTTTTGATTGACCCGTTTGCCCAAAGAAACCTGCAAGCCGACACGCCCCCCTGGTGTATGGGTTAAGGGTCGCGGGGAAGTATCGAGAAGAAGTCGCATCCGCGCGACCATAAACCCGGTGTACCGCTCGGCCCCAAGGACAAGGGATGAGATAAGGAACGATGGCAGGAGAGGAAGGCATCTTTTAAAGAGATTCAAGGACTCCCGGTGCTCCCGGTGCTCCCGGTTCACTCCGACTATCCGTTTCGGCGTCCTCTTATGAGAAAATCGATGTCGACATCGAATCGAATCGTCGCGCTGCGTCCCGATGACGAGCGCAGTCGAGTAAAGTGGGATATAAGAAGAATCGGGATAAGGGACCGGTCTCGGGGTTCAGCACGGAGCCGGGATCGACGTCTTAAGGTGAGTTTCAAACCCGTGAAACCTCTACTCGATAACGCTATAAATCTAGAGGAGGGAGCGGAACAGATCTCTCTTTCTCTCTCTCATGCCGCAGCTGTAAGATTACCTTAAGCCAGGATCAATCGAGCCGAGTGACAAACGTTTGTGAATAAATCCGACGTGCCATCGTGGGGACTCGCCGGACAAAATTCGTTGTTAATTATTAGGGGGGTTGCGCGGTATAAAAAAATAGAATTTTTTTTTGCTTTAATAAATAACACGTCCGCAAGGTGTTCACGCGAATACCAGCGTTTTTCTTGCAAACATTGAAATGAAATGGGAAAAGTTATTACTGTGAGCAATGTAATGGCGGCTCGTCAGAAAATACGAAGGTGACCTTGAATTTTTGTACACTATGCATTTGTTTTATATCATACTGAAGCGTGCGCAGAAAAAGTGAAGAAACTGTAAAAAATACACAGAAAACAGTTGGTTGTATTCTGGTGTTCGTTACTTTCGGCTTTTTTACCGAGCTATGAAGGTGACCTTCATAGACGAAGCGTTGAGAGACAAGGGGCGATGGCCGACTGGGATTACACGAGGGTGCAACTGACCCATAAAAGTGGCCCAAGGAAGTGGCCGGTCAAGTAGGTCGCGCACTTGGCGGACCCATTAACTCTCTATGTCACATCCGGGCATTTATGACACATCAATCGCTGCTGAGCTGAGAGCCAGAGCTCTAGGAGCCAGTTCCGAAGACATTAACTTCTTAGGAGCCTGACTCCAATACTAATTAACCCTCGAAGACTTTCCGGGATCGAGCAGGTCGGGTCAAAATGTGCCGGCGTATATGTAGATTTTACTACTCGTTTCTCAAGGATTCCCTCGATTAACTCAACGCCGTATCCCGACACTCTAAATTTTCTCCCGGATATTTCGTCGTTGACGTTGGAGTAGCGAAAAATTGTTTTTATTGCAGATATGAAAATTGAATATTTTACACCGGCTGCTTAAAACTTATAATCTGCGATTTTTTTTCTTTCTCTTTTTCTTCTTTGACTGTTTTATAGAACAAAAATGAGGAACAAGTTTTGGTCGTGTAAGCGAGAGGCAAGATCGAAAAACTATGTTTCGAGGAAGTCGAGTTTAAAGTTCTGCAAACGTACCTCGTCACTAACGACATTGAGTTCTTTAAAGCTCCGCAACTTTTGCAATTCTGCGACTTATAGAGAATCCTTTTTCGAGCGCATTCTCGATAATAGAGATATTTCGGGAACGTAACAAAAACTTGACCTTTCAACCTGAAAATTAGAGGTTAGAAAAGCTCTGGGAAGTACTGGAAAGTTTCTGTAGAAACTAGGGAAGTGTCTCCATCCAGATAGGCAGCCAAAATTCGTGTGGCTGTGAAAATAAATGTTTATTTATAGAACTATATAGAAATATAAATAAGTATGAAAATTTCCCGTTGCGCGGGAAAATCATGAGAATCAAAGTTATCGAGGAACTAACTAAGAACTTCATTACTTTCTCTAAATGAGCACCGACAAATATTAGGTCAGTGGAAAAATAATTACGATTTCCGTCGCTTTAACCTTTGACGTCAATTTTCAGATAAATCGTAGAGCACCGTTCGGTTTATTGATTTATGCAAATTGCTTTTGCTTTCGCTGTTTCGTGATGTACATTTGACACAGTTGAATTGAAATTGTAAAAATGCAAGTACACGTGATTTTATTGAATGCGCTCGAAATGGGATACGAATTTACGGGAATCACTTTTAACGTTAATCGAAGCATCCTTGTAAACAAGACTTTAACTAAAGCACATGTGTTTTTCGAAGATTTGTAGCGCTAATAAAAATATAGATTTACCGCTTATTAGCAAAATATTGTGCAAATGAAATGGAATAGTAGGATAAATGCACAGAACGGTGTAAAAGTGAATAAAAAATTTGATAAGTGATCAAGATAAATGTTAATAATTCAGTGATACGATAAAACTCCCGAAAAAGAGGATCTTCCATTTGCGAAGCCGAAATAAATATTTCTATTCCATTTTCCGCTCACGTAGCTAGCCGGGTTGCTAAGAAATTCTTAAAAAGAACATTTCATTTTAAAGAAATTAGGGTCATCGCGCATTTTCCGCCGGCGGTGGGAGAGACGTCTAAAAAAAAGAAAAAGAAAATGCATTACAATATGTTAGTTTTTAAAAGTAGAAAACCTCTTTTTTCTGCATTAAAGACCTCTCCGCCATGAAAGTAGGACACAATTTCTCAATTTAGAGATTCGCGGTGAAAATAAATATACCTTTTAAAGATATTTTCATGAAATCAGGTTATTTTTTATGAGCAATGAACCAATTAATCAATTTCGACGAATTTAGCGCGTGTATAACTTACGTGCGCGTACGAAACACATTTATGAAATGTTGAATAACAGTCCGAGTAAAAAAAAGTTGTAAAAATTAACTGTTCCTATTTTTTTTTGCATTTCCGAGGAATTTTTCCAAAATGTTCGTCGCGCGTCTATGAAATTAATCGCAGCATGGCTGAAAAAAAAATTTTTTTTAATCACGAAGTCGTTTGGCCCATTAGTAAAAAAGCTCTTCTGATTTAAAGCGCGTCCGATCAATTATGGGAGCGACTGTACCCACATCTACCGACCTACATACGTAGAAACGAAGTCACGGGAGGAGTATATATTCTTTATGCATCGGAGAACGCTATCGAAATTATGAAGTTTAAGCGAATTCGCTTTAATCGGAGAAGAGGGAACTTTCGCGACTCTCGATAGCTCTCGAAGATGAACTTCAAATTGGATACAAAAGTTCCGGGCCGTTTGTACGCGATTTAGAACTTCGATAAACATCGGGGTTTCCGGATTACGGCGGGGCCTGTCGCAATTAGCTGTTATTCAATTACCGGCATTAAAATGCTTCGAAAACAAGCAAGTCCGGGAGTTCCTAACAAATTTAAAGAACATCTGGATTTTCTCAACGCGGCGGATGCGCTGCGAGAAACTTGGCCCCCGAGGGCAGAGAGGTAACTTCTACCGCGGAGCGAAGAAAACAGATGTCCAAACGCGAGACGATTGTGCGCTGTAGTATCAAATGATAAACCAATAATGCGAACGGTACACTTCCGGCTGCGCGCGCGTCTGTGTGCGTGCGCGTGTGTATCTAAATATCATATTGATCAAACGCCGGAGATCGCATATTGCTGCGGATGTTTATAAAAATTTCATATCGCTCGACCAGCCTGCAAACCGATCGGATATTCGCTCTCGAATTAAACGTTGCTCAGCGATCAATGTAAACGGAACGAATGCTAATTAACTCTCATTTTTTAAATGTTTGTAAACTTTCGTGCGACTGCGGAATTGTAAAAGTAGTCTGACGGGGAACCACAAAATTTACACAAAAATATTTGAAAGCATTTTTTTTTTTGTCAACACAACAGTACAACATTTTTGGGACACCGTGTAGATGTACAGGGTGGTCTACGATTTAGTTAACTTTTTTAAATGGCATTATGTATATCCGCCTGCATGGATTTATAGGCGATTACAAGACGAATTCAATGACTATGTTCTTGAGTTGACCTTGAGCCGACCTTGAATTAAAAAATTGGTATTAAACAGCGACTTTTCGTACGCAACAAAATTTCATCATTCCTTTCGACTCTTCAAAGAAATTTGAATAGGTTCTAAGGACTTTGCTCAACGTTTTCGCGTGTGCATGCGCCCCTAAAAATATCGGCCAAAATCCTGACCCAGTTGAATCAAGATTATTCATTTAAAAACGCGTCTATCCTACTTCGAGCTGCAAAAACGACCAAACCGTATGTATGGCACATACTAATTCAAAGCCTGTACATTTTTCTTAAAATTTTCAGTTGGAATGCTTGTTAAGAGCACTCGTTTAGTTCTCTTAAATTCGTGAATGTCTGAACTTCGCTTTCACGGTGTTTTTCAGCTTTGAAAAATATCGCTAAATCCACGCGCGGCAGATCCGTCGAATAACGTGAGTGGCTAATCTCTGCAAATCCTTTGTTGGCCAAAAGTTGCTTTGCTGTTGTATATTTCCCGGCAAGGACGTAGGTGGTGTTATAAACTTCGATTCAAATTTTCTGTACGAAAATTGACTCGTTATTTTGATCGGTGACGTGCAGCATTGGCCTGTCGATGAACTTCAATTTTCACCGAACGATGTTCAGAATCAAAAATCGTGGTCTTCGCTATTGATTTTTGAATTGTCGGACCTTTTTTCAGCCTCGGGGGTCCCTTTGTGCACTGTTTCGTCCTCTGACGTTTAGTTTTAAGCTCGTGTTCCGAGAACTGTGGCACATTTGCAAAGGTTTTCATATTCAGTACCCGAACGAATAAAAATATTATTTTAAACGTTTCTCGTGTACTTAAAAAATATTTGTTAAAATGTCGCGACGATCGTGACAATTCGTTGTTAAAACGATTTTAAAGCTTATTCGTTTTAACGAGACACAACCACCATAATAATAATTTGTTGTCCGACTATCAGAAGCGTCTGAGAAATGACGGAGAACAATCTCATCTTACAAACCAGCCTGTGCACGATCACTTTATTTTCCAGGTATTCGCTTCTACGCGCTTCGCCGCGCACAAGCTTGCCCGAAGAAAGTAAACCATCTTTGTCTTGGAATTTGGCTGCTGGTCAAAAGAAGTTCATGCCGGTCATTTTGAAGAGCGATGAAGGTAGTAACAAGGCAGAATGACCAAGTTATCCCCTTTAAAGTACTCGGACGAATAGTCACAACAATATCCGGTCCAGTGACAAAATTATTTTTTTTTTTTGCGGAACACTCACCAGCATATTCGTGACAATTCTCTGATCGAAGCGAGGACAAACACGACACAATTACGTTCGTAATCGCAACTGTAACACTTACGGTAGAGCTGCGCGAATTCGTAATTTCGCTTGTTACGCAATTAATTATGATCGCGAGTACGTCGTGTTTGGTGTTATTTTAATTAGAAAAACGAGACGAATACGAAAAATTTGCAAAAAAATTAGAGAAGCTACGACAGAGTTTGACAGTTACGGAGAGAATGTTGTAGTCACCCTGGTGTCCATGTTTTGTGTTTTATTCTTTTTGTGCGTTCGACGCTGGCGGAAAGAGATCAGGGAATAGTGTTTGACAGTAAAAAAAAAAAGAAGAAAACGGTTGTAAAATACGACAATGAAAATTTTATTGAATGGAATACGCGTTGTCTACGAAATCCGGAATGAAAGTTAACCGATCCGTCCAATCTATTTACAAATACGACTCGGCGCAGCGTATTAAGCTGCAAAATGTAAGGCAATATCTAGCTTGGTAACAGACTAGATGTTTTTGAAGTAATTCGATATGTTATTTTAAGGGATCGGTCTTTTAGCGGAAAGTGCATCGAGACTTTTTCCATGGAGACTTTGGACACGGAAACTGGAGCTTTTACTCGTTTCCAGTTAATTCACATAACTGTAGAACGCTGGTGGAACACCATACTCGGAAAACGACAAGATTACCTTTTATTTTGCTTTTCTTTATAAATCGGGAATGTTGCAACTGGCCCTGCCGACGTTATGCGCTTGCACCATAACAGAATAAGCAAAGAAGAATAAAATGAAACGTACACACATAAGAAAGACCATAAGCATCGTAAATCCACCCACTGAATTCGAGTGAGGTAACGTAACCTAAAATCTGATATCGTCAGCGAACCTCGCGATCTTTCGTCTTGAAGCTACATTTCTTGAAATCGAATTTTTTCGCACACTTTTTTCTCCCGGAATGTCCATCATTTTTGTTTTTTTGGCAACAGTAATGATTGTTTATGCAAAATAAAAATTTAAGAAACACCTCTAAACGGGCGAAGAGATGCTAATCTGCGCGGCAGAGGTGAGCATGATGGATGCGACAGGTTTTCATATTTTAATTCAACATTACGATGCAGAAGTATGAATCCATGTCTATTAATCAACAGGGCTCGCTTCTGAATCTATTTTCGGTGCACCCATTCAATTTCCAAAGAATACGGCGCAGTTGACGTGGTTCCTTGCGCGTGCAAAAGGAAAGCGTTAAATAAACCGCCACTGAGGATTTTATTTACACGATAAAATATAAATAGAAACATAGCGTTTTCTTTTCACGCGTTACCAGATAAAATCCCGGAGTAGAAAATGCACGTTTCCAATTAACGCCAGCCACGGTGAAAGAGACTTGAAAATTTTTAATTCAGTATGGGCTACGGCATTCTACAATGAAACAGGTATTTTCATAGCGTCGAAACAGGTCGCAGATTTATATGCAAATTCCAATTTTTCGAAAGCTATTTTATGAAAATCAGAAGATTTCAGCTTGCCATCGTTTCTTTTTCATTATCCCCTTCCAACCGTTTTAGAGGCCCCAATATTAAACTGCACTCAAAAAAATTAAACGATCACTTCTGCGAACTTGAAAAATTGCTACCAGTTTATGTGATCATAACTCCGGCCAAAATTGCTGTATCGATATCGTTAAACAATGCTGTGAAAGCGTGAAACCTCTAGTTTCAAATGCTCTTTTTTTAATTTTTGCTATGTTGTTTTTTTGTTTGATGTTTAACGATATCGAAGTGATCCCTTAATTTTTTTCAGGAGTGTATCAAAAATTTCAGAATGATGATCTTGACAACATCAGCATCGACGAAGAGGACAAACTTTCATATCATTATCAAGATATTTTTAATGATTCGAGAAGACGTTCAGAACGACGACCTTGACAACACGAGTGAAGGTCATCAGAGCAAGATCAACTTCCAAATAATTATGTATTGAGCGACGAAACGGACATTCTGCATACGCTTTTGTAAATGTATAAAATCGTAAAATTATTTATGTAAATCCGGGATAAATGACGTTGCTCGCGCAGAATACTCGCGGTGGCAGGAAGGGCAGTCGAAGCGTTGGTGTATCGTCGGTGCCGGGGTTTGTATCGCCGTGCAACGAGTGTCGCGAATGCGCCCGAATTACTCCCGGGTAAACATTGAGTTAAGCGTTGTTGCAGATGTCTGCGAATCCGGAGCGGCGGGCACACCGAGCCAAAAGTATAAACAAATTCCTGACTGCGAATTGGGACTAAGCATGTCAGCAAGCTGGTCCCGCGAAAGTTTCTGCGGCAACGGCGAGAGTTCATCACTCCGAAGATGCGCGGAACAAACTGTTTTGCGGCCTCGAGATAAATCACGGCCGGGACTCTGTTGCCGGGAACTTTGGCCTGCTTGATTTTGCATTTCCGTTCGATAGGAACCGAGAGTCCGCGTTTCTTGTTCGCCCAGGCGCCCCGAAATGCATCGCGCCACGGCGCTCCGGAAGGAAATTTTCCTGGGGGAAAAAACCCCGCCTCGTCATCGATCACCGATCCCAAAACTCCAATCTTCCCGTCAGTCGATCCTCCAACCGCGGCAAACAGAAGAAAAAGAATATTTCGAGGCGACTTGAATTTTTTTTCTAATCGAATCGCGTGCGGATTGAAATTTCCGGACATTTTGTTTTTATTTTTAGCCAGTTCTCGGACGCTCCGGGCTTTATTGCTCACGGCGATGTAATGAACACCGACGGGATTTTCGCCGCGGCGGAACGCTGTTCGACGAAATAACACGCGTGATCCGAAACTTCTCTTTTGTTTTTCAGAGAAGTTCCGAACGGTACAAACATTTCTGCGGCGCATCTGCGAGCCGCTCGAAACTTTTTATTCTGTTTGATTAACTCTCCGGGAATATGCTGCGCAAATGTTGCAACGGAAATTTTCATCGCGAAAATATCGGAGTAATATAAATTTCCAATCGATCCGAATTACCGGTTAAATAGTTTGAATCCAAAAAAAGAGGAAGGAGATGCACGTGGACGTTACGCGAATTAAACAAATGACGGACAATCAAAATTTACATCGATTCGAACGGAATCGAGAAAACGTGTATACGGCTTCTTTTTTTTTTTTGAAGAGCAATAACAATTTCAGTTCGGACTGTTTATTTAGAATATTGAATAATTTATAATTCAAACCTTGCCTGCGATTCCCTCGCGGTATCTTTTTTCAAGAAACTTTCGTGAAATATGAAAATACATACGGTTCTATGGAAATGCAATTTTTAAATAAATATTCCTAACAATAACATTTGTTCGCATAAAAATTCGACGGGTACACGTGCTTTCTTAAAGCGGGGGCGTATAACAACCAAAAGATAAATGTTTACTTGAATCTCTGGGAAAGAGCAAGAATTCTCCGCAGAAATTGTTTTACTTGAAACGAAGGATCGATCCTTGGCTTCTCGTGTAGCGACGGTGAAAAAACGATTTATAAGAATTTTCTTCAGAATAACTGTTGAATATATGAAACCAGGTCTTTCTGGAATCTCAACAAATAGGCTTGAAGTAAAAAAAAATTATTCTTTTTTAATTAAATTGTCGTTATTATTTGCATAATGTAACTGTATATTGTAACAGCTTCGATGGTGTAAGAATTAGCCTCATTAGTCTTCACGAATTAGTCTTCATTCGATATATGTATGACTATACTTGATGAATTAGTCTTCATTCGATGTACGTAAGACTATATTCGATGAATTAGTCTTCATTCGATGTATGTAAGACTATACTTGATGAATTAGTCTTCATTCGATGTATGTAAGACTATACTCGATGAATTAGTCTTCATTCGATGTATGTAAGACTATACTTTTTGCAGTCCGAGCGTTGAATCGAATCTGCTTCATTACATTCCAGCAAGCGTAGTATGTGTGCCGGTAAATCAAAGAACAAGCACGTCAATTATAATCTAATTCGACGAAAAAGCATGCGTCAATAAACGTGATTCGTTTTGCAATCAATCGTTCCCCAGCAGGCGGAATAGATTCCGGGATTGACCTCCTTTCATGCCCAACTTATATTTCCTTACAACATCTCGTTTAATTGGACAAATACTATCTCGGATAAATACCGATGCGGAAAGCGTTTCCCTTTGGCCCCTTCATCAACGTAGAACTCTCCCCCATTTTTCAATTACCCTTCGAGGGCTTCGACCAGTGGATAACATTTCAAACAGTCATTACTCCACCCCGCGGTTATCAATTACAACGCACCCCATAGGAAAACCTTCAAACACGTACCACCTTGTTACCCCCGTTCATCGAGCAACTTCTGATCCCTTGTTCTCATCCGAACGCAGCGCTCAATGTTATTCAAATAAAGTTTTATTTCAACGCGAACAAGGAATACATAAATATTCGTTATTCCAGGTGCTGCGAATTAATTTCAGTTTGAAACTTTCACGGTGGAGGTAATATTTCTGAAAATTGCTTTATAAAAATTTTCAGTAAATGCTAAACTATAAAATACGACAGAATTGACTTTTTATCCATCTCGGATCTATGAGGTTTTCCTGCGAAATACGAGGTCAATTACGGTGCCCTCATCTTATTTGTCGCCCGTCCGTAATACGGTGAAATCCGCCCCGAGCCATCGTCTTATATCGAACGAAAACTGTATTTCATTCTCTGGTGAACAATTTTCATTTGTCGCACTTATTTCTGCGACTGCTGATATACTTCCGTTGGTGCTGCAAGTGTTAAACAATCGTTGCAACGGTTTTATCTCTATGATCAATTTTTTATTTCATTTTGCCTCCGATAGATCCTTCTCGACAAATCCCAGCGGATGTCTGCTGTGTGATTTTAGTTTCTATCAACTAGATGAAAATCTATATTTGCATGAACATCCGCAGTTCAGTTATAAGTTTAATAATAGTTCATTCCGTTCGTCGTTCTGCCGCGCATGGAACCGATGTCGAAACTAATATTGACAGGTAGAATTGGTGACACGTATTTTCATCTTCGCCCACGAGATTAGTATTAACTCCTCCAGCCCGACGATGTTTATATCCGCAATTGAAAAGTATGATCTCGCGATATGTGTATGTGATTTCTTTACAACTAAAAGTGGAAGACAATATATGTATATGTACCACTCGGCTATGGCTTTTTAAAGTCAGAACCAGGTCAAATAGAACGGACTCCCCGGCTCTGGGAAATTTGAAACTTGGTGTTTGGTTGTTGTTGCGCAACAATAATGTGCTGTTTATCCGAAACGCGCGGATTGATGCGAGGTTCGAAGATTTGTTGGTCCATACGGTGTACAAATATTGTTATTACATTATTACCGTTATAGGTCGTTATTACGCGAACAATTCACTGCTAACCGGGAGAATAAAAGTTAATGAATAAATTAAAATGTGTTTAAGGCGGGAGATGTGATACGACATATTATTAATTGACCATTAATAAAAAAAGAACGTATTGAACATTTCTAATTCTTTTTTTTCCGGAATAAAAATTTCTTTTTCACTATTGCAATTTGAGTCCCGAGGAACAGATTATTTTGCAATGTACAAACGTCTCGGTACATTATGATACATTGTACTGTAAAAATTATAAACAATCGTATACCTACAATCTTTAGTTGACGACCTCACTGTAAAACCCACTGCAATACCGTTGCAAGAATGAAACTGTGGGTACTCCCTTTACTTGCCATAAATGTAATCCCGTGACCTACTAGCTTGCTTACATTGAACAATAGAATTACGATGTTCCGATATTGTAGATCTTAGTATCTTCAAAGAATTTTATATTAATATAATATCTAAAAGTCTGGTCTCATTAATTATCCACTGATCATGAAATCTCATTAATTATTTATAATGTGCAGTCTTCGTTCTCTCTGTATCGATTCAGTGGTTTCACAACTAGGCTGCTTATGGCTTCGGAAAATTTTCAAAAAATGCTAGTTTATAAAATTCGACAGAATTTAATGCGATTTTAATTCATTTCCGTAAAAGGGTACTATCACAGAAAATAAGATTTGATCCGACTTTCTCGAAATTCGCCTGGAAAAATTGCACAAATTGCACGAATATCGATTAGAAGTTCATCGAGAACAGGAAAAATTGGTTCGGATAGCCGAGGTTCTGGGGCACCGCGTAAGTCATGAACCAGCCTTTCCGGGGCGGGGAGCGCTCGACGGTAAACACACGATAAGATCCCCGCGTCAGACGATCCGGCGGCCCGACCTAATTCGGCGGTGGAGCTGCCATTAAGCCTAAGGATCGCCGGTAATTAATTCGTCGGGATCGTGGAGCCCTAAGGATCGGGCACGTAGCACGGTTAGGCCGGGGGTGGGTAGGGGTCCCGAGTCCCTTCGGCTGGTTAGGCCTCCGGTATTCCTCTGGTTTCGGCCCTTGTATCGGCCCTGCGCGCAGTGCTCCTGTTCCCGTCTGGCAATACGGCCCTTTTCCTCACGGGCCATCGGCGGAGGCTCGTTCGCTCGCTCGCAGAGTTTAACCAGGGCTCGCGCTATCGACCTCGCCGAGCAACCTCGGCGTCTGCGTCGATGTCTGCGTCGCGCAGACGCCCCGACACGGGCCGGGTGGTTCTCTCCAATCGATTTCAGATTTTCCAGCATAACGAGGCCGACTGCTGCCCAAAAATTCCGGTACGCGCACCGACCTCCTGCTCCTCCTCCCCCTCCCCCAACCCCCGCACCTCGCCCACGCTTCTCCGCCATCTCTGTCCCCTGTTCGTCCGCGCCAGTCTGTCAACCCTTTTTCAGCCGCCTCTATGCCGTCGCTCGTTTCTTGCCCTTTTCGTTTTCTGGGGTTTTCTGGTGGACTGAAGTGGCCTCGCAATCGATTGTCGATATAGATAATTGGCCGGTATCTATCCGCGTTCTACCATTGAAAATTTCTCTCGCCTTTCTTCCTTCCCACCCTCTCTCTCCTCTCGCTTTGTCTCTCTCCCTCTCTCTCTCTCTCTTACTCTGGGTAGGTCTCCTCTCGACTACCCAGCCCCCCTCCTCGTCCTCCCGCTGTTTCCAGCTTCAGGGGCCGCCGCGCCGTACGTTTTTGTTTCCGCGCGTTCGGATCGTTCGCGCCCCCGTAATCCGGCAGATCCTTTATCGGGCACGTAAAAGAAATTTCAGCGTCGGAGTAATGCGATTCATGAAACCGACTGTACTTGTTTCTCAGCCGCGGAGCGGAGCAGCGCGGCGTTGCTCGTTCGCGAGCTAACAGATATCTAATTTGGCCGTGATAAGCGCCGCGCCTTCGGGAATACCTTCCCTCTGATTTATCTTTGCCGAGCCGGGTTTCCCGCGGCTCTTTTCCAACCGACGCGCCGCAATCCCGGATCGCCGCCGGCCGCGGTAACCGTTCCACGCTGATTCTCGACGGGCATTTCCGGCCGATGCGACGCGATTCTTGCGATACCGCGCGTCGGCAACCAGCCGATTTTGTAAAACAGATGGGATTAATTGAAACATTTTCATGTACAGCTTGTCTCAACGTTGTTGTGCCTGACGGGGGCGATTCCTAGGGTGATTTGAAGAAACTTTTTCCTTTGCGAAAATCTTCTCCGCGGCTTCGTATAGGAGTTATCAACGAGGAAACGCGGACCAATGAGAGCGCGACTACGACAGGCCCCGCTGAGCGTGGCGTCGACATTGGCCGAGCCGGGGTCCGTCCGCTCAGCGGGACCTGTCGCAGCCGCGCTCTCATTGGTCTGTGTCTTTCGTTGATAACTCGGAGACGAAGCCGCGGAGAAGATTTTCGAAAAGGAAAAAGTCACTTAAAATAACCTCAGAAATCATATACTGTACTATTATCAATATTTAATCAAAATATGCTATTATACTAAATAATAATAATTTACGTAAAAATAATTCGTTCAGTAATTATCTTCGCGGTTTGGATGATGTTGAAAAGGAAAATTGAACAATATTGTCTTTTTATTGATTGGTGAAATTCTCTAAAATGTATTACGTCATTTTAAAAGGTATGCGAAAATTATACTCTGTCAAATTGCTGAACACCGCCAACGTTTTCGTTCGTTTGAGCTTAATCGAGGAGTTAAAATAGCAACGACTATGAAAACATTGTTGCTGCAGTTCGAAATGATCGCGGAACGAGCAGACCATCTTCGAGTGATTCTTACATTAGCCCCTTAATTAAATGTAGTTAACATAATGGAATGAGATTCTGTTCAACCGATGATGAACAGTGAAGTTTCGCATAAAACTCGAACATCTGCTTGTTAATATTAAACAATATTTTACAACAATGGCACAAAAACACATGACTGTACAGCGGATTTTTCTGCAAAACAAAAATTATGCGCACATCGTGTAGCATGAACAAGAGGCGAACAAAAATTCGACGATTCTTTCAACTTGACACCGGATAATTTTTGACTCGAAACGAAGGAAACTTACCGCTACGATGCCAGTATGTATTCCGGATTTCAACGGAAGTCCCTGGTTCACGGAAAAGTTCTTCGAGCTCGCGCAAGATGCGACGGCAACGACTGCAGACGTTCACGAGTTTATGGTCCCGTAAAAATTTCCGAAGAATAATGATAATCGAGACTTTCGAAGAATCTCGATATCGTTTCTATTATTTGGAAAATATCGAGACTACTTCGGCCCACAGAAGAGAAATTCGTCCCAGTTTCTCGGCAGTCTATAATAGAAGATGTAGATTCGCATAAACATCCGCAGCCTAGATCACGACTGTCATTATGCGGTGATACGCGATAGACGTTCCAACGCGCTTGTTCAGTTCCATTTGAGCAATTGTTCGTATGAAATTTGCATTGTTCTTAGTAGATCTTGGTGCGCGAATTTTGCACGATAAAATTCACAACGGAAACGTTCTAATGAAAATGTGAAAAATTATTCAATAAATCTATTTCTTCGCGTATAAATTGAAAAATGGCTAAAAATTTTGGTAGACACGATCTTTCGATTCATAGCAATAAAAAAGACCAGTCGATTGTTGTTTCGCGTAAAAAAAAAATGTTCACCAGAACAATGCCGAAACGCTGTTTATAATATCAGTTTTCGACAGGCGCCTCGGCGAAGTGTTTAGCAGAACTTTATCGAGGTATTCTACCGATCGCATTCGCGGAATGCTAAATGAGGTAAAGGCATTGGAAGTTGTACAGCGACGATTCTTATCGCTCGGATCATAGGCGAGCCGGATAAAAGGGAACTCCTGCAAGAACGGCAAGAATTATTGGAGATCCATATAGATTAGGGGAGAGGAATTTAATTTGAATAAATTGGAAATATTGAATAGATTCGAGCCGAGCTTTCCGCTCGGAAAGCTGAACTACACTTCACTTTGAACGCTGCTTTTCACATTTTATATATGTTACCAATGTAAACCGTGAAAGAAGGTCAGAAAGTGTAACTATGCAATCTGGGTCGGCGTGCATAATACCTTTCCGAATAACTTTTAAAATTATTGAGAGAAAAACTCCGCGAGGAATCTATTACCAGCCGTAATTAGACCTCAGATAATAGCCACCACTGAAATTGCAGATTTTCAATTTCGACCGAGCGCGGGTAAACACAATTAACTTTTCCCCGACAGAAATTCGCCTCGCCCGCGATAAAGAAGCAGCGTTACGAATTATGTATTAAGTGTATCGGATGCGAACACCACCCATCGATACAGATCGATGTTCGCTACAAGATCTCGCATCGCTGTTGCCACGATGTTGCTTTTATTCGTTGCTGTTACTCTGCGAACTTTTTGTCTATCAGCTCCGTTTCATACGAACATGAATTATACATGTTTAATAATAAATTTTCACGTTTTTTCAACGAACATATGCAATGCAGACTGCCGTTCGAATCGAAACGTTCTCGATTAAACGAATCGGAAAATTTAACATTTCTTGCAGGGTATATTTCTCCCGGGTGAATGTTGGTTGACAGACTTTGCAACAATCGTCAGAGCGACGACCAAAACTGACGAAAAACTCGCGGAAATACGCAACGCCCCGAGCTTTCATCACAATAACACCGAGGCGTTCGACCAATCAGCGGAATTATACCGATACTCGATGCGAGTCGAAACTGGGAGCAGAGTGAAAAGCAAACAGGATCGGCTAATTCGAAAGCCGCAAGAAATTTTGCCCTCGCCTCCCGTTCTCTCAAAAAATTGGCTAAAACTATTTTTGAATGATACTGGCAGACTTTCAAGAGAAATATACTTCTTTTCTTACTCGTGTTAATAACTCAACAAAGTTTCTAAAGAAATTGCACGTGTAACTTGTTCATAGAATTTATTTTTTACTTGAAAGGGGAGATTTCTCGGGTCATTCTAAGAAAGCTTTTCCTTTGCAAAAATCTTCTCCGTGGCTTCGTCTCCGAGTTATCAACGAAAAACACGGGCCAACGAGAGCGTGACTACGACAGGCCCCGCTGAGTGGACGGACCCCGGCTCGGCCAATGCCGACGCCACGCTCAGCGGGGCCTGTCGCAGCCGCGCTCCGATTGGTCCTTGTTTTTCGCTAATAACTCCTCAACGAAGCCGCGGAGAAGATTTTCGCAATAAGAAAAGTTGCTTGAAATGATCTCAGATATCGCTCCTTCGAAGTACAATATTTTCGGGACACCCTGTATTTACTGGTCTACAATTTAGTCCCAACAACTTTCGAGGTTCGTCCGGTAGTCTGGCAAAAGAATGTTTCGGACAAAAGTTGGTCAATGGACCATATAAACAGCACAACTAGGAATTTGAAAAAAGTTTCATTTCGATGAGGAATGAAATGATTCGTTTCACCTTGACTATTCTAAATAGTGTTCATAGGTGATATTCAATGGCCTAGTTTGCTACGGCCTTGAGTCACGGACCGATACTAATGGAGGAGGACCGTCGCTAGGTTCAGAGTTGAAATTTCGAGCTTTGACCAGTTTATGGTCGGAAATGCCGCACTGCGCGACGTGTCCCTTCGTGGCACTTGCTCCTGTCGGCTGTATCATGTTTTGAGGAGATAGTAGAAACGTCTCGATTATGGTCGGACGTGTCCCGCATACAATTCCCGCGTCTTTCAGCGGTTAAAGTGATCGGTATCGTTCCGCCTTTACCTTTATCATGATCCTGACACGTTTGACCCTGTCGGCATCGATATAGGGAAGCGCTATATGTCTGAAAAGTGCCACGGGATTTTCCCGGAAGCTACGGGACTCGGTTGAATTTGTAATACAAGGCAATCGATAGCCGAGAGGGGTCTCTTGACGAGTCAACCGGAGATCGCGTATCGAGTGACACTGCCGTTTCTACCTGATTTTCAAACGAACGCGTATCTCGCTTAACAGAAGTGCTCTACGCCTCTCCTATTGCGCACGCACACACATACACACCGGCAGAACCCGCACACGTGTTCTCCCAATTTTTCCCCTGTCGCTCTCGCCCGGCAAAATACGTTTCATAAATCACCGAACACTTATAAAAGGGGTGCGCGATCGAAACTAACGCTTCTTGAGAGCCATCTAACACGATATATGAAGAATAATCGGTGTAATATCGTATTTTATTACGTGCGCCCGAGAGAGCAAACTGTTGTATCTTTTAATAAACGTTCGTCGATGTAACCGGAATATCTTTGAAAATATTTCAAACGCCTTGCCGTTCCAACCACTTGACTCGCAGAGCTGTCTATAATTATAAACTGAATTCCGGGTTTCGAATTTTTCAGAATAGCAGAAAACACAAGTTGAATTTCAAACTGAACTGAACGTTGTATTTTTATGCTTGGAAATAATTATAAATAGAATGTTTATGCAACTTTTTCAATTTTTTCTAGGTAAATTTTAAGAAAGTGAAATCATGTATTATTTCCGGTGGTAGTTAGTAGTTCTGAAATAAATGAAAATTATACCAAGTTCTACGGGATTTTATATTTTAGAATTTCTTGAAAACTTTCTGAAACCATAAATGCATAAAGATTCGCAGAGTAATTATAAAGTTAATCCTTTAGTTTTAGAGTTTGTCAGGATAATAAAACACAAATTTTGAATACAATGTGAAACTGAAGTTGCAAGAAATCGGAAATCCTTTTCTTTTGAACTTTGGAATAAATAATTTTTCTTTTGGAATTGTTAGTTGGGAATAAATATCAACTGAACGTTAATGCTGTTAGATTTCCATCGAACAATTCGTGTTATTTCTGGTTAAATTTCTATTGTTAATCTGAAAATGCGTATTGGAAATTTAATTCTAGAGATATTTCAATATCAATTTTTTTCTGTAGTAATGTATGCAACGACCGAATACATTCTCGTTGTACACCCTGAAATTGTAACACTCGTTCTGAGAGTGTGTTCCGCTCGCTGATAACCTCTCTTGTTAATACTGAAAATAACAAGGTGCCTCTTCACGTCTGAGTACATTATGTGTATATCCATTATCGATCGAAGCTTGCAGCAACGTGCCAAATAATCTCCAGCGCAGCCTTCGGCTTCCGGACTCCCTTTTCCGCGCGTAATTCGCCGCGAGCTTGTCCTCGAGATCGCGTCGATCGTTCCACATCAATCGCGAAAAGATCGTGGCCCTTGTCTCGGTTCGAATGACTATCAAAATCTGGCATCATGATCGTCGGGAAGACCGGGTCACTCGAGGATTCGAGGCACGGTTACAATCGTTCACTCCCTTCGGTTCCGCTAATCGAATCAAATTGAATTTCCATCCTCCCTTCGGTTCCGCGAACCCCGATGGCCCTCTGTCGGGGCTCCGATCCCCAGGGTGTCGATAAAAATTAATAATTTCGGAAGATAAAGATCGAGTATCAACACGCGTGTAATTAATAACAGCAAATACTAACGCGCAGATAAAAGAAGCTAAGAAACACATTGTATTATCCTAGAACACCTAGAGACATCTGGTGCCAGAGGCGCCATATTAGCACCTGCCTCCCCACTCTACGTCTAAACTTTAGCTAGGGGGACTAAAAATTTTCAGCTTTTCTCAATGCAATATTATACGATTCGTCGGAAAAATGATGAAACTTCAAATCCTAGCGCGCGAAACCAAGATTTAACCCAGACCTAGCCTACCAAATCCGCTCCTATGTCTGGGAATAATAAAAACAAATTATTTATTTTCAAAATTTGTTCAATGAGAGAAATTTAATCAAATAAAAACGCGGAAAAACTGGATTTATACAATTTTTTTTAGTAACCGTTGAGGTAATTACTATTTCAAAGTTACGAAACAAGATTTTAATTATTTGCCAAAAACCGTTGCGGCACATTTGACAATCTCTCTCGTGGTACACGGATTGAGAAACACTGCTCTAGATCGATTTAGAACTATCACTTTCTTCTACCATTAATACTAAAGAATATAAATATTTGTTATGATGTATAGTGGATTATTTCATTGTTGACCAACAAGTGATATATCCAAAAAAAAGGATACTGTACAAAGTATCGTATTTACGCACAGTGCATCACACAGACGTAGACAGAGACGCACGGAGTCGAAGTGTTTCATAATCATGGACGAGTGGAAGATTCGGCTAACGACCGACGTACGTACGTACGTACTGTACATACGTATGTACGTTCGGATGGGTTCGATCCAGCGAAACACAGTCGACGAAACAGACGAATGCTTTCCGCCGGTAAACAATGATGGAACTACAAAGGAGGTCAGAGACGCATTTGGCGAACGTCAGCTTTATTGTTCCGCCGCGGCGGAGATCTGAAGCAGCAAAAGCTGATTCTGATTGATCGCAATCAGAATTTCCGCGCGTTCGGCCCGGGGAGTAATCGTATACGGGAACCCGGGAATTGTAAGCCTGAATCCGCGGCCTCGGATGCAAATAAAAAATGCATAAACATGCGCCGGGGATATGATATCGGGATGGGCGAAAATCCTGAAGCGAAGGTGGGGTACGGAGGTACAGAGAGATAGAGAAAGAGCGAGAGAGAGAGTGGGAAGGTGCTGGTGTGCGACGGATTTGAAATTCCGGGCAATATTGAAAATTAAAATTCTAGCACGATATTTGTTACGCTCGACTTGATACGCTTTAATATTTACGGGACGCTCACGAGCTACCGAGGAGCCGCGCGATGGCGCATGCCGCGGCGAGAGTCTTATAGGGTACAGTTCCCACGATATCCGTAAGTCACCGTGCACTCACTACTCGGTCTTCGGGCGAACCCATTCTTGCCGCTTGCAAATATTAGATTGCTGCGCGAGCGTTGTCCGCGGATTACCCACTGCATGCTAAGCAAGCGCCGCGCGGCGTCTTTAAGAAATTACATTGTGAATGCTCATAGAGCACTTGAACCGGATCGCGAGCGTACTCCGCGGAACAAACAAGAACAGACGGAAGAAGAGACCTCTGCTTTCTACGGAGTTCGGTTTTTTTTTTTGGAAATATCTACATTATACAGGGTGTTCCGAAAATGTTGAAAGAGGAAGATTCATTTGAAGTATAACAGTTTGTTTTGGAGGTGGAAGAGTTTCGGAGATCTCAAGGTCAATTTTTTTTTCAACACGAAGATATATTTTTTTATGCACTGTGCGATAGAGCTCGTCATTCATTTTAATTAGCATATTCTGATTTAACTAACAGTAATTTCATGTGTATCGATAATGTAACTATTTGTTGATTTAGAACGAAATGTTATGCTATCGCTCTATGTTGCTATTTACCATTCCGATAGGGATGAACCTGGAATGTAAACATAATGTTAAATATCTTAAGGGTTGAATTATTCTGGTATTGAACTTTGAAGAGAAATCAATCTTTTCGTATCAATTTTCTTCAATTAAAAACTTAATGTATCAACCGCACATAAATAAATTAATATAAGTGTATTTTCTGCACCAGAATCTCCCAATACAAAAATTATTTACTGGTGATTCCGGCGAGTTTCTGCATTTTTGTAAATTCCTGCTTTATATCCTGATAAATAAAGTACATATACCTAGCACGGTAGATTTCATTACTGGAATCACAAACGCGCCGGAGTTAATTAAATTTTTGTTTGAGATATCTTCGATCCATCTAATTAAACGCTGCAGTTATAGTTTACATTCCATAGTATAAATATAAAGTAGATGATTCTGCGTTGAAAGTAACGATAACATTGGATATAACTAATTTCCCATATCGGGAATAAAAAATTGTAATTTAGGTATTGGCTGTAAGTAACGTAAATTTTAATTAAAACCCGAGCACGAGCTTTGAAAATGTTGTAGACGTAATTAAAAGTTCAAGCATAATTTGAGAGTAACATGTCAAATTAATGTAATATCGTGTGCCCCTTCAGGTTCTATCAATCCTGTGGCGGCTACCTCGATCGATTACTAAATACCGTCCTCAACCGCTTTGCGATGTCCCAGCAGTGTCGCTAGACCAAGACTTGTGTCCCCACACTACCTTCCCCTTCCACCTCGGCCTCTGTGGAGTTGCGTGTGTGAGCCCCGTATTCACAATGTCGCCGGATCACAACTTATGTTCCCCACTCTACCTTCGCCTTCTACGTCGGAGAACTGGCAGAGAGAGGGGATAAATTTTTCCCCTCGGTTTCTGCGACCTTCCCGAAGGCAGGGCCCCTCTCGCACATCAACTACAGTCGCCGCGAAAATCCCATTTTACCGGACATATGAATTATAATTTTCTGGGAAAGTTACACGGTGGCGTCGAGGGGATCGCCGGAATTTCCGGTTACCTTGGCGACGCGATAAGCTCACTCGAAGCTAATTGAGAAGATACACTGGGATCGTCGGTAATACAGGAATCGCGGTACCGACGAAATCCGATTAAAACCGGTCCGAGGACGGCGCGGCACAAACAAAATCGTTCGGTTCGCGCCGGGAACGAGTTTATCGGTCAGATATTAATTGTTAATTCTTCGGCCCCGGCTATTGACTGAAAGATGAAGCGGCGTGACAGGCACGCGGACCGCGGAACGAACCTTCTCCTCCTCCTTCCCCCCCTCCCCTCCGCCCTGCAGCGCGCTGGGGCCAATTAAAATCGCTTTCTGCAAAGAACGTTTGATACAAACCCCCCTCGTTTAAAGTTTCCGCGCGTTGCCCTTCAGCGGGCGTTCAATTTGATCAAATTAGCGCTCACTTTGAGCGTAAAGACGTGTGCCGACGACGGGTTTCTGTTTAAGTTCTATTTAAACTCGGCCGCGTTCGTCCACCTAGCCCATTACCGGTCCGTAGAGTGTCCTTTTAATAATCCACCGTGTGTGCTACCCCCACCTCCCGTGCCCCTCCCCCGCCGCCAACCCGCCCCTCGTACCGTGGTGATATACCCCGGCGCAGTTAAGGTAAATATCAGATTGGCCCGGAATACGGTCGCTAACTATTTCGCGGACGCTTATTTGCCGGAAACAAATGGTTTCCGGCTGAATAATTGGCGTGACCTACTTCAAAAGGTTTACTAATTATGGCGAAGATGTTATCTCATTTGCATAGGACCGAGTAAATATAACGGACGGGTTGTCTGCTCTCTCTCTCTCTCTCTCTCTCTCTCGTTCGGCCATGCGCTCCGAGAGGCTTATCGTCGACGTGGAAATTTTCACAACCCGACGCTACGTGTTACACCTATCCCGGCGCGTGGTATTTTGTTTAATAACGTTTTCATAAGCTTTTTGACGGCGGTGTGGTGGGGCGGTTGAGGGGGGCGGTGCCGGACCGTATCCGTCCCAATTCCCGTGCCTCGTTGCGTCTGTATAAATAGACCGCGCTTTAGCCAGGCCGTGTGCCATCCGGCAAGATCAGTTTCGTTTAATTAATTATTCAATTATACAAAATTACCTTTCGCCCGTGTTCCCCCGAAGATCAAGGAATACGCTGAATTTCGCGGGCACTCGTACAATTTTGCGTTTACTTTCCTCTCTCTCTCTCTCGCTATGCTAGACCCGCCGGAACGTGTTGCGATGCATGCATCGACGCTTAAGTTCCGTGGAAACCTGCATCAGTTCAGTTTACCTACACATTACCAACCATCCTCATATGCCGACTACGTAGAACGATGTCGAATACGTGCTCCGAAATGACGGATTATTTTCCAACTTCGGTATTGCTCATGATAACACAGTTCGACGAAATTTAGCCTCCTTTGAAATTCGTAAGTTCCAGTGGACCTCGAACCACATTATACCCCACGGGGTGTGTCCGCTAATTCCACCACGGTGACCCGCCCTAGGGAGGGAGCCGACCTCCCACCTCGTTCATCCCGGGGGAGTGTCGCTTCCGCCCATACCTAATCTAACAAGGACCATGCCTCATAATCCAACCGATTGAGCACCAAGAGGCCCAGACTGGGCCCCGGCCGAGGAATGCACGAGGAGTGATCGGAGGCGTGTTCCGGCATGCCCCACTCGCGTGACGCCCCAGGAAGTGGGCGGCTTCCGACCACGCCCAGACGGAGCGGGGCCAGACAGTGGATCCGCCCCGCTGGTGTGGCTGGCCAGCTCTGAGGTGGGCCTAATAGAGGCACCCACCCCTGGCTCAGAACGATTGTTCTATGATTTTTAGTATGTTGTATAATTTTAATTTTGCGCCTAAGCGTATTCGCATAGCATTCAGAGGTGTGGCCTTAAATCGAGACGAGTGGTGTAAAGATGTAAATTAACCGAGCGCCACCGTAGCTCTGGACGCGAGTAATAAGGTTAACGCGTCACTCACGGATCTGAAATAATTTCCCATAATCCGCCATTCGTCTTTCGTTTTCCGTTCCGGCCGGACACGCGCCGCTTCCATTCATCCCGACCCTCTCGCCCCCGCTCCACCCTCCGTCCCTTTCTTTTCTCCCGCGTCCCCGGATAATCGATGGGAAGAGCCCGCAGGGAAACGAGACCACCAAGATTCAGATTTAACCTAATTTGCCGAACGAATTGCTCTGTCCCTCGTGATTGGTCGTATAACGGTATTGGCCGTAGGAACGGGGTTGCGTCGGGCTGTTGATTCAGAGGTGGGGTGGGAGGGGGCAGTGAGCGAAAGCCCCGGGGGGGTGGCCACGGGCTGGCAGACAGGCTCGACGCGTCGAAGGACGCGCCGAAATCGGCCGCAGATCAAAGTAAATTTATGCTTTACAAATTCCAGGGGGGGGGGGCGTGAGAGTGAGAGGAGGGGCCGAGGCGAGAATACATACACCGTCGAGCAGAGTAACGCAGAAGTATCGACAGCCATACGGACAATGGAGATTTAATACCGACGGCCGTGATGGGTGATCACCGAGCCGCGCGCTCTGCTTATCCCAACTCGTCAAACGTGGAACGTAATATACGCCCTCCATGCTACCTCTCCGGCTTTATCCCTCCTTCTATCCCCTCGCCCCCTCCACCCTCTCTCGATCTTGATGTGATTTGCGATCGACGTTTCATTTAATCCTGCCCCGATTGATAGAAACTGATCGAGCCGCGCTCCGAAAAGAAACGCCGATTAAATACGCGACCCTTCGTCCGCTCCAGGGAAACCGGAAACGCGTCGATATCTCCTAACGGACTGGATTCATCACTCTCGCTTCTGGAGAACTCAGTTAACAAATTATTTCGAAATACAATTTTCTTTCGATATAGGACGATGGCTAAGGGCGACTTTCGCCGTGTTGCGGATGAGGGTACCTATTCGGCTTGGAATTGTTCTCGAGTGGCCTGAAGCGTAAAAAAAAATTTTTTTTCTTTCTTTTTTGAAGGACATTATTACAGTTTTTTTAATTCCAAAGACGTGTTCTTATTTTAAAAGAATACAAGACTCTCTCTCTTATTTTACTTTAAAATGTAATTTTTTTTGTAACAAAGACGATGTTTATGTAAATTCACATTTTCGTGGACGATTTATGAAAAAGAGAATTCTACTGAAGCTTATCGGATGAAATATGTATGAAACTTTGCAAATCGCCGTGCTTTGCATATAGATACTTCTTATATATACTATTAGTATTTTAGCAATCAAATTTAGCAATAAAAGTATATAAATAAAATAATTCCATCTTGAAAAGTTCAATTGAACATGCATCCAGTTCGATTGCTGTTGCATTATACTAAAATTATATTTTACGTGTTATCAATTTCAATAATTTTCGATACTGTACATATATTGGCTGGACCACGAACTTTATCCCGTAAAATATTATTATACCGAAGATGTCCACTAACAGAGTGTACTTGCAGCTGTGTATATATCGCAGCTATCAAAGGGGTAATAAGACGGCAATAATTACCGAAAACTTGAATGCAGTTTCAGAAGGGCAGTATTGATGCTAACAGCACAGAGAGTTTCCAGATAGATACCTATCTAGCTCCAGTAAGCTCTAGTGCTGTACAGTTTTCGATAATGATTACTGCACAGCTAACTTACTAGACTGGCGCAATCAATATCTCGCACAAATATTGTTTAATTTTGACCCGATCCGGACTATCTATAATTAACATCAATGCACAGAGACAACACAGAGATGTTACAAACTAAGATTTTCACATGAAAACACTAATTTTTAGAGCACCGATATTAATCTGTAATATACAAAAATAAATCGGTACAAAATTTTTCCAATCGAACAATGAAACTTCGTTTGGAATAAAAATCCGACAATTTCTACGCGTTCCTCGATCGTGCAATTCCCCATGTCTAAATACTTCCTGACGCCAGTTGTCAAAGATTAGTACTCTATGTTCGCCACAAAACAAAATAGTGGCGCGCAATTTAAAATGTCAGGTCATTTTTAGACACTGTGTGGTTATATTTTAGAATGCTTCGAAATTTTGCGCACATCAGTTTTACCACCGAGTGTCGCGATTTGGGAGGGTGGGGCCAGGGTAAGTCGCAGAAATAAGGAGCCACCCTATTGTGTAGTTTGGCAGGCCGAACGCCGCACATCGGTATCATCGTCTCTCGGTGGCTAATCAATCTTCTTGCATCGCGCGGCTGCTAGCAGAACGGCACCGTGTAGAAACTGGAAACGCTGTCAACGTATCCCGACAAAAAGGACCATCGTCTTGGTACGTGGCTCGCCGAGAAGCAGACGCGGCCCGGTGGCTCCGCCGGAGCCAAAAGAAAAGAAACGGTGCACGTACGCGGCAGAAGAAGTGGCGTTGCCCATTTATCGGGACGATTTACCGACCTCCCATCCCTCTGCCCTCACCCTCCGGCCACACCCCCTCCCCTCTGCCGCCCCCTCTCCCACGACTATCCGTGAATTCGAACGGTTATATCACCGGAATTTCATTTCTGTCCGACCGCGGAACATTACCGTCCGTTCGTTCTGTCGCACGAGTTGTGAGAGATTTTCCTGCCCTCATAATTCCCTCTCCGCCGTCCCCAACCCTCTTCTCCTTCATGGACCACCACGGATTCCGCGGAACGACGTACTCAATAGCCGCCAAAAGACCACTCGTATATTTGTCGAGAATACCGAACGCGCGCAAGATGTCGCCCGGTAATCCTTGCATCGTTTTCTTGTACATTCGCCACCCCCCCCACCCTCTACCCCCCACGGTTGATTTCGATCGCGCCGCTACGCGAGAGTCCCGGCGAATCCCCCCGTGTCTCGACAAACCCCCGACGTAACGATAGGACACCCTTGGATTTTCCGCGTTTCGCAAATCCAACGATGTTCGCGATCGTTCGTCCCGATAGCTTAGCAACCCTTTCCGCCAAGTTTCAGCCCCATACCTAACCGGTAGGGGTAGTTACGGGGACCAAAGGGAAAATCAATCTTTGCTGCACCTCTCCCACCGAAAATTCTAAAAATAATCTTACACGTTTATCGCATCGTGCGACGTATTCACGAATTTTTTCCGATTTTTCAGTTGCAGACACCCGTTGTGAAAAAATGAAGAACAGGAGAAAATGCGGACTTAGGTACGACCGCTATGGAAGTTAATTCAATAATATCGTCGTTCACGCTGTCTTAATTTTTTCGTATTTTTAACTAGGCTGTGTTGGAACAAAAAATGGAAACCAATTTTTTCGAGGTTCTTTTTTTTTATTTTTTCTTGTTATAAATATCAAGGAACATGTATAACAATTGATCTCATGGGCAGATGATTCATTAAAAACTGCCGCTGTAGATGCAGGAGCCGACACAATTCAGTTTGATATAGACGTGAATACGAGGCTTTACGGCTGAAGAATGAATAAATGTACGTACCTGGGGACCTAGGCCACCTAGCTGAGGTATAGCAGGATCTTGCCTTAGACGCTGGGATATCCGATGATTGGATAAGGAAGGTATATGTGTGCGGGAAATCGGAAACGGATCAGATAGCTGCTGGAAAGGTATCCACGAAGAAGCTGAAAGTAACGAAGATAATAATGAAAAAATATCGAGGGGCAAGCTAGAATGCACATAACGCGTATAGCCCCCCCCCCCCCCCCACGTAACAGATTAATAGCTGCTGTTATGGACTCTTTTATATCACATCAGTTGCTTAATGCTGCTAAAATGTCAAGTTACACAAGGTGTGTCACCTAACATTCACGCCTCGAGTTTCTTTGTTGCTTTTAAAGATGCGTTAAATGTCTCGAGGACAAAGTTGAAGAGTTCGTCCAAAAATTATTGTTTTTTCTAGCGATCTCGAGGTCACGTGTATTTTTTAAATTGAGACCACCAGTTTTTAAGCGCCCACGATGATAGTTCGTTAGCAATTCAGTGACTGTAATTACTCAAGGACAGTGAAGGTCACTGTGGAAACGTAGAAGATTCAAATTATGGAAGCAGTGTACCATGACAGTTCCTTTCTTTAGGAATTCAGTGACTGTAAATCACTGAAGGTTATTCGAGGTCACGCACAGTTTACTCTCGATGTCTACGAAGTAGACGAGGGAACCCATTCGAATACCAATTTGCAGGTAACGGGGTCCAGGAGATACTGAAACCGCAACGCGAACCGCTACTGGTCGGAAGCATCCACGCCCATAGCGAAAACCTTCGCGATGATAACGGTGGGTAAACAGTAACTTTTGGAACCGTTTCAAACCCCTCGTTAACAAACGTATTGTACATTAACGACATATTCGTCGAGTGCGCCCCCCCCCCCCACCCCGTAATCGGCACATGGAATTACTCTTAATTATTTACTCGATGGCGGCATTATCGCTGTTATTTTTCGTGTATGTTTAGCTATAATTAGCGATATACTATTTCCATCGAAATTACAGTTCGCGATGCCCACGATTAGGGCCACTTAGACCGTCAAACTTCCGAACCACCGTGGACTACAAGTGTGTTTGAACGACTGGGAGTAGTCGGGCATTTTCCGCGAGAGACCGGCACTACTAGTTGAGGATTCGTCCCACGTGTAGTTAAAGATAACAGGTACCGCAAATATAATTATTCTAGAAGCCATTCCGGAACTATTAAAACAACGTTGCGCGGCTCTTGGAAGAAGACCGGCATCGCTGCTCTTAATTGCACCTTTCTCCATGGATTAAATATTTTTAGTTTCGCCGCGTTCCCCTCAATTAGCTCGGGCAGCGTTGCTTCAAATCGAAACGAAAATATTATTTAAAAAATTATCATTTCAGAAGAAGCGAAAACGCCCGACTGTATTCTACTTAATTTGTACTTTGCAAAACGTCTTTTTCTCGAGTGCCCAATTTAGGTTACGCCCGGTGGAAAGCTTCAGGTTACGACAATAAATTTCATTTTGGATCGATTTATTTTAATATATGAAAAGAAAAAAAAATAGATTATTCCTCGAAAATATTCGTTCAAGCTAATTTTACAGGAGGTCGGCAAACAGTCGCGCGTCCGCCCATAGGTACGTCGATTAACCGTCGCTCGTTAATTAACATAGACGCTTTGCTCATATCACGATCGCCCCTCCCTCTCCCCCCTCTCCTGTCCACCCCAATTAATTAGTCACCGCGGCAAGCGACCAATACGTCGGCGGTACCAAGCGATACCGAGCGGATGAAAAACTAGCGGCGATCTTGATTGCCGAAAGCAAACGGGACCGGTAGCTTCATCTAGGATATACTATTTGACAATGCATCGACAACCCGCGTTGCGGTCCGACTGGCCGGTGATACGACTAGCGACTGTATTACGATTCGACTAATACGAGGATCATCGATGATCGACGCTGTCAACGTTGATTTTCTCATGTTCTCCTTCTTTGTCATTATTTGTTTCTGCGAACAGAAAAAAAAACAACAGAAACGTCTAACCTCTCGGTCCGTCTCTCTTCTTCGATCGCTATCATTCTCTACGCTCGGAACACTACAAAGAACGTAGCACCTCTTCCATAACTGTTGCTCGCCAGTTACAGCTCGATGCGACAGTTACGGAATTAGTACAGTAACTTTGGCCGACCGTCAGCGGTGGCTCGCGTATGGGCACTGCGGAACTGCAACACTGCATTTCCACTTGATATTATCGATAACATTTAATACAACGTGTCATTTTTCTCTTTAATTCTTTCTTTATACCTGTACGATATACAGAGTGAAAATTATAAAGCGTTACAGTCGAATGTCTCCAAAAATATTGATCGTACGCAAAAATGTTTCGGATGAAACAGTTGTTCGGTAACGTGGACCTCTCGGTGGACATTCCAAGATGAGGCGAAGGTCAACCTTCTTTATCTAAATGGAACTGTATATATTTTGTCATCCGCCATCGAATAGTGCGTTTCAAGATGAGTTCGATGACCTACGACCCAAGGTCATTCGAGGTCAAACCCGCAGGTAAACGCAGAAAATGTGTGATCGTTTTGTTTCGTCATCGGGACTTCTTGTCCGCCGGAGTTTTACAGTTTCTTGGGAGAAAAAAACGTCGCCGAATTGTCCGAACCGATACCAATTATCGTCGCGTCGTTTCGACGAGATGGTCAACGTCGAACGCGCGTAACAGTAATAACATTGCAGTCTATGACGATCTGGATTACAGCGGCCATACAGCGATCGCGGAGCCCGGGTCAGTGTTGCCAGATCGGGGAAATTGAGGGGAGTACGGTTACCCCCTCTCTCTCTTTCTGCCGGTACCGGATCGGTCACGTGACATTGTGACACGCGCGACAGAGAGGGAACGCGTCACGTGACCGGGCCAAGGAGGTAAGACGGAGCGGGAGACGCGACTGTAACGCGAACGGACGTCGTTTCCGGCCAAGATCGTAAAGGGTAACGCGAGTTCGAGGAACCGGTTTCAATTTCTAGTCCGCTTCCTTTTTGCGACGGGCGTCAACGAGAATTGCCGTGGACCACGCCGCGGGACGCGCCGTTACGACAGCTGATCCTCCGCTATTTTTCGAATGGAGAATACGGGCGTTTCTCTTACCGTGGATACGTCGTTTTATTTCGAGTGGCGAACGGGTCTGTTGACCGTTCCGAATGCCGAGCACTTTAAAAGCGAACGCTGTTTTATTTTTTTTTATGGACGATCCTTCGTCCGCGATAGCGATGTTCACCGGAGGAAATTTATATCTTCTTTTTTTTTATAGCGCTTTATATAGCGTCCGATTCCCGGAGATAAAAGGTTCTTTTTTTTTCGTTGTTGTTGTTGTTGTTGTGGGATATTGGTCATTTGTTTCGCCGGCGCGCGTCGAACAGCACGCCGATAAAGATCGAATCGATGAAGTCGAATTAATTTGCGCGCGTTGCTTTATCCTACAGGGTGGTTCAGAGAGACGGAGAGGCCGTTCGAAATCTATGCTTCGGTAGTGATTTTTGAGGTAAGCAGTTGGTTTCTAATGAAAATAATTTTTAGTATTCCGTGTCGCGCCAATTCATTGAAAAGTTGGTGGTATTTCGCGTGCATGTTCCGCAGCAGAGAGAAATAGTTACGAGAAGATTTTTGTTGAATTAACATGTTTCGTTAAAATGTTCAAGCAGCGCTGAAACGCGCGTGTCTCTTTATTCGGTCGAATAAACTCTTATCCTGACGAGCAGTCGTAAAATTCTAAAAATTAATTTTGCTATTTAGATTAAGCACCGATGACGTCAGGAGAAATTGGCGGATTCTCGGGATCAAATTGATAGAACACACGGGGTCAGATTAAAATTGCCTAACTCGACGAACGGTACGGGTGTCGTGCACGGGGTATAATATCAAGTGAACTGTAAAGTGTTGGAGAAGCAACTTCCATAAAAATGATGAAAAAGTTCCACTTCTAGATTCCGCGCGACTTTTATTGTAGTACATGTACGTGTACGGTGGCGGTTCCCGCTTAATAGACGCATTTTTTTCCCGTGCTTAATGGAAGCGGAGTTATCCCCCCACCAATTCGCGAAAATGCTCGAACCTTTTTCTCTCTATTTCACTTCCACGCGATGTTTCTCACTCCCGTCTCCGATGCACTCAAGAAGAGAGCGAAACGAGGGGAGATAACAGCCGGCAATTCCCGGAACACCTACCTCCACGGATAAGAGACGCGTCGCGTACCTGAGCCTGCCACTATTAAACGGGGACTACAGTAAGTGAATGAATGAATTTATTTAATAGTTCCCAGCAAGAGGAACTTTATGATATTGGTAATTCTAGGACGCGAAATCTAGGCACCGTTCGGTGCGTTCGCGATTAACAATGCTGAAACAGAAGAAGAAGAAGGTACGAGAATACCACGATTTTTATTGAACACTCGAATTCGATAAAAATTTCATCTCCCTTTTCCGACCCAATCGACCTAAATTCCGCGAAAAAATCTGTCCGCGCAGCTTTCTCCACGTAACTGTCCGATAGATCTCTACCGTAACTGTGAACTCTTAATCTTCTCACTATTTTAACTTGTACGATTGTTGTACAATTGTGGCTACACTCTTATCTCTAATAAACACTAATGCAAAGTTTCCGTAATTTCGTTCTGTTTGCGTAACTGTAAAATTCGCGTTTGCACACGTACAATTTCGTCGAAGCGAACGCTGCCGAACAATTGACAAAACCGATAATGAAAATTTTTTACCAGTTTTTGCCACCAGGTTCAAAAAACAAAAAAATGTATAATATTTTGCACGTTACTTTGCAAAATGCTTTGCACCGCGCGCAATCAAGAGGCTTTCGAACTGCAATTAGAATTTCGAGCTCGCTCCTGTTTCTCCGCGTCGACGTCGCGCGAATATTCGGCAGCGGAATTCGCGGGTTGCTCGAAAATTAGGGACATGTCGCCGAACGGTGGGTAGGTTTGCGTATGCAAAATTTAGGAAACCGCCCTCCCAAAAAAACCACCATTATCTCGGATTGCGATTCTAACGGTATCCGGAAGCCTTCCGGTTTACTTTAGAAATTACAATTAGCATTAAGATCGCGCCGATTCGAGAGTCGCCCCGGAACTTAGCAACCGAACGAATTACGGGACTGCGGAAAATAGGAGTTGGCCAACTCTCGGAACGTTCTGCTACCGGATGAAACAGGACTTGTTGAAAACGGTCGCAATACCGTCGAACTTAATATTTATGCGCCCCTCAACTTGCCGGGTGTAATATGATCTTGAACTTTGTAAGGGAGTTTCCGGCTGTCGCGGCAACTGCCCGAGAAAAAAAGGTGGAACTTCCGGGACTCTTGCACAGGGTATTTCACCTAACTTGACCACCTTGAATACGTCGCCTATTCTCGATGATAGGAGAAAAGGTCAGCGAAAAAAAAGCGTTCGGTTCGAAAACGAGATGATGGACGAAAAAATGTGCTCAAGATCACCGACGTCTTTCTGTTTTAATGGAACTATTTTCATTGCGACAGTCTCGCAGCTTATAAAATGACGCGTTGACCTTCGCGTGATCTTCGACGAGAAAATCAAGAATATTGCACCTAAATCTTGAAATAATTTAGACGTAATTATTAATTTTCTTACGAATTAGCGAGCAGACGCGTTTGATAGTTGGCGTGCAACAGTGCAGGGACGTGCGTGCCACCATTCTGTGTTGCAGACTCGTCAACACTTTTAATACCTTTTTCTACAGCGGGTCTATGTCGAGGGAAATGCGCACCGTCTCGTTCATTAACACTTTTCTGCCCGGGGAACTGTTGCAATTACGACGGTATTAAAAACACGTTAAAATAAAGAGCAACGTAATAAGGTTTCACAACGGAACGAACTTCATTACGACGTGCGCGAGTAGATCCGAGGAAATTTAAATGTATCCACCGTTGTGGATATCAACTTGCATGATTCTATTGCATAAAGGAGAACATACAACGTTGTGCAAGAGAAAGAAGCTCGTTGTAAACAGTTTATTTTTCCAGTGACCAAATAAACGATTTTTATGTTTAACTTTCCAGACCCGGAGGTCACTTCGAGGTCACGCCTAAAGGCCTCCGAACGTATTTTCATTGAAACTGTCGTGCGTGTGTCGCAATGTCACGTGATCAACTGGCAGTGGGCAACTCCCCTCGATCGGTGCTCCCTCCCCTCATGCGAAGACTCTGCTGCCGTCTGGTGGACGATCGGCAGAATCATCCCGTTACCGATTACACCAGCCTGTCTAGATATATAAAATGTCTAATTATTTGATCCGGCAGCGTATCGGAACGGCTTCCACGGTCCTGCAATTGAAAGCGACGTGACGTATAACGACGTTTTGTAAGGGACTCGCAGCAGGATGCGGTGTCCTGGTCAGGGGCACGGTTTATGGTTACGGTACGGACGTGACTTCAGGCTATTTTTTGAGATTTAGCGAAACTTTCTGTTTTATGGTGATTTATTATACACTTCATGTTGTAGCTAAAGGTCTCAATAGCCGCTGACGTACCGTAAGACATCTGCAGACCGTTAACTGTCTCCGTAGACGACGAAGGCTCAGGGCGAGGGCATTCCCACGAATTAGCCAGTTCCCTCACCCTGTCGCCTTTTAGAAGGCGTACATTAGTTTTAAGAAAAACCCTGATTGGTGTTGGGAAGGAAACGCCTACGGCGCAGAAATTATAAAAAGATAGAGCGAAGAGGCGACAAGCGTTGTCGTGGCGCGCACGAGAGTAACTACGTATCGAAATAAACACTGTTTTGGACTGAATATTCCTCCGCTTTCTATCTTTTCCAAGTTTCCCCGGCCATACCTTACAGTTTCAACTAGGGCCGCGAATAAGGATGTCGACAGTGTAGGTATAAGGTAGATACTTATTATTTACTGTCAGGTATGCTGTACATAATATTTCTTTTGCCTTACAAATATTATATAAAATTACAGTCGATCACGGAGAGTAACCACGCACACCGTCCTGCGAACGCAGTGATATATTCGCGCGGACAAGCGCACGGCACACGCACACGTCAGCCATCCACACACGGCAAAGTAAACGTTATTACACGGACACGCGGATGAAATCGGTAAACCTTCTCCTAGCTGAAGCACACACATACATATAAACAGAGACAAGAGTGTCAGCGAGCCTCGTTGCTGTCGAACGCACGCAAACGCGTACGCGTTTTCCTCTGTCCTCGATCTCTTCTCCTTTCTCCCGGACCCCTCGCCGATCCATCCGATCGAGATTGTTCTCGGTCCGAATCATCGATCGCCGACCGACGACTCTAATTCCTCGTCGTTGGCCGGCATTTCTCGATGGAATCGAACGGAAACGTTTCGAGAACGAACACCACCACCTTCGAACGAGCCACGCGATACGCGCGACAGGTATTTCGCCCCAGCTTCGCGAGACACGCCCGCAGCCGATTGTGGGAAATGCGAGGTAGGACCTTCAACTCGTGGGAGATAATATCAATCGGATCACGGGAATTATTTCGCCGCAACGACGCGCCCCTGCATGCACCGGTTCACCATCTCCTGCGTTTCCATGTACGCACGGTGCAGCTCGAAATTTTCTCCACCCTGTGAACGTGCTCTCAACCTCTGTATAATACGTATTATTTCCAGCTTTGTCGAGTTATTAGAGCAAGAATGAAATTTCGAACGGAAGTAAGCGTCGTTATATATTTCGAACGTATTCAAATTTTTAAAAAATTAATTTTTCTTCACACCTATTCAATGTAATCGATACTTACAATTCTGCACAGAGATCCACAATCTAATCACCCTGTGTACGCAGCAATGACGTTTAATGGTGAATTTTCAACTGTTTCGTTCATGTTGGACGCGACAAACATAGCAATCGGCTGACCAGAAAACGATCTACCGGTCGCGTCACATGGTTCGCCCTGTACACACAGAGTAACATGACCGGGGCGTGGCGTAAGCGCGGGGGAATCGCGTCACGTGACAGGGGCGTGGCGTAAGCGCGGGGGAAACGCGTCACGCTGCAAACGCTGTTTGCCAATGAACATCCAACTGTCCAGCTCGGCCATAACAAGCAGCAATTAGACGACCAGAGTGCAATTATTAAATTACAATTTTTATCCCGCACAAAGATCCACAATCTACTCACGTGCCACGGTTCAACCTTGCGCGCAGCAGCGACGCTGATGAATTAATTTTTTTTTTAGCTGTCTTGTTCAGCTCGCGCAGAACAAGCGCGCGGAGCCAAGCGAACAGAATATAAGAATTCAATTACCGCTGCGAGAGAGTACTATTTTCCGTCGTTTCAGAATTTTCATCCTCCCCGGTACAATATTTCGCCCGGCCCTCTTGTCGATGCAGGCCGACGAACGCCCGTGCAGGCGTTCCCTCTGCACGTCGTTGCTCGCATCGGCGCGGCGTTCCGTGCCCCGAAAGGGTTAACTTATTTTCTCATTCCACGCGTCGCTGTTTAACCCCGTCACTTTCAAGAGAAGAGAGTAAGCGAGAGAGTGAGAGAGACGAGAGCGTAGTATTCACGAGGCGTGCGGGTCGCGGGCCGTTCCATCATCCTGCAATTCCGCGCGGGAAAATTAAAGCAAAAAGGGGGCGGGGCGAAATAGAGAAAAAAGAAAAAACGGTGTATGAAAGAGCCAAGAGGAAGGAGGATGAGAGGTGGGTGGAGGGGAGAAGGAAGAGAGGAGAGTGGCGTAGAATGGAGAAAAACGAAGCGCGTGCGTTGCGTTATTTAGTCAGGACGTTGCTGTCCGGGCGTTACTTAGAGCCCGAGCGGAGAGAAAGAAAGGGGATATAACTCCGGGCAGCTGCTCACCGCGCGCCTCGGATTCTTGTCCGCGTTTATTGCCGGCGTATCGCCGTTTCCGCGACGACGGCCAGAGAAAAACGTCGTCGAGAGCCGCCGTGGAGCAAGGTACATCGTGTGCATTATGGGCGCGGCGTGGCGCGGCACCTTGTCCCGATATCTGCCTCGCCGTGACCTCGATGAACGCTCGTTACCGCAGGCGGCGCTCCAGCAAATCCAACGATCGAGAGAGGAAGATCGCCCCCACCCCCCTGGCTTAAAGCGACCGGGCATATCCGGCAGCGACTCGACGCGGCGGGTACGCAGATCCGTCGAGAATAAATGCGACACTTTTTCGGACGGTCTGCGGGGAATTTCGGTCGGCGAGGTCCTCGAAAGGATCCTAACGAGCTGATGTCTCATGGAGAGGGAGGTTAGGGTTCGCCACAGAGCTACAATTTTTTGCGGTATTTCGTCGTGCTCGGATTTTTGTTGGCTTTCAGATTCTTTTGCTGATCTATGATTCTTTTGCTACTCAGAGCCGTCACTCGAAAATTGCTGCAGCATTATTCAATATATTGTTTACATTTACTAAATATATCGGTATCCAATCAATGACTAAACTAATTTATGTACTGTATGAGGTACGTCAATCGCATACCCATAGAATGAAGAAGAAAATCATATGTAGAATAGAATTATTCTAGGTCGGAGGAAATGTTCAATTTTCCTATTAAAAAATAGGTCCGAGTGCAAATGGTTAATAGGTGGCTCAAAGAGTTTACACATTTATCCCTTAGCACTCGAGTGGTAACTCAGAGTCACCACTAAAAATTGCTGCAGTATTATTCAAAATATTGTTTACATTATTAAGTACGTTGGTGTCTAATCAATTACTAAACATTCAAGCATTGTATGAGGTATTATATCAATTTCATATCTATAAAATGAAGGAAAATAATATAGAATGGAATTATTCTAGGTTAGAAGAAATGTTTAATTTTCACGTTAGAATAGCTCCGAGCGCTAAGGGTTATATGTATAACGGTTATGGATCAGAAAGGATCTAAAGCTCCTTAAGAAAAAATTGTGTCTCCGCTCTACCCTTCCCCCTCCACGACGCCATTCCCCCACGCTCCCGCCACGGCCCACGGACTGGGCCCGCACAGTGGTGACGTAGGACTCGTCTCCCCACTCTACCCTTCCCCCTCCACGACGCTATTCCCCTCGTGACGCGTTTCATAGAGAAGCTAACTTGTTCCCCTGATCTGGCGACTCTAGGGATATAGCATCACAACTTACGAGAATTTACTATACGCCGAAACCCTCATGGACGACGGCATGGCACCGCCGTGACATTTCGGACCGGGAAAGTTTTCACATATATCGAGACATTACTGTACTGTTCCCGAATCGATCGAGGAGGCGCCCGGGCGAGATAAAACGATGGGTTCCCGAAGGGAAGACGCGAAGTTTCGGAGTTCGCGGTCGAGGGTCCCGAAGAACTCGCCGACAAGAAGAATGAAACGGAAGAAAGAAAGAAAGCGGAGCTGCCTCCGATCCCGCCGGTCACAATTATGTGCACGCGCGGCCTCGGGAACGTCTGCTCTTAATACGGCACTCGAGATCCGAAGATTTCCATCGGATCCGCCCCGAAACAGTCGCCGCGAGTCCGGACAGAGTTCCACGTGCCCGGAACGACCATTACGGGGGTCGGAAGTTTTCGGCTCGAAGTTAAACGGCGCTCTCCGTTTCGCGGAATGTAGGTGACTGAAAGGAGCATCATGTGTAGCGGTCAACTTTCCCATAAACGCGGAACGAGATCTTTGTTGGTTGCGTTCAGTCTTGGTCGTTCAATTTTCAATAAAGTCTATTTTGGTGTCCGTCGATGTGCTTCTCGTGCGAGTACAAAAGAAATGTTCATCCGGCGACAGAATATATTCATTACAGTGTCACGTGACCGGGGGAGAGTGGGGGGACAGATCTTACGGGAACGCGCTGCTTGGGCCCGGGTCGAGGCCCATCGAAGCGTGGGGGACTGGCGTCGTAGAGGTGGAAGGTAGTGAGGGGTTAAACTGGCCGCGAAACGAGAACAAACGACGACGAGGAAGAAAAATCCGGAGGCTTTGCAGCCTCTGTACAACGGGTAGAACGAGAACAAGCGTGTGTCCAGTAAGATCCACGGAATTATTAGGAATTCATGGTGGAGAGCTAGGAGGGCGGATCGAAAGGTGAACGGGGGCGAAGGGGGTGGGGGAAAGGAGATCGAGCGATCGTGGAATCGTTGAGAAAGCCGTCCTGCGGGAATTGCGGGGAAGTCGCAGAGAACGAGGTCGAGCTGCCTCGAGGAGAAACTTGGAAGTCGAAGCCACGCCGACAGGAAACTACCTCGTTCTTTCCGTCCTTTCGCGTGCCTCCTAAGTATACTATAGACGGCGCGTACCACGTCTCTCTCTCTCTCTCTCTCGCTCGCTCGCTCTCTATGTGGATGGCGGTTTTTTGTTCGGCTTTTCACGCAGTTTTCCTAAAGGAGTGCGGCGGTCTCGAGATACACGTCGATCGAACGGCGAAGAAGGAGATAGGTGTCTCGTTCGGAATTCTCTGTACGCTCGGTCTATGTACTCGCACGTGTGCACATACGCGCGAGATGGTTCAAAATTTGTCGCAGAGTCGAGAGAGTAGAATGAAAAATCGAATACTAGTTGCTTCTACCAGTGTTCGTTCTTTCGAGAGAAAGAGGGAGAGAGATCTTGGGCGCACACGCTGCAGAATATTTTTATCGGCAGCATTCGTGCGCACGAGTCTCTGCTGACAGACGTGCTCGTAGAAATGCTGATAAGACGTGGACATTCAAAATGCTCGGATCACAGAAACCGCGTAATTTCGAACGAAACTCTGCATCCGTACCGATCGGACAAAATTCAAACAGTTACGCGCCTCGTCGATTGACATCGCTTTTGTACGCAGGTCGTTGTGGACAGTCGGAATTGATGCGTCGCGCGGTTCTAAACAAAAGTTTCCTTTGCCATTTCGCGCCGGAGCGTTTCGTTCTCGAGTTAATCGAGAAAAACCAATCGGAGCGCGGCTGGGCGCTCGTCCCGACGACAGCCCATGCGCGGCGTAGCGTCAGCGCCGCGCCGACGCTCAGTCGCGAACAAAAGATGGAGCAGAAATTGATTTTCTTCGTAATTTTATTTTTTTCTGTAGGCATGGTATTCGAACGGGTTATTTTCGGGTGGCTCAGTCAATTATTGCCTAAGAAATGTATAAACTTTATTCTTTGCTAAATGGCAAAGGAAAATTGCGCTTAGAAACACCACAGGAATCACCCCTTTCAGGGTTCTCGATACTTTTTGGAACACCCTGTAGAACGATCAGTTGATCGCGCAACGACTCGATGCTAAGTACTTCGCGTACCCCGCCGGGACGAACGGCGACACAAAACGAAAACTCTTGGACGCTCGAAGAAGCTTAATGGATGAACATGCTGGGAGAGATTTCTTATAAAAATGGAGAAAAAATTATCCAACAAATTTAAAGCTGATTTTCTCAAATTCACTAAATTGTTCCTTGACATGTTCGTCCACTAAGCTGTTCGTTCGATACACGAGAAACCGAAGATCGAAGAACTGGATTCCAAGCTCGCTAAGCACCTTTTGCCTATCGTAACGACTAGACTGCGGATTTTATGCACTCGTGACAAAAACAAATTGGTGAAATATAAAACATTCGGAAGAATTTAAAGATATCAATTTGTCACAATTATGCGAATCATATGATTTTGCATAAAGATCCGCGGTCTAATAATGACTAACAACGTAGAAATTTCGTGACAATGTCTTGAACGCCCTGTACAATATAAGTTCAATTAAAAGTTAATCAACCGAGATTTAAGTCGACGGTCATGAATAACGACGTCCAGTACACCATCTCGTTCGTACTCGAACGAAAAACTCTAGTTTACTAGCGCAACCGTACCACACAATTTGAGACACCCTGTACATATGTACACCTCATCCGTATCGTATATCCGTTCCTCGCACGACGAATCGTCGCGCCTCAACCCCTACCTCGCTTTTACGATATCACACGTACACGCTCGCTTTTTTGTTCGAAGAAAAATAACAGGTATGCGTGTATCCGTATACATATACACACATATACCTCTGTATATACACAGGGTGTCCGAAAAAATGTACATCCTTGAGAGAGACGAATCCGGACGTCATTCGAAGTAACTTTTTCCTTTGCGAAAATCGTCTTCGCGGCTTTGTTTTCGAGTTATTCACGAAACACACGGACCAATCAGGGCGCGGCTATAAGCCTCGCTGGGCGGACTCCGGCTCGGCCAATCCCAGCGCCACTCTCAGCTAGGTCTGTCGTAGCCGCGATTGGTCCCAGTTTTTCGTTAATAACTCGAAAACGAAGCGGCATAGAAGATTTTCGCAAAGGAAAAAGTTACTTGAAATGACCCGAGAAATCACCACCTCCACGGAAGTACAATATTTTCGTGGCACCCTGTGTACACAGTATTCGGTAACTGGTAGTACGACCGACAGCGAGAGAAGGGAAACCAGCCACGAGAGCGCGCTTGGATCCCCCGATCGCGATCGTGCTTCCATTTTGTTCGCCACAAGATAGAAATCGGAAGTGCGCCCAGCGCCGCGACGTTTCGGCGATCGCCGCGCAATCGGTTCCTCCCGCGATCGATCGCGAGACACCTTGACTTTCCGGAATAATCGAGGACCTGCATCGATTTTCCTCGACGTTACACCGAGGCGGCTACTGCGTGTAGCTGCGCGTACGCGGCGCGTCAAGTTCGGTGTCGCCGGTTCGTGAGTGATCTGCGAGCAGAATCGTTTGAACGGTATTCTCGCTAGAATACTACCGAGTAGCTACAGTAGTGCACGCTTAAGTGTCCGCCGCTGTCCCCCGATTCTAAAAAACAGGTGGGACCTCAGATAAACTTGTTACACGTATCGGTATATCATTCACACTCCTGTGCTGCTTCGGTTGAATTCGTAGAGGCCACCGTCCACACCTACGGTCCCGACTGCGGACGCTTAATTGAGCACTACTACTATACTGTTGCGCAACAAGTCCACGGCGAAAATGAAACCGTGACGTGCTTGTTACGGGCTCATCTATAGACCGTGTACACCGGAGGAGCAGTGTGTTAGTTTCAGAGCACGGTATTCCCTCGTTAGAAGATCGCTCGGCGCAAAGTGAACGTTGCTCCTCAATCTGCACGAGGTGGGGTAACTATTACAGCCATTTGAATGAAGGAAAGTCCTCCCGGGAACGAAACCGTGGTATACGTGTTATAGGCTCGACTGTAGACCTGACCGCGCAGCTTCTAACCGGGGAAATACTGTACCGACGAGTCTTGGGGAGCCGACTCACGAACCGACGAGAACCGTTGCAGTACGGTGCTCCCTCGTTACAAGATCGCTCCGTACGAAATGAACGTTACCAATCCGTAATCGTCGGCGGGAGTTGTTACAAGCTAACGGAAGGGTCCATACCCTCGTTATAGGCTCCACGGAAGGCCCGACCGGGAGGCTTGTAACTTGGGAGTACAGTGTCGGCCGGCAATAAGGAACGATCGCCGAGAAGATCGGCATGGATGAACTAGGTAGGCTTCCTCGGGGACAGCGTGAACCGCTGCCGGACACTATAACATTAATAAGCGTATTTGAAGAATTCGGCCAAAGCGGAACGTCGCGCGTCACTCTTCTCCGTGGTCGTTCCTCGATCCGTCGCTGCTCTATCGTTGTTCGCTCTGGTCCGAGCAAGATCGACGCAGGCGATCGAGAGCACGACCTCTCGTTTTAACTTTTCTTTTTTTTTCGCGAAACGTCGCGGCGGTCACGAGCCAGTATCGTCGATGACACAAAAATATAGAATGAAGTATTTATGGGTATCGATCGTCGAGTGTCTGCTCGATCAGGACAATCTCGGCAGGGAGAATGGAGGATGGGTTATGTGGTGTACGTCGGGAGGGCGATATTGTCATGAAGAGTTCACATCGTTTTTTTTCCATTTTGCGTTTTTTTTTTCTTTTCGTTTTGCTTGTTTGTTGTTGTTTTTGCGCGCGCTACTAGCTTTTTGTTTCGCGTACCTTAATCGCCTATTTACAAAGAATGCGAGCGCGTCCCCGGCGCCTCGGGACTGTAGGTGAAGAAATCCCGAAACGACGGGACGACGAGTTACAACAGACACGATTATAACGCCGTTATTCTTAGTCGCTACGCGCTGCCACGCTCGAGCAATCAATGGCGAACCGAGAGAGCGGTTTTCTAAACACGTCGACGACGGAGCGTTTGATCTTTGGGAAAAAAGCGGCTTCTCGCGGATCGCCTCGAACGCGATACACGAAACGCTCGAGATTTTCTCGCTCGGTTCTCGCGAGAGCCGACGGCGTCGTTACAGAAAGATCGTCGAGGCTGCCACACGTCTTGTCGTCGCCATCTTCTCGCCCCTTCACGATCGAGATTGAATCGTTTTTCTTGTTTTTTTTTATCCTTAATTGGTATCGTTAGTGTTTAGTCTTCCTGTTAATCGTTTTCTTTCTGTCTTTCTTTTCTTTTTTTTTTGTGCGCATGATACCCGCGCGAAGCACCTTGCACGATAGAAGCGTAATGCGTTTACGTGAAACGATAATTTACAGATTAACGATTAGCATTCTTATCCGTAAGACGGGGGTGGGAGCTACCCCCCCCAACAGCCACCGCTGCGACCACCGAAACGATTTGTCTCTCGTCCGGGGATCGTGGATAGCGAGATTTCCCTCTAATAATTGGACTTGCGGATGTTTTGTTTTTTTTTTTTTTTTAGAGGTTCACACATTTTTTAATACACATCGAATCATCGGTAAAAACAATTTAAAATAGACATTTGTGTTTTTTTTTTGTTGTTTTTTCTTCTTCTTTGTTCTTGTATTTATTAAGTTGAAAATAAAAATAGTAATTTCATGGTATTTCGCTAAAATTCGTAGGTTATTGTGTTCGACGCGCGAGCGAGCGCGCGCGCTTCCACGAATACATAAAAATCGCAGTCTACCAGGAAGTTTCTTCGTTAAGAGAAACAGACAAAACGCGAATAAATTCGTCGACGACGCAACAACCGATATCTCGATAAAAGCGGCAACAGACTAGTCGAAATGAAAATCAACCTTTCCTTCCCTTTTATTTATTTATTCATTTCTTTTTTTTTCGCTCTGTTTCCCTTTTAGTTAACTCTTGCCCCTTTAGGAAGACGCTTCGACGGAACAACAAATAGAACGCGAAAACGTTTGCACAGACACCCATCCTACACTGAAATCAACAATAACACTTTCAGCATGAAGAACGTTCAACGATTAGCTAATGGTGATCAACGCGCACGGTTACCGATTAAAAGTCTGAGGTTCGTGTATGTCGACATGCGAAAATCAAATCGATCGCGGTAACAAAATAATAATGCGCTTACGTTGTTAGTCGGTTTTTCTCTGAAATAATTAACAATTCATCGAGTTAAACGATTTGAAGGTTTTAAACGTTTAGCGAGACGTTTGTGCACTGTTTACTGTGAAAAGAAAAATAACGGGAACGATAATTGTGAGCATAATTAAATAATATTTCAACAAACTATAGCTGTGTCTTGTCTAGAAACCACGCGATGCTCCGAGAGTCGACGACGTGGAATCGACTACCCCCACTATCGCGCTCGCGCCCGGCGGGTGGGGGTAGCCGGTTCTACGTCCTCGACTCTCGCAGCACCGAGCGTGCGGTATAAACGTTCAAATCGTTCGCTAGTTTCAGTCGATAAATGCAGAAGAACGAAACCTTATGAAAATCGTAGAAATCAAAAGTATGAATGAAACGCGCAACAGTCGTGTGGAACGTGTTAATCAATTGGACATCGACGAAATTAATATTACAATGAGAAAGTTCGCACAGCCTAGGTTATCTCTGTTCCAATTTCACCTTAAGACCTAACAAATTCCTGAATCACGTCCACGAACTTTTAAACGGTAACGCGAACGCGGAGCGCATTTCCGCAACGAAACTTTCAACAATTCAAGAACGTGTAATAAACGAAGAACAACTACGACATCGTCCGTGTATCCGTGTATCGATGCCGCGGTATCGAACATCGCCGGAACAGAACGAGAGTAAACATTTCCAACGTTAAAAAACATTACGGCCTGGGACGGTGTAGAGTTCCAAAAAACGAAACGTCACAACTAGCTAACATTATCCTAATCTCTCTGTAAAAATCGATGAACCGTAAAACGAAGAATCTCGGCCCGCTTCCGCGCTTCGAACGCGATCCTGGATGACCGAAGACGGGCTTTAAAAAAGAAAAAAAAAAGAAAGAAAGGAGACGGGACATTTAAAACAGTCGTCGTCAATCGATCATTGTAAAACGAACGCAAACGCGAGCACCGTGTGTTCCGATTCTTCTTCGAGCCGGGAGCGTGGCTGTCGTCGAATCTGCTAATAACTTTTTTCAAATTGAACCAAACGACTTGTAATTTCTTTTTTCGAGGGTTTACTAGATAATATGGAAGCAAATCTTTTTTGTTTGAAATTTCTCGGAATTTAACTTTTTCATCCGAGTCTATAACTAAAATGTTTGCCGATTTTAATTACTCGAAGCAACCCTTAATGGATTCGGATGAGGATGAAGAACTTTTTCACCCTTTTGTCTCCTGAATTCCAATTTCCGGAAAGTGTTTTTCGCACATTAGTCCTCGTTAAGTCTCCAGCCGGTCGGTGCAACTTCAAAAAAATGTTTAAAAGGTGTCCACTTAAAAATTTTGTAAATTCGCGGATTGAAGTTTCCGCGAAGTGCGACGTGCCGAGTAGGTGAAAAAAGGCGTCGAAACGGTTTCGAGATGTGTCATGAAATATGTACCAAATTGGAATTGAGAGTTTCCGCGAAAAAACGGCGCGCCGAGCGGCCTGGAAGAGGGCTCCGGAGCATTTTTCCGACGGAAACGCGTGTAAAATTAAATTTGTAAGTTCCTCGGAGGTGCGGCGGCGTGTCAAAGAGGGAGAGAGTGTTTCTCTCGGCCGTGCGTCGAGACGCGGAATAAATTGAAGTCTGGCTAAGATATACAACGCGGCGTGTGCAGAAATTGAAAATATCCTCCGATATCGAAATACGCGCTAAACTGAAAAAACGAAATTCTCTGTAAGAAATACCTTCCGCACGTTGAAAGTGAAAAATATTCATTGAAATTTCTTCCCCATCCCCGCCCCGCTCCACCTCCTCGACGTATACACCTAATAAACTTCAACGGCGAGCAATAACGAGCTCATTGTCCGAATGTTCCCGGATGTTAATCACGCTCCGGCTCGACAATGCCTGCGGGCTCGTTAAAAAGAAACGGGACACCCGGTGTACGGGGTTCGCGAGTCGATAGAAAGAAGAATAGAGAAACGGGTACGGAAAGAACGTGCCGCGCGCCTTTTTCCGAATTTTTCCCGAGTTTAAACCTAAGTTAGTTGGGTAAAAGTCACGCGCGACCCGGTCACGTAACTCGACGCGAATGGAATTCGATTCGATCGTTTCGAATTGTTCGATTACGCGCTGGTAAAAGAAATTTGTACAGCTTGGAACATAACGGCGGAAAGATTCTTCTCATTCTCGCGCGGGCGGGGCCGCGCCGTTGCCGTCTCTCGCGCAGGCCGGAACCACAGGAAATTCGGCAACGCTGGATCGGTCCGATTTCCAAGTCGTTCCAGTTCTTTCACTGCTGCGCGTGTGCAGTAGCTTGATCGGACTGATGTACGTATGCGGCGTTGCCACATGTTCCGGCCTATACTGGAGACGGTCGTGCGTTACATCATGGCCGCCTCTACATGCTGCTGCGCATGTGCAGTGGCTTGACTGATGTCTGTACGCGGTGTTGCCACATGTTCCGGCCTGTACTAGAGACGGCCGTGATATAACTCGCGGCCGCCTCTACATTCTGCTGCGCATGTGCAGTAGCTTGACTGATGTCTGTACGCGGTGTTGCCATATGTTCCGGCCCGTACCAGAGAGAGAGACGGCCGTGACAGTCCCTCGGGACTGTTCGCGGTCCATTTGCCCCCGGCGGGGAAAAAAAAGTCTTGAAAACGAGACCGCAGCGCGACCGGCCGACCGCGCGTTAAAACAAGATACTCGTGAATGGAAGACGAGCGGATAGAGAAAGAGGGGGAGAGAGAGAGAGAGAGAGAGAGAGAGAATTTTTGGTCGAAAAGCTCGGTACGCGAGACTTAATTAAGCGCTTTCCCGGTGCAAAGGTCATTAACGATGAATGAAAGTACATTGAAAATTATCTCCCCGGAAGAGGTGACTTCCGACAGTAATTAAGAAATTCAAGAAAGAAACGGTAGAGGTACGTACGTGTGTTGGGAGAAAAAAAATAAGGGCGGTCGGGAAGGGGAGGAGAGGGGACATAAAGCAAGAGAAAATGAAAGAAAACGCGCGCTCGCGCAGCAGCACGTCTCTCTTCCTTGAAATTACGCGCTAGTGAGTTATGAAATTGCCGTGGAATTGAAATAATTTACGGTCCGGTTAAAATTAATGCAACACGCGGTTCGAATAAAACGGCGAAACTATTCCGCGGCCGCCGCGGGCTGGTATCGGGTGGTTGTGTGTTCGCGTCGAACACGGGGCCGTTGTGGTTCGAGATAAAAGTATATATATATTTTTTTTCTGTTTAAATCACAGAGTTCTAACTAGCAAACAGCCGAAAGAAAGAAAGGGGGCAAAAAAAAAAACGAAGAAAAAACAAACAAGAACAAAACCAGTCCGGGAGAAGTCGCGAGAAACCACCATCGCGATTCTTCTTTCTTTTTTTTTTTTTTAATTCCGATTCGCTGCTCGAATATCCCTTTTATATTCGACCACCGATTCTTTTCGGGATCGTTCGGCCGCCGGGGTCCACGGCTAAAATGGAAATGCTCTCCCCGAAAACAAAACGATGAAGAACCAGTCGCGTCGGTATTTTAAAAACTGTTTGGGGACACGGGGCATAAAAGAAAATGGAAACTAAAAACAGAAGGGAAAGAAAAAGGACGACACCGGACGACAACAGTGGAACTAAAATGAAATCGTAATAAATCTCGAGTAAAAAAAACCGTCTGCTCAGTCCTGTGCGCGCAAAATCTCTGTATATACATAAGTATTAATTATATATATATATATAAATGTTCGTCGATGTACACACGTTTCTTCGCACGTGCTCGTTTCGCGGACAGGTCCGCGCGCTATAAAGGAGAGTCTCTGCGTGAAAATATATATACTATATATATAGCGTATAGCCTAAGTAAACAATACAAAAAAAATGGAAGTAAAGTAGTAGAGAACCGATTTGAATGAGGACGAACGAAAATTGGCAGTCCCTGTGTATATGCGTATGTTTGTATGTACGCATGTATGTATTTATGTATGTATGTATGTACGGATTTATGTATGGATGTATGTACGCATGTACGAACGTATGTATGTATGTATGTATATATAATATCGCGTAATATTATATATAGATATATATATATATTACTGCGACAAACAGACGCATGTAAAGCCCTACGCGAAGAAATATATTTGACAAGTAGAAATATAATCTTGGTAACGTCCCTCGCAGAGTTAACAATAATAACAGATCCTTACGAGATGATCATTAATATATAATATGTACAAGCTACGGTTTTGGTTTCCTCTTTTTCCTCGTTTCCCTAGCTCGTCCTCTAACTCTCTACGGTCTTCTATTTGCCGTACGTCTCTGTTTGCGGCCGAGCGAAATCGCTCGGGACGCGACTTCAAGGATCGTGTCGCGCGACCGACGGACACGCTAGGTACTCGCTTGCGCGTAACATACTCGTCGAAATTGCGCGCGAGATTCGATCCCATTGTCGACGGCCGCGTGTGTCCTTCGATCATGCGAGAGGACATCGAACGCCCACGCGTACGAGATCCGTGATTGTCGAACGAAGCGACACAGACGCTCCTCGTGTATCGATAAGGAAAAAGAGCCACCCTATCGCGAGCGTGGGTTGCGCATATGTATGTACCAATGCATGTATGTGTTTGCGTGTATGTGCGCGCGCGCCATATGTGTGTTTGTGTGTGTGTGTGTGTGTGTATGTCCGTTAATGTGTGCATGATTCACGCAACAGTCTATAAAAATCTGTAAAACAGAGCGGGGCGACACGTATCAGGGATGAGAACACATCGTTCGCCTGTACGCGTCGTGAAGTGAGAAAATCAAGTGAGAGAAAAAAGAAAAACATACGAGAGAGAGGAGAGAGAAGAACGAGAATCTAAATGCGACTAAAACGCTCGTTAACAATAACGTATATAATCGTTCCCTTGTTTCATTTTTTCTTTTCTTTTTTTTTGTTTTGTTCCTAACGTATGCTTTTCCCGCCGCTGGAAATACGCGTGTATAACGCGCGACCGACACCGACGAAGAATGGATGCGGCGGCGGACACGACGGTCGGCGTCGAACGCTACTAAACACCTACATATGCAGCCTGATTGGACAGTCTTCGATCGAAGAGGAATGCGTTCCGAGAGAAAAATAGATTAGAAAATGAACATTTAGCACAGGTTCCCATTCCGCTTTCTCTTCTTATTCTTCTTCGTCTTCTCTTCCCTGCCTTCTTATTCTTTGTTCTTTCGCCACGCGAGAAGCAGTCTCTCGCGCACACGTAATTTAATCGTTCTTTAGAAACCTCTGAAAGCTTTGCGACAGAGTGAAAAAACAAAAATATATATACATATATATGTATGTATACATATGTATATATGCTTAACTTCGCGTGGAACAAATTGCTAGACCTACCTAAAGTCGTGTTTTTTCTTGTCGGTTTGCTTTGTATGTATTTTTTTGTTGTTTTCTTTAACTACTTAGTTTAAATTACTAGCGACTTGCCGATGAGACCAGAAGTAAGACTCGTCGATTCGCTGCCGTCAGTCCGACGCTTCACAGCGCGTGTCATGTTGCTACACATATCGATCATCCGTCATGGTAACGCTCCCCCGTCGATGATCATACCATTACCATGTCCTCGTCGGAACTCTGCCTCTGGATCGGTTTTTTCCTTTCTAGACCGTCTGCGAACAACCATCAAACTAAAAGGGTTACTGTTTTGCCTTTTAATGTCGGCCTAATGCGAACCAACAAAAGTTATATCTCAAAACAATTCCAAAATTGGACATCTAATATTCGAATAATTATTATTATTTCAGTTACGTCTCATTCCCAATTTATTTTAAAATATCAATATTACTATGCTTGATAATTATTTTTTCCCTAAGGGCTTCAATTATATCTTTTTTTTTTCTAATAAAAGTTCAACTACAAATGCACATGATTCGCATGAAAATAGACTTTTTTTATATACTGTTTTCAGATAAACTTTGAATTTCTATTTAAATTTCATTTCTTAATCAAATAATATGTACACCTATTTCTAGCTAAGACCTCGGAATGAATAAAATAATTATTTAATCTCTTAATTATTGGTTTTATTATCAAAATTCAATTGTCCAGATTTAGGCATCACTTTTGGCTTGTCCACACTTAGGGCATTTCACCTTAACTTTGGAGAATTGAATTTCTGTGCACGCATTGCGTACGATATTCTATCATAAACCCAGACGAAACGAATTCCCTTGCGAGGCAACTGAAATGGAAGCCAAGGATAGAAATATTCTTTAAAGCAGAATCCGTTGACGCTTCGGCTAGTTCGAGATCTGATCGGAATAGTCGAACAAAGGGTTCCGCTTTGAATTTCGACGGAGAAATCCGATAGACTGATTCCCCTCCCACTCCCCCTCCCCGCCCATGATTGCACAGGATGTTTTCCACTTTGAGCAAGACCTACGGATATATCTTCAAAATTATTGGATATATCGCAGGGGAAATTGAAAAATTCCCATTGATGCATGGTACAATATGCACAGCTTCTCACGGATGGATCTTCCGTCAAATGATTGAATAATATTAATTCTTTTTACGAAGAATATTGAATAGGTTCTTCGCTCTTCTTGGAATACGAGATTGGAATATAATTTGAGAGGAGGCACTCGGAAGGTCAGAAAAGGTACTTGATTTTTTCAAGTGACTCCGACCCGCTGTAACAATTATTCTATCTCAAGCGCGAATGAAAGGCTACAGCAATTATACTACATTTCATATCGTGTTCAGTGTTACAAAGTGACAACACTTATTTGGTTTTTAATTGCTTTGTACGTGAAATTTGTACCATTGTACACCTGACGTTAGGTGGTCCGAAAAGTTGGTTTCGTTTTCGAACGAACGAAATTTACCTGGAGATGATGGACGCAGATCGTCGAGAGACCCATCGTCCAGATCCGTGGCAGAGGGATGCAGGTCGTCGTCCGACGAGTCTCTGGTTAGGCTGAGAAGATTCGAGGTGAGCAGAGCTTTCTCCTCTTCGATCTCCTGTATGTGATCGACGAGAAGCGCCTCCTCTTCGTCGCCTCGATCCCTGTCCCGATCAGCGGTGCCACCCCTCGCGGCCACATTCGAGACCGCCGCGTTCAATTCTTCCGGGCTGAAGATCTTCGAGGATCGTAGACTGGACAGACGATGGGTGGCCGTGTGGCAGGCGGATTCGAGAGTGTTTATGTCAGCCAGGGTAGCCCGCACGACCCTAAGCTTCTCTTGTACGATTGTCTCGACGCAACAGGTCTGCCTGCCGACGTCCTGCAACGAGTCCTGCGCAGGCAAGGTCCTGTTGGTCCGCAGTATACACGGGGCAAACACTATTGCTAGGGCCGATGGGGACATCCGGTTGTCGACCTCGTGGAGCGCCACCCTCGCCAGATGGACGATCAGCCGCTCCATCAGGTCAAAATTAGGCTTCGGCAGCTTCTTCAGTATTGCGAACAACGTACTAATCCGGTCCCGCGGATCCGTCAGGTTGGCGGCGTGCAGAAAATCGTCGTAGTACTCGAAGGTCAACAGGGGCTCCGGCATGTCCCGAAAGAAGCTCTTCAACACGGCCGCGAGCACGTGCACCTGGTAATTCTCGAAGTCCACCTTCTCGAGATCACCCTCGTCCATCTTCACCTTCAATTCCTTCACCTTCGAGCTGACACCACTCTTGCGGTATATACCCTCGGTGTAGAGACCGTGCATCTCTATGGTGGTGATCAATCGATCAACCACCAGCGGCACCTTGCCGTCCCCGCAGTCCAATTTGTACAGCTGCACGCCGAACACCTTCCGCGAGTTCATTTCGTGCAGCGAGGCCTCCTTTCCGCACTCCGCCGACGCTTTCATGTAGCACTTCTTGTGACACGTCAGCTTGCAATCTAAACGTAAAGGAGCGCACATGACCATTCATAACGAATGATTGATGGCGAACGGCGCGCCGCGACCTCTGCATCGTCTACGCAGATCCGTATGGTCGTTATCATACAATATTTAGCTCTGTGTTCGCAACCTTCTATTTTTTTGCTTTTTTTTTTACATATTTCAAACTTTAATCGTACGCTAGACACAACCGTGCGGGGACGATACGGATCTCGTTGAAAGCAGGTGGAATCGCGTTACACTTACCGTCCTTTTAGTAAACTTAGAATTGTTTCGTTGCCAATGAAAATTTCGTTTCAAAACCGATACGATAAAAAGTTGAGTAATTAACTATGTGAACAGGTTCTTCAAAAATCAGAAACCATGATAAACGCATAAAAAGTCCGCAGTGAAATCATAACATTGGAATGAATACGAAAACACAATACTTGGTCTACAGGCGGTATATACTTACTCTGACACACAAGACCGCGCTCGATAGGCCACATAAAGAAAGACGTGCAAACTTCGCAGGCCGTAGGTATATTTATGATGGTTAGCTGGAACATATGATTGCCGTGCCGCGTCGGTTCCTCTTGCTTCCGCTTCTTCTCCTTCTTCCGCTTGCTTTTACTCTGTTTCTCCGGTGCTTCGGTTTTGACTAGCGTCATAAATTCGTTCATGAAACCGCGGAACGCGTTCACGCCCATGATCACGGGAAAATCTTCGCTGGTGTTCTCCTGCTTGCAGACCGTCTCCATTACGTGCAGGAAGTTCGCGATCAGGTCGGTGTACTTGATGTTGCCCTCGACGCCTTGCTGAACGGCGACGCTGTAAGTGATCACCAGATCGTCCTTGAACTTGCGCAACGCCTGCTTGAACACCCGGTCCACCTCGCTGGGCTTTCTGCCCTCCTCTTGGCTCTCCATTGTATAGATCTTCTTAGTGATGAACTCCTGCATCAGCGCCAGTTCCTTCGCGTCCGATATAATCTTGTCCGTGCTGTCCGAGAAGGCTGACGTGCCGGTTAGACTGAATTTGGGCACAACCGTTTGCTTGGTCGCGTCGTACGGTGTCCGCAGCGGTTTCCGGTTTTTCCGCCTGCCGGGCGTGTTCGTCAAGATACACGGCATCTTAAGTACTCCGCCGTTTTGGATACATTTCACGTGATACAGTTGCTTGCAGTCTATACACTTATAGCCTTGCGTGACGAACGCGTCCATCTTCTCGTGGCAGCAAACGCACACGTCGTCCTTGGCGAACCTCTCCACCTTTCTAAACCGATGCCCAGCCAAGGTAAACAGATTGCCCTTCCATTCCAATAGATTCATACCGGGCGCTAGTTTCAGATCGTTGGTTCTCGCGTCGATGCCGGGCTTGTCCTCGCTCAGGCCGGATATCTTCGTGGCTGGATCCGAGTTTCGTCTCCTCAGCTCCAGAGTAGTTATAGCATTCGACCTCATACGTTTACCGGTCTGTTGCGTCTTCGACGCTGACTCGGCCTTGTTCACCGGCCAGTCCGTCACCGATCTCGAAGGAGTCTCACGCGGAATGTCCTTGCGCGTCCACGCGTTCGCGGACTTGTTCAAATCGCTCTCTTTGATCGTGCCCAGAAAGAGGCTCTTCGCGTCACCGCTGTTCACATCCGACACGCTCTCGCCCATGGACCAACATTGCAGCTCGCGAGAAGGCCGGTTTCGTCTCGCGCTTCGGACGGGCACGTCGGGCTCGGATTTTTCCTTCGGCCGTGAACTCTTTTCTTTTGGCGAGGATACTTTCAATAGAGAACTCTTCAAAGAGTTCTCGTCGTTTACCACCACGTCCAGTTTCATGGTCGTGTCTCCCTCCGAATTTTGCCGCCTTAAGTAGACGAAGTCCTTCAGCTCTTCGTTTTGATGACACAATGGGACCCGTCTGACCGTTGGCGCCGAGACGCTGTCCAACTTCTCGCTGGACATGCTGTTGTCGCTCAGTCGACGCTGATCTCTGCCCGATGGCGAACTTTCCATGTGAACGAAACGCTCGTTTGCGTCCAGTTTCACGTTGTAGTTCGCCGCCTCGTTCGGCTTCTCGTGCTGTCCATGATCATGGATGTTGTCCGTCAAATTCTTGTACTGGGAGACGTTCGGGGAACGCGTCAACGTTGTTTTCTGATGGCCAGCCTGCATGTAGTCGCTATAATTCGAATACTCTTGTCTGCGACGCCAGATGTCCGAGTTAGGATTCTGCGTCTGTTTAACGTGAGACTGCCGATGTATAACGTCCCGCGGATTCGGGAATGGGGGAGCAACGTTGAAGGCTGGAGGGGCACTTTGCACTGTACTCGGGACTTCGGTGTCAGTTTCACCGTCACTATACCCTGTCGACGAACTGTCCGCCCGTTTTCCGACGGACGACTGTTGGCTGGAACCGTGTTCCAAGCTTGTGTTCACTGTCACCCTGGGGGAATCATCGTCGCATTTCGTTCTAGTGCCCGATACAGGCTTGCAACAGTTCTCCTGCGACTCGGAACTGTTCACGCTAACTTGCGATTCGTAGCTCCTCAAGCTTGTCAGGCTCTCCAAACTGCTTTTACGTTCGTTGAATTCCTCCGAAGAGTAAGGTTCCGTGTTCTTTAATATCGCGCTGGACTCGTACAGCATTCTTGTGTTTCGTGTTACCGCTTTCTGCTTCGAGTACGTCATTTTTGAGTCTAGGCTGCTATCTCGCGACATAGGGTCCGCTCTGTGAATTAATAATTTGCTGTTACACTTGTTTAACATGCTAAATAAAAACAAAAAGTATTCACTTACCTCGCCGGTGTGAAACGATTTTGTGATTCCTGTTTGCGAACTGCATTGAAATCTAGCAAAGCGTGGTCCTCCATTAGTGACCTAAATAAAACATAAAGATATCAGCAATATTTACAACTGCTCATGTGAAATAGTCTATTAATTAATTAACCACTTACTCTTCGCTACCCCTGAACGCTACTCCCGAGTTGTACACTTTGCTGTTGGCATAGGTAAGTTCCCTATGATCGTGAGCTTCCTTGTAGTCCCCAATTTTATCAACGATAATGTTCTTCCGTTTCTTCAGCTCGGCAAAAGCTTTCCTCGCGTTGTTCCCCCTGGCATGAGCTTGAAAGGTGATTACAGAGGACTTCAACTTTTTGAACCATGTATGATGTTTGTACGCTCTCCAAGCAGACTGGATGTGGATAGCAGCTTCGATCCTGGCGCGCAAAGATTGAGCAAGCCTTTGAGCAATGATCATTCTCCAGAACGATTGTATTTGTACGACAGCGTTCTTCAATCTAAGGAACTTTCTCCTCTCCAGACAAGCACGGAACCACTTTTGTATAGTTGTGATGCTTGTAATGATTTGTTGATGTAGCTCTATATCCAATTTGATCTTTTCTGATTCTCTCAAGAAAACTTTAGTCGTACCGAGCTGATAGTTGTCTCTGTTGAGATTTAACGTCAACAGAAAGTCCCTAACGTCGGACTGCGAGCTCAACAGACCTTTGGGTAGCAACATTCTATACAGCTGAATAAATTCTTCGTATGTCAGTCGAACATTGAACCCAGCCTGCCTAATTCTGACTGTTTCTAGCATTCCTGTATATCTCAATTGCCGTTGCACCGTCTCCTCGTCAAATTTATTCGGTACTTTATTTGCGTTGCTTTTAATACATCTGATGAAGAAGGGATTCGCCTGGTTCAAGGTGTCCATAAGACTATGCAAACTTTGTTGAAACTGTGCTGAAACTGTCATCGGCTGTTTCCTTGCTTTTCCGGGTCCAGAGCCATAACTTTGTGTTCTACCGGCAAGGGTCTTTACAGTCTGAAGATTCTTTAAACCCTTCTTCCCGCGTTCTCTTGGTCGAAACGATTTGTTTTTTCCTGTAAAAGCGTCCGAATTTAATTTGTCTGTAACCAATGACGAATTATAAATTCCTTTTCCCATTTTTAAATATTTTCCTTCAAAATTGTAAGTTGCAAAGAAGATGTGTTTGCATATTTTAGTTACTTACATGTTCCGCTAAGTCTTCTATCGTGTTATCAATTTATACAATAGAAAAACAGGAAAAGGAGAATATGCAATTATTCCAATGACATTTATGGCATTGCAAATATATTTAACAAAGTACGAAATGTAAGTAACGAACATTTAACAAAATGTTGTTATGACTGGTGAAACTCATGATAGCAAATTTAAAAGCGATAGTATTTTTTGACTGTGTATATAGTTAATCGGTAGATTTTTTGAAATTTGTGATACTATTGGAGAAAGTAGATTCTCTTTTCAACTAAATGTAAGATGAATGTGAACTAGTAATATATAAATGTATATAAAGCGATTTGCATATTTAAGTAACTACTAACGTTAGTATTCAATCTCCTTATTAGTCTACAAATATATAATTTGTTAAGATTCTGTCCCTTAAATTCTATAGTGAAAATTTGATATCGTGCAATTAATTAAAATCAGATGCTAATAGCAAGAGAGCGTTAGTTTCTAAAACGAGAAGCTCGTTCGCAAAGGATTCTCAGAAGTGAATTTATTTGCTGCGTTCAACACCGTGTAATACAAATTAACCCATTATTATCTATTAGACCGTTCATATGTCACGAATTTATGGAATACCTTCTCAAGCATATTCAAAATAAAAATGGGCTAGTTTATATACATTGAATTTTAAGAGTGAAAGAACTACTCTGAGGTTAACATGCATTATGACGTAGTTAAAATTATGACAAACGATTAAAACATGGACGACTAAGATAGTACAAGTAGGGGATAATGATCGTGAATATTATAGCACATTCAGAGGAAATGACTTTTATGATGTACTTCTGTAAGACGTGAGAGAGCTTCCTAAGGTAATGGACATATCCGTGAAAAAGCTGTGATATTATATTGCATGGGAAGACCATTAATAATCCTATTAAGATGCTGTTATCTATGAGAAAGAAATCCTTTACCCAGAAATTACTATAGAGCACACACTACCTTTGTAATTCGTAGAGAGCAGTGATATTTTTGATATATAGCTTAAATAACAAAACGTTATTGAATAAAAAGTAGCTGCGGTTTTACATACATGACTATTTGATTAGCGCGTTCCATGACGTTTGCTTCGTCTTTTGGAAGCACCCTCTCTAGCGGAGTATGAGTATCTCGTCTGAGTTTATTATTACTATGCGGCTGGTCTTCCCTACCCCTTATCAAGTAACCCTTCATCATGGTCACATTGGACGGGTGTTGCGTTTGATTAATGTTTCGGAATTGTGGCCACGACAATCGGTTGTTGTTTACATTGTCGTTGTTTTCAAGTTGTATAGAAGATAATGTGGTAGTGGGTATTGTTGATGGTATGCAGACACTGCGCTGCTTCTGATAGCTTGGCGGACGATTATGTTTGTGCGAACTGAAAAAGTCTCTCATACTTAGTTCCATTTTTCCCTTCCAAACCGATCACTATTATTTTTGCATACAGAATGAGTCACCTAATGTTCGTACCTCAAATATTTTTATTGTTGTTTTTAAAGACGAGCGAAACGTGTTGAGGACAATGTTGAATGGTTTAATAAAGCTGATACGATGCCATAAAAATTATTGATTTTGTCATTTTTTTTTTAAAGAGATATCAAGGTCACCTTCATTTCTTTTAAATGATCCTAGGGTTCTAAGTGGTCCCATTTTTAAAAATTAAGATGATCTTAATATTTTTTTTTAAAAATATGACAAGAACTATAATTTTTATGGTATCGTGTGAAGGAACTCCATTAACCCATTCAAATTTGTCCTGAAGACATATAATGTATCTTTGATAACAACAAAGATATTTGGAGTACAAACGATAGGTGACTCAACCTGTATGTAACTACATTCTAATATGACTTAAGCTGAATAAACATTAATTTTGATCAGCGAGTTGAATAATTCGGTGGCGGTGACTTTTCCAAGAATCGATTTCGTGAATGACTCTAATGGAATAATGCGAATTTTAGTGACTGAATATGAGTTGTACAAATAAAAAAGTTACTTTGAACTGTTGATCATGCTCAAGAATAATAGCAAGTATATTGTTAAATGACAGAATGTATTTGTATAGCGAAAGTCATGAAGGATTGCACTCTAATCACACTGAATACAAAAGGTGCATACATATAATTCTAAAAAATATTTTTAACACACAATACTGGAAAAAGATTGTATGGATTTACAAGTTCCTGCAATGTAATATTTCTTGCAAAGTGTCCATTAAGTTCTCTCAACATTTTACGCATTATTGGTGTAAATTTAATGTTACAAATGAACATTGTAAACCCATAGAACACCTTATTCTAAGAAGAATGTAATGTTTGCCAAAACGACACATACAGTGGATCTAAAAGACCACTTACGCGATTCGGTTAATAGTTAGATTGACTGTCGACAACGTCACAAGATGGCTACAGGGACAAAAGACATGTGGCCAATGTAAATATAATTAACGTTTGCTTGAATTTTAAACACATAGGAACTTCTTCAGCTTGATGCAAATATATTGTTAACGCACAACGTATATATATATACTTCTGTAGGGTGAGATATAGAATATGCAGATCAAACAGTCGAAAAAACAAGCGTCACAACATTGGCGTCTGTTTGTATCACGATCATTATTATTTATCTAACAAAATGTCGCTAATTTATAAGTATACAAGCACTTTAAACTTTCTTTTTTGAGTCACCTTTTTCAGAGAGTAAAAGAAAACGAGAAAATAGATAGAAAATGAATGTATACCTTATCAAGTTTTCATTCGGTGTCCTATACCTGTTTTGTACAGATGCTTTTGTACCATCAGCTATAAAAAAAAATTGTTCGTGACCAATATTAATAGATATAATAAATGCATTAATAAGACCCTCTCATTGAAAACGCTCAAATTGAATAACTTCTTATAAAATAGATGCTTTTGACTGTTATTGATCTCTTTGGCTTTTATTGATTGAATAGAGGGCCCCCTTAGGAAAATAGTATATGGTACTATACCTCGACCATGTCTGTGAGCACGACCAGCTTCTTGAAAAGCAAAATGAGCCCGAAAGAATGCTCGTAGTATCGCCCATCTAAACACTGCTACTGGATCTGCACCCACTAATTCTCGGACAAAAGCGAGGGACGAATTTTTCAATACGCCAACCACGCCGTCAGGTCGCATCAAGTCCAAGTTCTTTTCTCTCATATTCGCAGCTTGATACTTAACAGCCCCTGCATAATGTCGCACGACGAAAGCTGCTTCTCGTCGCTGAGGTGCTTCGTAAAATGGATTGTCTTTATGTACTGAATTAAATTTTTGTAGTAACGTTTCATTCGTTGCGCCCGGAAAACTGTTACAGATATTGTTCATGTACAACCAAACGAAGATTTCAAACATTTATTATAAAATAAGGATAGGTTTCGAAACACTCACTTGCACTGATCATCTAAGAGACAAAGAAGACCGTTCGGTTTTCCTTCTATTAAGTTTAAACAGCCTGAATTGTCACTATATCCTATGTCTGTCCATCTAATTCCTTGTTTCCTGTATTCTCGTTGTTCATATTGAAAAACATGTTGATTGAAATAGTGTTGCAATTGTTCGTTCGCATAATTTATACACAGCTGTTCGAAGCTATTGCACGTTTTGAAATCTTCGAAACCAAAGATGTCTAGCACACCTATGCTATTGCCTTGATGATCTCTGAGCGTGTCTTTCTTCGAAAGCAGTGCATGATTCACCTGACATAGAACATATTTTGTGTATTTGCATGGAATATATTTCTATACTAGGCTATAGGTCAGAAATTGAAGACGTAATATTGATCAATTGTCTACTTAATAAATTGTTACCTGTAGAACGATCCAATCAAATAGAGCTCCATAGAGACATTTCGCCATGGCATCTCTCGCTGCAACTGCTTCCGGAAGCCTATAATTAATAACTAAAGTTTCTCCAGAAGCCCTTGCACGTTTCGCTGTAAGCGCAGCCAGAAGAGTCTCCTGTTTCACTCTAAGCAGTTCGGATATTAATGCTACTACTTCAGGATTCTTAACTCCTACAGCTTCATCGTGATGATGATAAGATTTTCTAGGTTGAAACTCCACATTGCCTATAATAACGAAATACGATTAGTTTCGTTCAAAAAATAGGTGTTAATTAATTTGCTAATCACCGAGTAGAAGAACAGCTGACAGAACGGCGAACAATCGTCTCTGTTTTTCTGGCGTGAATCCAACCATTTCCATAGATTGTTTCAGTCTTGAGAATTCGTGTCTTTCGTCGATATTTTCCAATCCGTAACAGCCACTTTTATTCAAATAATTATAACGATCAGAATTTTCTAAATGCAAAAGTTGTTTCTCTTGTTCGTTTGCTCCAGCCAAAAGATAATAAAAGACATGGTAATTCCTTTCGTTTCGTCCTTGAGAGACTATTCTAGACTTTTCCAGAAGATATTTTTGCACCACAGCCCTGAATATTTGTGATCATAAATTTTGGTGTTCTATCAAATAGGTAATGTGTTTATAAAATCCTTACCCATGCACCATTCCATTTTCCTTATAATTCACTTGGATAAATTTTCCGAAACGGCTGCTATTGTTGTTATGCGCTGTTTTCGCATTACCAAATGCTTCCAACACGGGGCCCGCACTAAGTATTGTCTGTTCAACACCGCTACCGTGTGAACCTTTTTGACTAAGTGCGGTTAAATGATGCAGTAGAAAATTTGTTGATTCCGTTTTACCCGATCCACTCTCGCCGCTAATAACAATACACTGATTTCGTTTTTCTTTAAGCATACAGTGATAAGCAGCATCGGCTATGGCAAATATATGTGGAGGTATATCTGGCCCCAATCTTCTATTTTGATAAAGTTTCACATATTTCGGATTGTAGATAGGATAAAATTTAAATGGATTCAACGCAATCAAAATGCTTCCAACATATGTATATATATTTCCAGCCAGAAACCTAGCTCGAAGGTTGTCCAGCAGTGTTTGTTCGTTAAGATCTGGAAGTTGACACAGATCTGGATATTCTTTGTCTCGGGGTTGATACAGGAATCTGTTAAAATAGTCCTTTAGGAGTTGTGGATCCATTGGAAATCTACTATCCGACCATAAATCTGGTTGCTTTTTTCGCAAGTAAAACCTAAATTATAAAAACATTATTGAGATGTATCGAATCATTAATGTGGTTTCTAAAGTATCAATTAATTGGTGACTTTTTACTTACCTATAGTATTCTTGTTGCGCTGCATTTTTGGGCCATAATAACATAAGTGCCACAGGGCACTCGCTTGGCCCAAGTCTTCTTTCCTTACATTCTTGCCCAACAGAGTTTCCTACCACTTCTGCTAATTCATATCCATTGGAAACATTGGCATCAACTAAACCAAGTCTTTCGATGATACACTCTACTATCTCAGCCGATGAAGTTTGTTTTGTAGCTTTGATCGAAAGTGCTTCATAGTCTGGACTCCATTCACCCACAAATACTTGCACCACTCCTGAGCAACAGCTGTCCATCTTTTTAACCCTATAACATTTAAAGAAATAAATAAAAATAAGACACACAGACATTTTGCTTTATAAACAATTTTACGAGATAGTTCAGATTTATTTTGAGAAATGATTTCACCTTGTTTTCAATAGGGTTAACAAAATTGTCCTCTGTCATCCATACAGAATTTCAAATGTATCGTTTCTTCTTTTCTCTGTTTCTCAATTATATACACCCACTGATGCAGACGTTTAAAATAACTTTTACACATTTTGTTTAAAAATGTTCACTGTTACAGTCTTACAGATATTACTGGACTTATTTACAGTATTGTTTACATTAACTTATTTTATTCTGAATTTTGTCAAATGCACTCAAAATTATTCGATACTCATAAACTAAAAGATCATATTTATATACATATATACTATATATATCACGTCAAGTCTTACACATGCAATAGTTCAGCAAAATAAAAATTTGTGAATATTAATTTATCTCCATTGTAATATATAGTTTACAGAAATAGTAAAATATATCCAAATCTGTCTTAAAGCTTCTCATTAACTTCATCATTTAATCAATAGGACAAAATACCACAGAGTATTATAATCATATTAATTTTTTTTCAGTATAATAAAATAGAGTAAGTAAAATTCTTTTGCTCTGTTTAAATTTCTATGTTCAGTCAATATTATATAGATTCTTGTCGATATTGTTCCTAAGCCCTTGGAGTATTTTCGAATTTATAGAAGGATGCGCTTTAATTCGAGTATCGTATATTCAACACTGAATGTCCAGCAAAACTTTCCTGACAGCCATTATATTTTGTCATGGCATTCACTGTACAGATGAAAAGAATGTAGGTGTGCTATTGTTGGCAGGCAGTAACTCAGTTTCTCTGCTGAGACAATAATCAAAGGTTTTCAATGCTTTGTAAACATTCTCGTGTCTCTTGAGTATTGTAGTACGTTTATTGCAAAAGATTACAGTGGCGTTTGCATTTGTACGTATTATAAAACTTTTTGTGCGTTAAGGAAGTATCTTATCTGGAAAAAAAATATATATATATGTATTGTTGCATTCAATAAATTAATGTCACAGTGATCAATTCTTCATTGCGTTGAATCACTTAACAGCGAATAGCTAATATTAAATTCATTCTTTTTCATACTAATTTCAACTGCTTCGAATTGATTTCAAGCTAAATGAGTAATCGTACAAACACATTATCTGTCATACCGATATAACACGATAACAATAAACACCAGTTACTAACTCTAACCTTAACGTGAAAGACAAAAAAAAAGAACGATAAAAAAACGAAAAGAAAATTCAAGATTTGCACGTGTCTTTGTTCCATTAAAAATTCTTTCCTTCTCTTCCTGACTTTTTTTCACCAGCAATATGTGGTGGGCGAATTTAAAAATATCACTCGTCGTCCCCTCTGCCTCTCGACCGGTAATTTTGCAATTTAACGAATGTCGAACTTACCGCATCGTAATTGCAAAGGAGAAACGCGGGATAACGCAACGAGTAAACGCGGAACGGTAATCGTAACGCATTGATCATTCGCTGGATACACAAAGAATTAAGAAAAACGACATACGTTCCCGAGATACCGATTTGCCTCGGACCTGACGGCTGACATTCGCAGGAAAACCGTCTTCTGACGCCGATTGGCGGGTCATGGACCATACCACCAATCAGCGGCCGATCTGCGAGTGTGAACGTCAACAGAGTAAACCGGGCTTAAAGTCATCAGGAATTTCTCGTCCAGGCATGACACTTTACTGGCCGTTACGTATCATCATCGAAGAATGTAATGAAAACATGTTGGACTATTCGAGGAATACGGTCGCACAATTACCTCCTTCGCTGATAACAAGATGCTCGATGTGACACATTCTCATAGATCACCGATGCTCTCACATACTTGAACATGCTTCCGCGGGCTTGCAAAATTTTCACTGTAAATGCACTGCCGTCTGTTCACGATTCCACGGTTCTATTTCCCCTGGATCGTTCGTTCCAAAAAGTATATCGTCGTTCTCGGGCACCGTTGCGGTAGCGTGCTATCAAAAACAACGATACGTACAACTGTGGCTATCGCGCACTCGACACACACTGCCCCTCTGTTTTCTCGCACCTAAAGAACACACGTACAATACGGGCGGATTGACACTTCAGTAAACAAGAGACACTGTCACTGTTGCTTCTGCGCCAGCTTTGTCGTCGCCGGTTCACCCTGATACCACACCAATATTCGCAATTAATCGTGTTTCCGATTTGATAATACCGATGACACGGATGATGGGCCCTTGCCCAGTTTATCGTCCTTCGTCTCCTCTCGGGATCTTGCGTCCCGATACGTCCACCATTTCGATTTTTCCAATCACGTGGTACGAATGGTCCTCTCCCATTGGCCCGTGCTCCGTGGCCACGTGACTCTACGCTATACCACTGACTTCCATTGAGAGGAAAGTAGCAGTTGGAGCCATCTGTTGATCGTATCGCGTAACATTTCGTACACAAAGGTAGGTCACCGACACAGACTCGACGAGATGCTGTTTCAAAGACTGCCAGACCAGATTCTCTCGTTGACTATGGAACTAAGAATGTGGAACCACAGACGAGTTATCGTCTGTGCTATCAATGACACAGACTTAGGACACAGACTTAGGATTAGTACAGACATTGCAGCTTATGGACTTTTCTGTCCACGCTTCGGGGGGCTCTAAGAGCCCCCGTACCATTTCGGTGTCGCGCTCACTGTTACCGATAATTCGCGAATTTAGGCGTATTAGTAAGAACTGAATATTCCATATACTTCATTTTTACTACGGATGTTTAATTATTGCTTGCAATGTCTGTACTGTATCGTAGGTAATGAATAAACGTAGAATGCTGACATTACTCATTCTATAATTGCTTGGAACAAAATTACTTTTTACTGTAGAATATCATAACGCTCTTATTGTCGTCGAATCAGATGGAAGGTGACATTGCAAAATGTTATAGAAGGGAATAGGTTTGAAATAAACGGGTTCATATAGGGGCTAAGTCGAAATGGAACGAAACCGGTTCAGTTCCTGACTAAGAATTAGACTAGGGGGCAGCACTATAATGGTCACAGCCAAAACCCGGCCATGAGCACTCTCCTATCCTCTCTGATATTACCACTGACGCGGTACACAGATTTATAAGTTTATGTCCTAAGTCTGTCTCTTTCATTTCCAGTTGGTAATACAGGATGTGACACTAAAATGATAATGGGGTTACGTGACCACAAAAACGTGTGACAAAAAAATACATTGGATGATAGGTCTATCCTTATACCTCGGTGATATTACATTATAAATTAATAAATTAGAATAGATGTGTAATTATTAGATATTGACACGATTTAAATTTCCCGCGAGCAACATCACAGGTGCCGCGCGGAGTGTCGCCTCTTGTTGTATCCCTACTCTTTGGTAATATCAGATGATCGGACATTTTCTATGTAAGGTTTGCGATAATACTTCTACGATTCCATCATTGTGAAATTGTTTTCTTTATAAAATAAATCAGAAATCATGTTTGACCACGTATTTGCAGTTACTTTAAGTGTCTGTATTGCTGCGACATTTTCTTACAGGACTGCAACGAATCCAACGAAATTTCAATGTTATTCACTCGTTCCTTTCTACGACCATGCAATAGAGACTAAAGCAGAGGTAAATTTTCAAATTACATTTGTGCATCATTTCAAATGAAGTAATTCCATATAATATTTAATTTAATGAAAAACAACTGTTCAATGTCAATGGTTTTCATTTACTAACCTTGTTAACTTGTTCTTACAATTGAAATTATGGCTAACCAAGAAATTAAAATATATTCCTTAAACATATTCTAGCGTTAACACTAACTGGTTATATATTTATTGCAGAAATATATTGCAGAAGCAAAGAAAAGAGCAATGCAATAGAAGTCAACGATGCATCGATGGCATTGTCGACAGAAATAAATACCTTCCTTCGATGGATCAACGTCATATGTAGTTAAAATCCATAAAAATTTATTTGTATATATCTATATGAAAAGTATATTATGTACTGATGCTGATGAGGTTATAATATATAGTTACAATTGAAAAACAATGTTGTGATACTGATATGTACTATTCAAAACTGTTTGGTAGAATTATTTTTAGAGTAGTTTATTGAACTCTAATGGAGTTACTAAAAACAATAAGAAAAGTAACAAGTACACGCAAATGTTTATGTTCAAATCAGTTTAGCTGTCGATTTCCTTTAACGGTTTCATACATAATACCATTTATTATGGTTTTCAATAATTAAATTACATTTCATTACAAAATTTTGACTTCTGTTAGTATAGATCAAAACATGTTTATCGATTTAACCCGCCAGTGGATGGCATGATTATTTTTTCAAATATTTATCAAATTCGTATTGGTACAATTGAATTATTGTCAATCGTGTAACGGTAACAACTTATGATTGTAGGTACAGGAGAAGGGGGGCATGCAAATAAAGTAATCGTGGGCTGATAGGTTTTGATGATTTATTAGAGTCCCTGGATCACCTTCCCCTGAGGCAGCCCATTCCAATAAGAAAGCCATCCTTTCTCTATCTCTTAATATTTACCATCTTATATCGCATACGTTTTTTGTTCCGCTGTCCATTTAAGAGCACCCTTTGGATATGGTACATTTACGCAAACGAGGAACGAGAAAACTGTGCGAACGGACAACGGATAATGAACCAATGTAAACCGAAATCATTTTCACATCAGAATGTATCGTTTATACATTATACTTCGTCGAGATAATTGCGCTACCGTCGTTCGATTATTTATCTAAATTTCGTGGGGACACGATGGCCGCGTGTATAGAGAACGCAAACGGTTCAAATTTAATTTTCATTTTATTTCTTTCAGTACACTAAGCGAAGCGTGCCCGCGTACGCTGCTTAGGTGAAGCGAGAGAGCATCGACGATGAACGTTTTAGCCGAAAGGAGTATAGCTACACGCCACCATTGTGTCACTGCGACGTGTTTCCAACGAGTAACGGCGTTCTCGGATACTGAAATTCGTTAACATTTACAAAAGGAGGGACGAGTAACATTCTCTCCACGTAACGAGCGCCATATTTTTTTTTCTTTTTTTTTTGGCAATGTTTTCGCTCCACATGATTTTCTCGCGAACAAAAACCGATGTGAAACATCTCCTAATGTGTATGTAAGTTTCTCCGACGTAAGCGAGAACTGAAAAATGAAAGATGGAATGGGCACGATTGATTACAGCACGCAGCGTTATTATAACAGACGGACACACGAAGGCGCGGGTACACGGGATATACATGCTGAATGCAGAAATCATCGTGATCCGATGAAACGTGTCTCGGAAAAGGAAAGGAAAGTAAGAGTTTTTTCGTTGCTGTTTCGCCTTCTCGCTAAATCTCCCTGTTATCGAACAGATCCCACCGGAAATTATAAAGACTTCTAGCCTGGATTTCGCATATCTCGCTCTATTTGCTAAAACACCAGGCAACATCGGGCCGCAAATGTATATAATGATCATGTATTATGTACACTTGTCGTATACATATGTATATTATGTATATTGTATATATATGTATATATACACACACACATAATATTTATACAATATATATACGTATACATATATGTATATATACATATAGTATGTGCAATTGTATGTGCAATATAGTCTGCGGATACAAGTTTCGAATGCAATAATATCTTACACGTGCGCGTAACTGCTGATGCGAAAGAAAAAAATAAAAAAAAAAAAAAGGAAACGAACGGCTCGTTAACGGAAACGATTAAATTCTAGGTAAATGGTGATCGGCGACAATAAACGGATGCTTCGTGAGACGCCGGCGCGACGAAGAACACCCATGCCTTTAATTACAATGACAACAATGACGGTGATCGTGACAAAGGCAGAGACAATATGATAAAACAATGCCGACGACAACAATTGCATAGCTGTGTATTTAGTATCATTTTTTTCTTCCCCCCCTTATTCCACGGCGTCGAGCTTGCCAGTCGAGCAGCCTCGTCGGAGGCCTCCTATCAAACGAAGAAAATAAATAGTTCGCAATCGTTACGTGATGCTGGCCAAAATCCAAGACAGAGCTTACTGACGGAGACGCTCGGCTGCAGGCTATCTAGGCGGAGGGTCAAAGTCTGCCATTCGTCTTTTCTCGGATTCAACACCGGCTACCGTTCGACTTAGCATCGACGTATCCTTTACGTTACGATCCAAAACTCTACGCATCCGCGGTTGCCGTTCGCTCGAAACGGAAGCTGTCGAATGGCAAGCGACGCGTGCTCGGTTCATCGATGCGGCAAATACGTTGGTGTAACATATGCATGTATATGTAGTCGCGGGCTTAAGACTCTATCTAGTAATTCGTGTGTAGTAATGATATTCGAGCGTTGTCCTTCGGACACAATGATATGGTACATGGCACAATGATTCAACGAGTTGACGAGAAAACTCTGATCGACTTCCCTCGTTTGCCTGTTCTCCAGTTCGCGCGAGATCGTTTCATTATTATACTCCTCCTGGCCGCTTCGCATCTTGTTCGATGGTAGCATGCTCTTCAATGGCTTTTCCACCTAATTATTCCTCTCCTTCGCTCGCTCACACTGTATGTCACGTAGCGCGCGCGCGTTTTCCTGGCTTATCGATTGAACCCTGTTAGCCTCCTGCACACCACGGAACTAAATTACCCCTTCCGCGAGACATTCCGAGGACAATTCGTTGCTGAGAAATTGTTGAACAAAATGGAAAGAGAAAGGAAAAACGGTTGTTGACGACCTATTGAATTTTTCAGATAAGACAATGGACACGAGACAACGAGACGAAGTTCGAGCGATCAACCCAGCCAGGGAATCGATTAAATATCACAGAGAACGAATGAGGAAACGCGGATCAATGGATGGATTAAAAAATCTTACGAAATCGTTTGGTAGCGAGTGGTGTCGATCGATCAACGAGGGGCGTTTCTTTTTTTTTTTTTAGTATTCTTGCAGGCAGGGTTGATGCAAGCGGTTCAGAGAATAAGCACCTCGTGTGAGTGAACGAACGAAAGTGAAACATTTATATAATAAAGACCTGGGTATTCGGTATCATAGATATTATTCTTCTTCTTCTTTTCTTTTTTCTTATTCTTTTTTTTGTGTTGAATGTGCGTGTTTGACTCGGATACAATTGCTTTTCAGGTTCACCTTATGACTCGGAGGTTGCGCAACGATGATGCGTCGTTAATGTACTCCTCGTTTCTCCTCGTTCGCTTGTTTATTTACGCGCGTGAAAAATTTTGATAACAACGGTGGCACACTGTTTCCGTGCGGACGACGATAAACGTACTCTTCGCCCGATACGATTTATAATTACCTAGTAAACACGCGGTGATCCGCAATATGTACGCACAGAATTACGCGATCCTTTAGTTTTATTATTTGTTCCGTTTTTTTTTTTCATTATTTTGCTTGCAAATGTGTTTCTTTGTCACGCGATTACAAATGTACTCCTTAATATGCTTTTTTTTTTCTTTTTTTACTTACGAAACACAAACATTCCGTCATATTTTTTTTTCCTTTTAATATATTTGTTAGGTACATTATATACGCGTCGTACGATTCTTCAAGCATAGTATTGTCAACGGTTGTGTATATATTTGTCCTTCTTTTTTCCCCCAATTCGCCTTGTTCCTCTCTTTCGCATCGCTCGTTCGTTTTTTCTTTTTTTTTATTGTTGCGAAATTGTTTCTCCGGTTTCGTGCTCTTCCCGACACAGCTACGGACGTGTAGTGGTTCGACTCGGATCATCCTTTCTCTCTCACTCTCTCTCTCTCTCTCCCTGTAGCTTTCTTTATCTGTTTGGTTCTGCGCTTGTGTCGGCGTGTCGGACGCAAAAGCTCTCTCGCGGTGACAGCCTGCGCTCTCGTCGTACAAAAACAACCAACGCTTGACCCTATTCCATTGTACGCGCCCTCCCTCTCCCCCCTCTCCTTTTGTTCTTCGCTTAGATTTCGGTGCTTCTCGGGAGAACAATGGATCGATTCGTGCAACGAGACCAATGGATATGCAATTTTTAGGAAGATTCGTCCAGCGTTCAAACGTTCGCGGATATGCTCGAATCACCGGTGGACATGGTTTATCGATCGTAGACTAACGATGATCATTGTCGGCGTATTTAACCCTTTGGGGACCAATCCTCCCGTCGCACAGTGAGCTAGATCGTATAAGTAGAAAAAAATGTAAGTAATGACGAATGCTTTATGTACATTCCTGTGAGGCGTAAAGTGATCTACTGATTCTACTGATTGAATGTTTAAAATAACAAAATACGCAAACAGTAGCATTGCCATTTATTTGAATATAATTTTAGATTTTTCGCCTCCTAAGTCAACAACCTGGACCACTGTGCGCCAGTTCAAAGACACCCGGAAGAATACCTGAAAAACTGTCGCCACCTCTAGACCTCTAGAACAGGCCTGGGCAACTCTACCTACTCCTGGCTCCTCCCCACCAAGACTGCGGAGTGTAGCAGGAGGCGGGAGAGATTAGGAGATTAGGAGCAGTATGAAACAGTTGGCGAACCAATACACTGGTAGTGGGGGAGTCGTGAGCGACACAGCCGGGGAGAAGTTTCCCGGGCCTGACTCTAGACTCTAAGACATTCACGGCACGCATCATATCACGTCGCGATAGTCGAATAACGAATATTAACACGATGTAGCCAAAAATTATAGTTTACTCGCCGAACGATAGCAATGCCTCGAATCGACGACGACGTCGACGGACAAACGATTTCAATGGAAACGATAGCTCGCGCTGGTCCCGTCCAGGGTTAAATTGTCAATGTAAAAATATTTATCCGAGCAACTTTTGTTTTCTATGCCGATGAATGTGATCCGCTTATGACAAGGTTTCCCCCAATGTTCCTTTTCTTTTTTTCATTTTTTTTTTTTTTTGTACGATTGCGTGACCACGCGTGAACCGATGCGACTCTGCGTGAGATGAATTTCGGGCGAGAATATTACTTTCAAACACGGTGACGGACGCTTTCGTCGTTTCTCACGAATCCCTCGGTGGCTCGACTAAGATCCTCTTCCTCTGACTATCGTTGCCCGCTTGTGTAATACGCTTTTGCGTCCCCGTTTTGTATCGGTGCATCCTCACTGTTCTCGTTCGAGAATCCCATGGTGGCCATGGATCGCGAACACCATGATACCGACGGCGTGTCGTTTAACTCTTTTGTTTTGTCATTTTTTTGTATCACACACACACACACACCGACGAGACTCTTCGGACGTTTAACGAGTATAGAGAATAGAAATCGAAATGTCTTTTAAAAGAGAAAAATACTGTTGCTATTGGGATCGGTGTGATCACGTACGTTCGGGTGTATGTATGCATGTATGTATGTATGTACTTGTATATGGATCTCTTTGTTATTCGTGTGATCTAGTCGTGTCCTTGTTTCTTGGATGAGTTTGTGTGCCTGCTCGGTGAATGTACGTGAAACACGTGTACGGTATATGTGTACGTATTAGGTATGTATACGCACGTCTGTACGTATTTATGTGTGTATGTTTTTTTTGTGTACTTTAAGGGGTAATTATCACAGAATACACGAGATATTTTTCATTAAGCTTACGAGATATTAATCGAAGCGGAGAGTAGGAGGAAAAAATGGCGGTCAGCCCCGTCTACGAGGCGCGATTGCCGAGTGACCTTGGAAATTCGACGCTACCAGCGCGAAACATAAAAGGCCGTTCCCACATCGTCGACGGACTTGGTTCTGGGCGCCGAATTCGCCGGCCCTTTTCTCTGTTCGTAATTAGTATGTATGTACTTAGGCAGCGGAGAAAATAGACACTTTTACAAATGAATATGACGGCGAGATCGCGGACCCGTGTATCGTTCTTTCACATCAACCATCCCCTTTCAGCCCGGTTCCTCCATTTTCATCCGTTTGCGTCGACTATTGTTGTTTCCTCCGTTGGCAACGCGCGAACGGCCCCCGAGCCCGGCGGAGTCGCGTCCGTGCTTGCTCTTCCGTTCACGCTGCGAACCGATCGCGGTGTCGCCAGATCAAGACTCGGCTCCCGTTCTACCTTACCCCCTCCGCAATTTCCCCGGTCACGTGACGGCGATGCGCGCATCCGATTCGCGTTGTGTCAGAGAGAGGGGGTAACCGTATTCCCCTCCGTATTCGAGCGAATTCCCCTGATCCGGCGACACCGGTTTCACGGGTCCGGTCGCTTCGGAGGAACGACCGCGAACACGATCCGCACGCTCGAGGGTAGCTGTTGTCACCAGTTAGGAGTTTCTCGAATTTCGAACGGCACAGATCTGGGCACTTTTAGATCTAAGGATTCTCTAACTGCGTCGTGGAGTATCGCGCTATAGACGCGTCTCACAAACGAAAGAAGTTTGAAGAAAACCCTTTTTTTTTTTATTTTGTTGTCGTTGCGTCTCTCTATTCTGTTCTACGATATCCCGTGATGAGAGAGGGCGCAGAGGAACGCATGATACTCGACAGGGTTAGACGTGTGTTAGAGAGAGATAGAATTTCGAAAAAGTGTGAGTATGCGCGCGTCGTGCGACGCTTTTTGGGATAATTACACGACAGAGAGCGTCAAATGAATTCGTGCTACGCGGAAAGTCCTTGCGCCTGTGACCTGTGTCGCGTGGTTAGAATCCACGCGTCCGAACGCTCTCTTTACCCGGGTGTGGCTTTCTCCCTTTCGACTTTCCCTTTCACGCTCTCTTTCTTTCTGTGTTTTTGCTCCCTCGCGTTTCTCTCCTCATCAAAACGAAAATCCCGCGCTCGCAGCTAGATCAGCATTTAGACACTATACACAATACGTAAGTATATCTAGACGTACTACGTAGTAGAAACTTTTTTGGATATAATCATGTAATCTCTGGAATTGTATATCTGGCCGGGCCGCGAGGGCCGGTGAATGAAATTCATTAGGTTCAAAGTCGCGTGCATCATTGTGTTATTATTAGTTTTCCTCTTTTTTGCCTGTTTTCGATAGTTTCTTCTTCTTTTTTTTTCACAGGAGACCCGATCGAAGCTTCGGCGCAAGAACAGCGACGAACATCGCCCGAGCGATAATCATCGAATGACGTTTGGACGCGACAGGAAGGACGCTCGGCTGTCCTCCGCGTGGTACACCGCTTCCTGCGATCCGACGCGACAACAGTATCGCCAGATTACGATTTCTGTCACCGCTCTATCTCTTCCTCTTCTACGACGCTATTCCCCCCCACCGTTCCGCGGGTGGGTAACTCTTTTTTCTCCTCCCGTAATCTAGCAACACTGCGCGACGCGACGGTTCGGCGAACCATTTCTACTGGATCATCCGCCCTCGATTCCCGTCGATTTCCGTTCTCTCGATCAGCGCGGACTGTGGGAGATCTTGGTGGAAGAGCCGCGGGCGTGTCTCGATCGTAGCCTCCGAACTCTGTCCGCGAAAGGAGGACCCTCGATCTATATACAAGAGAGTAATTATTCGATGAGATATCAAGCGAATAGACAGAGAAGTATTAACGTTCGTTTATTATTATGTTACTTTTTTTTTTTTACGTTTTCGAAGCTTGCGTTCCACCTCCTCCGTGTATATATTCGGTTTTGCTCGCTCACACAAAAAAGCAATGGTCGTCGGGAGAGTGTCGAAGTTATTTATGAATATTTAATTTAAGTACTATAGTAACTACAACGATATAAAGTTTAATTTCGAAAAAGTTTGGTCGATGATTCGGGGACACGGTCCTCGGCATCGATCGAGCGCCGAGCTCTATGCCTCGCGATCGTAGATATTCTACGCGTAAACAGTGCCGCCAGATCCCAACACTTGCGTCCCCTCTCTATCTTCCTCTTGGCTCTTCGATACCTGCAGAGAAAGAGAGAGAGAGAGAGAGAGAGAGAGAGGGTAACTTTCTCACCCTTGTTTCTTACTTCCCCCCTCCTCATCTGGCGACACTGTGGGTCGGAAAATCGAGGGTGGACTCGGAGCGCGCTGTGCGCTTCGGTGGTGCGATGGTCAGACGTGTACGCGCAGCGGCATCTCGTGTCATTGGGTCATCGAGCCAGGACCGGAGAGATGATTCGCGGAGCGTGCTCGAAGCGTCCGAGCGGGCCTCCGCTCTCGCCATTCACCACCACAGCAATCAGACTCTTACGATCTCTTGTTAAATCTCTTATGATAAGAACGTATTTTACATTACAATGCCTATTTTATTACTAACGGCGCGCCGCGAATGACGTCGCGGCCCGCCTATTTGGTCGTACGCAATGCTACGTTTAAACTTGTTATTAGAAAAAACTTCTTCGTCAACAATGTGTTTCCCACGTGTTTATCTACAAGTAAACTCGTCTTCCCGAACAAACGGCCTAAAACGTCGTCTCGCACGAGGGTCTATATTAATTAGTATGCGTTTTACATTCGCCTCGTTGCTGCGGCGCGATTTTCCCCCAGCTTTCTCGTTCGCTAATACACGACCGATTACCGCGTCGCGTCGGTTATTTTTTCCTAGCAGCGTTCTCTCGTTATTCTATCGGACCTCCTCCCTCTTTGAAACCCTACGATTCTCTTCTTGCTCTCTTCGTGCTCTCGCTGCCCGCCGACGCGACGTTTCGTTGGGATCCATGGATGTCGAGGTATAATCGCGTTGGACGCATTTTTATGCCTAATTCGACTCTGTCTTCTTCTTCTTCTCCTCCTCCTCCTCGTATTCCTCGTATGCCTCTTCGCGCTTACATTACGAATATTACCAAATATATTGCGTACTGGCAGCACTGTTTTCACGTATCGCGTCTATACGGAACACTTGCCAATACTCGAGGCTTCTCGTTTATTCTCCTTGATTCCGCGGCACTTAATCGAATAAGAGTCCGGTATGTTGTTCCTCCGTTGTTCACCAATCCTGATCTTGCGTTTCCGTTACATCACGGTCCTCCTCTCGCTTCGAACCGTCTTAAACCTCGTTCTTTTTTTTTTGTATCCTGTATAATCCCGACGGACGAACGTTTCGACTCCTGTGCCCGATGTTTTCGACGCGTTTCGTATTCATAGGAGAACACCCTCCGATCTTTGTCGTCCTTTACAATCGATTCTTTTGTTTGTTTGTTTTTTTTTTTAGGGACGGGACTGAAGCTCTGTGATTCGTAAAAAAAAGAGAGAAGAACACGCTCGACCGGAAGTTGGCTTGCGCGGGAAATCGGTAGGATGACGTTTCCATCCCGCTGATCGAGTCGCTGGAGACCGAAACTGGTTGCTCGGCCCTCACGTTTCTCGTCGACGACCCCGTTGGCTTTCTTTATTTCTCCCTCTCTCTCTTTCTCTCTTCGTCTCTGTCTCTCTCTGTGCCAGTCTTTTCCGCGCTGTTGTTCCTCGATGGCGTTGTGGTGGTCTCCCGGTGTTGCCCTGGTCAACGACAACGACGATCTTCTCGATTTCATGTTCTCGACAACGACGGCCGAACGCCTCTCGTCTTCCCCCTGTGGACAAATGCAGCTCCTTCACACCTCCGAGCTCTTTCCAAACTCGAAGGACGCATCGCTTCGCTGTCGGCTTTAGCATTGGGTGTCCGAGCTTCAGGTGGGATTCGGCAGCGGTGTCTCCTGCCTGATGTCGCTCTTCAGCTTCACGAACTCCTTGGCGATCTCGTCGTTGTTCCTCTGAGAGAGGATCCTCAGGATCGTCCAGCCGGTCTCGTCCATCTGTATACGCTTGCCGAGCGACAGCCAGCAGGCGCACGAACCCTCCTCCACGATGTCCTTCAGCTGCATCACTGCCACGCCCACCAGTCTGTCCTCCCTCGCGAAACAGTAGTCCTTCACGCAGATGTGCAGCTCGTAGAAGTCCAGCTGCTGTTGCTCGTTCCCGATCATGCTGCGGAACGAACGGTAACGTTAATTCATACATTTAGTTTAAACATTCTAACCCTATATCTCGAGCGGGAGGATAGTTACGGGGTACAGCGGAAATGATCAGTTTTTAGTCTATTTTCCCTGCTCAGTCATGTAACGCAAAAATTCTGGAAAAAATGTAACAGTTGTCCAGTACCCGGATACATGTACCCTAATTAATTCAGATTTTTAAGTAGAACATCCCGGTCGTGAGAAACCAAAAACCTCCACGCAAATCGGAAATATGGGGATTTTGCGTTGAAGATTAAGAATTCTCGGCCTATTCACCCCACTTAATCATGTGCAAAAATTCTGAAAAAAATGTAACAGTTGTCCAGTACCCGGATACATGTACCCTAATTAATTCAGATTTTTAAGTAGAACATCCCGGTCGTGAAAAACCAAAAACCTCTACGCAAATCGGAAATATGGAGATGTTGCGTTGAAGATTGAGAGTTTCCGGCCTATTCAGCCCACTTAATCATATGCGAAAATTCTGAAAAAATTCTAACAGTTGTCCAGTACCCGGATACATGTACCCTAATTAATTCAGATTTTTAAGTAGAACATTCCGGTCATGAAAAACCAAAAACCTCCACGCAAATCAGAAATATGGGGATGTTTCGTTGAAGATTAAGAGTTCTCAGCCTATTCACCCTACTTAATCATATGTGAAAATTCTGAAAAAAATCTGACAGTTGTCCAGTACCCGGATACATGTACCCCAATTAATTCAGATTTTTAAGTAGAACATTCCGGTCGTAAAAAATTGAAAATCTCTCCACAGATCGGAAAAATGCGGATTTCGCTAATGTGTCTAGTGTACTTACAAATCGAAGCTCTCGTTGAATTGCGGCGACCAGTTATTGCTCTTGGACTTGGTCGACTGTTTCCTCTTCTTTCCGGTCAGATGCGGTCCGATTAGGTTCACCTCGACGTACGGCCTGAACATGCCCGTGGCGAGTTGCCACTTCAGATCGTTCGCGGCGACAACTGAAACGGAGGGTTCGCGCGATAACAAGCACATTCCAGGCGCAGAGTGAACGAATACGGGACCACCATTGTTTTGACCAATAGACGATATTGTTACGTTTAAGAGTGGTCGTACGTCACCATGAATTTTTCAAAGATTCGTACCTTTCACGGTGACCTTCTGCTCGCCGGTTCCAGGATGCGTGAACAGATCCACTTGAATGCTGACCTCGCCCACGGAACCTTCTTCCGAGCCGGCGGTATCTGGAACTTCATAAACGATAATTAGGCCCAATGTTAATCAACGCGTGGCTCGTCTAGGTGCTACGAAATAGAAAGATAGAGAGCTTCGATCGTTTCTATTCGATGCTAGTTAATTTAAAGATATTTTATGCTAAGATTCTATACTTAGGTGTCTACGTCTAGAGCAGATTACATGCTCTAACGGTATATGCATGGATCTTTGTCAAATATATAGAGTATGCACTCAGCAGAGAAGATGCAGTCTTGGATCAATATAATAATATAGAATCTAACGATCAAAACGATCCTTTTCAAAGCAGTCAACAATCGAATCGTTAAATCTTCCATGGAATGCGGAAAACGGGAATTTCGAAATTATGATAACCGGGTCGGCCTATCGCCCGACTCTTCACCAAGTCTGCCGTGAATCTCGATTGTTGTCCTCGGCGGTGAGGGTGCGTTACGGTTCCCGGTTGGGTGTTGGTGCTGCGGGTATGCGGTCGTCGACAGTCCATGTTTGTCTAAAGATTTAAGGCGTGTTCGATCAACGGCAACAACGGTTCGCCGTAGAGGGAATGAGAGGCCGTTGTGTACACCGTCGTGGCCGGAGCTGATCCGTTGGACAGTGAATACGCTAAACTGGCGGTGATCGGTTCGAAAAAAAATTCAAAACCCGTGTATGTATGTGTGTGTGTGTACGTGTGGTATATTAAAGCCTTGAAGAAGATGACTGAAGGATGCGCACGGTGATATTGGCAAGGTTCTCCATAGTAGCAGTAACAGAGCGGCAGTAGTGACAGCAGCAGCGCTACCTAATACAACTATCGATTCACCGAGACGATCACATTCGGGACGTGACTCTTTCTTTTCTTTTTTTCTTCGACCCTTTTGATAGTATGACCGAGATCGAACCCAATCGGCAGTCCAAGGTCGAGCCTTCGTTCTGAACGACTTTGCGGGGCCGTTTGAGTTCGACGTGTGTGTGTACGGGAGAAGAAAGCTTAGCTTACGCTATGGGACGGAGCAACTGAGGCCTGAAACGCGCTGATTAGGGGTCCCTCTTAGACTAAGATCACAGTAGACCCGACTTCGTCCGACGTCCGACTTCGGCGCACACGCACGAGCGTTTCCAGGCATGTGTTGGTGCTAGTGGCCCAATATCGGAAACCAGAAGGGTCTCACAGACGGGTCTACCCACACATTTGAAATGTCGGACGTCGGACGAAGTCGGGTCTACTGTGATCGTGACCTAAAGCGTTTGCTCCGCGCGCTAGGTAATTTCGGTTAATTCTTACAAAGCTGTCATAGCACCGAAAGGGTCTACGCGGTGGCCGCCACGCGTTCGCGTTTGGTGACACGAAGACGGAGGACTCGTCGATAGATTGCGCACCTTCGTGCAACATTTTCTCACCTCGATCGCAACGAACAGATGTCGAGCAGACTTGCAGATAAACTCTTCAAAACTTTTTGATATTTCGCGATTAAGACTCGTCTCCCCACTCTACCATTCCCCTTCTACGACGCTATACCCCCACGGCCCCCCACGGTCACGTGACGCGACTCGTTTCTGTCGTGCGCGTCTTGCAATATCACTAATCCCGCGACTCTGGCACGGAGTTCCGTGTCACCAGCGAAGATAGCGCGTTCCGCATGGCTGCCAACGCGTCGAACGATTTAATCAGAGAAAGAAAACACTATGTGTGTTATCACGTGATACCATGATGATCCGTATATATCAAATGGTAGTAGAAGTATATTATACGTATATCAAATAATGAGGAAGAAGTTCGTTGTCCCTATGAGACACCTCGGTGAGTATAATGCAAATAACGAACAATCCACTACGTCCTAAACGAGCGCCTAGTTGTCGTAAGTGACCGAAAGTCAGCCAAGAATCTTCCGAGGCTTCTGCTCTAAGAGTAGTGCTCTCTCTGGTACCTTGTCGACTCTCTCGGCGAAGAGAGGGCTTGCTCTGGCGAAGGGGTTCCTCGAGGCTTTCCATACCCTCGGCTCCTTCCCCTTCGTCACCACCTCTCTCGCTGCTCATCGAACGCTGACGCTGACGTAGCTTTGACGCATTGTTCAGCGGCACTGTCGCGACAATTCACGTTACGTCGGTTGGATTGTTGGTCAGAAGTGTGTGAACGTACAGAGTGTATCAAAAGTAACCGTGAACCCCCGTGTAGCGCGATTTTACGACCGCGCGAGCGACGGAGATTCGTGAAGGAAAGTCCGTTCCCCGTGACCATCACATTCATTTTCAGACAGTCGTTTCTCAAATGATCGACTCCGAGACTTTTGCGCCCCGTTGCAAGTACTGTGCGACGCGAATGAGAAACGATGTTCGACCTTCAGAATGAAGGTCAAGGTCATTGTTGCGCGGACCTTCTTTTATAAATCTTCACCGATTTAGTTATACACCCTGCACATCGGTTAAACTCGATCTCCGCGCGAGTGTTCGACAGTGATCAACGCGTGTGGTCAAATGGTCCGCGAATGAACGTGTACGCCGGCAGTGTTTCGTATTTGGACAATTGTTAATGGTTAACTTTCGAAATTTTTGTATGGAGTGCGTGAAGGAAAGAAATGTTTCGGTAGATGCAGGCCCTGACTAGATTTTTGATGAGAGTTAATATGTAACTGTAGAATGGAATTATGCCAGTCCCTTAATTTATAGCAGAATATCGTTAACCCATCGGTAGAGAGAAAAATGTGGACATACACGAACATACTGTCTGTAGGATTTATACTACTAGCCGACCTTCGAATAAACCGGCCCTACCAATCAGAGACTTGCGCTTAAGAATCAGCTCACCTTGGTTGACCTGTGACGTCACAAAAGTCTTGATAAGGGTGTCCGTTGTCTGCGTGTACAAGCTAAGCGCGTACCGCAAGCTCTGCAGCTCTGGCGATTTCTCCAAGAATGTCTTCTTCAAACCGTTTCCACCAGCGTGGAAGTACTGCTTGATCGTGTCGAGTGCGACTTCAAGAACCGCGCACTGTTTCGGTGACAAGTTCTTCTCGACTTCTTTCGAAATATCCTAGACAAATCATAAATTTCACAATTCAAGGACAAAAATTGGCTGAACGTCAGCTGAGGGAACCAGAAATAAAAATTTTTTTAAATATATAATCCTCTAGATTTTGACGAGAAAATATCAAAACACAAAGTTCTAATCTTAGGAGACCGTTGGTTCAAAAGTTATAAGTGTTTAAAGTTCAACGATCATCACCGAGCTAAGGGCGCCGCCATGTTGGCAATCTACGTGATCGACATCAGCGCGTGCTTGCGGTGCCACCTAGTGGCTGCGCTCTTTATGTACTAACATGGCGGCGCCCTTACCTGTCCCGTATATTGGGCGTGAGCACTCTCATCTCCTCTCTGATTGCACTGTTTGCTGTATCCAAATTGTTACATAAACCTTATGAGAATACAGAATTGTACTAGATAAACAATAAGATTTATTGTAAACACACGAGACTCCGTTAATCGAATGACTTACCATCACACCGCTTAGAGCATTCTTCACGTCCGTTGGTTTGCTCACCATGTGGTTCTTGAAGAGCTTCGACATGTCCTCTATCTTGGCATTCGCAGCCAGGTTCTTCGCATTGTCAGTCAGATTCTTGAACATCATCTGTAAAACGGTGGAATGAGTATAAAACGCGGTGCGACAAGTCGTCGTTTAAATTGGAAATGTTGGGAACGTACGCTCTTGTCGGACATGGGTGGCAGCACGACCGTCTTCTCCAATATTCTCATGACGATCTTCCACAGTTCTTTAAGCAGCCTCTTCAGCACAGTCTTCTCGCAAGACTGGGCGTACAATGATAGACTCCCATCGAGTAGAACCATCAACGGTCGCAGCACTTCATCGGCTTCTACGGCGACGTTGTTCCTCTGCGCGGGTTGCGACAATTGCACTTGTCCGCCGCCCTTGATGGCCAGTAACAAGTCCCCTAACTCCTTCACCGAGGCTGTTATCCTCGGCTCCAGACTCTTCGCGAACAGCATCGCCAGGTCGTCGAGCGATCCGTTCAGTTGTTGCTGAAGCTCCTTCAGAATGTTTGCCGCGTCTTCCTCCAGTTTCTCGCCGCCCATCGACTCGAACATCTTCTCTAATTGTACTCGAAGCTGCTGGATGTTGTTCATCAGGATACACGCCTACGAGAAAGATACTTGTCTTGGTCATACGTTACCGACTGAACGCTAGGTTAAATCCGCAGCGGAGACGCCATTGCTGACCACGAGGATCAGCAGTGGCGTGTCCGGTGGCCGTCAGGCGGTTGGGGGTCCAGTCGTCTAACGGGTGGCCCACTGGGGGCAGGACATCGCGTTGCGGACTGATTCTCGGTACTCATGATCACGGGTACCCCCAGGAGTTTCAGACACGGAGGACTTGGTGGGTAAAAATTCGATGAGAATTGTAATGATCGTGGCACGTACGATTCGTTCTTCCTTCAGATGACTCGGGAACTCGTTCTTGACGATGTCAGCGTAAGCGATCAGGACTTTCATGATAGTCTTCGCGAACCTCTTCATGTACCTCTTCCAAATCTCTGGGTCGGGACACTCCAGTTTGGACACTACGTCGAAGCATTGGGTTAACTGCGTGAAGACGTCGACGACGGAGACGCTGAAGAGCGCGTGCTCGCTGCTCTTTTGGAACTGTGGACGCAATCACCGTTAACCGTCAGCGGGTGGTCGAAATAGAGATCGTTAATCTAAACGTCTATCGTTTGATGAAAAAAAAGTTTAAATAAATTGGAAAATCTTATTCTGTATAAAGATCTGGGATCTAGAAATCTCCCAGTGTTGAGACAAGAACAACCATAGGGACCATTTGAATTTCTATAAAATGCGATCGACACTCACTCCATCCTTCTGGTCTCTGTTGAAGGCACCATGGAGATATTCTAATGAGACGTCATCGTTCTCGTTCAGCCATTGCATGACGAACGGCTCGAACCACGACGGGTATTCCGGCACGGCAGCCTTGAGCGTCGGCACATCTTTCACGTACTTGGTGTACAACCACTTGACCTTGAAGTGAAGATTCATGTAGGCGGAGGACTTGCAGAGCCTGTGCTGCTCGTGCTCCTCCAGCGCGTACTTCATGTCCACCGCGAACAATGACCACATAGTGGCCGCCGACAATTGGCCGATGTTCAACTCCTGTGGGAATTGATTAAGGACAGGCGCGTAGCTGTTCTTGTCCTCCTCGATCACCGAGACGATCAGCGCGATCAGCTTGTGCCAGAAATCGACGGACTCGAGCCGCGGCCCGTGATCCTCCGCGTCCCTCTTCGACTCGATCGGGTCCGCCTGGAACTCCCTGTTGTAGATGTCGTAGCAGTTCTCGAACAGAAACTGATAGGTCGAGCGCAGACACGCCTTCACGCAGTCCTTCACCACGGTGCTGGCGCGCGGCGGGCTCGACAACTCCTGGACCTTCATGCGGAAGAACGTGATGCTGGTCAACAGGTCGACCGTGCTCTTCAAGTCCATCAGCTTCTCTTGACTCGAGGCCGGGAAGTGGTTTCTGTACATCGACAGATCGATTCGCAGGGAGTTGTGCAGCTGATCCAGTAATTTCACGAACTTCTCTTTCTGGAACGCGAGAAATGGCCCATGAACCAACGAAAATGTATTTCGCCGGGCTATCGGGTTTCCATAAATTATGGAAACGTTAACATGCCGGCCGGGCGTCTCTCCTCCTTCGAGAACCATTTTCTTGTCGAAGTCGAGAGAGAAAGGGGAAGGTATATCGAGCTGGTTATTCTGTCGGAAAATTGTTGAAGGATGGTGTCCTTCGTCATCCGCAAGATTGCCAGAGAGTAGACCCAACGATATACAGGGCGTCTCAAAAATGTCGGGAAACCTTGGAAGCATGGGCGCCTGAGGTCGTTTGAAGTAACTTTTCCCTTGGTGGAAATATTCTACGTGACTTTGCTCAGGAGTTATCGACGAAAAACCGCGGACCAATCTGAGCGCGGCTGCAGCTGAGCGTGGCGTTCCGATTGGTCCGCGTTTTTTCTTAATAAAGATACTTCGAATGACTTTGGGATTCGCCCCATTCAAGGACGTAAAACATTTTTGGGACACCCCGTATTACAGCTTAACCCCTTGCCCTACGATTTATTGTACGCTTTCAGTAATTACAACTTTTTTGCTGTTCGTAATTTCCTAAAAAAGGAGAAAATTTATATCTATGCCTATATACATATATTCCCCAGTAGCTGTACATCAACAAACGAAAGTAGAATTTTATTTCGGTTTAAAGGAAATTGATAACATACATTTTTATTAGACTCTGTTCAAAATCATCATCACGAGTCTGACACGATATTGTAGGGCAAGGGGTTAATTCCAAGAACGATTCGACAAGCACAGTCTTGAAAATGCAAAAATTATTAAACGTCTAGTTCCAATAGATTTGTCAATTTCGTTGGACCACATTATTTTATTACGCGATGTAAAAGGATCGAAATCGTTTTGTTTCGAGGGTAAAACGTCGAATAAATGTTCCAGGGCATCGCGTCGCCAACGAATTTCCAAACGGAACGACGAGACTTGAATTTTTCACAGCGCCGGTCTCATTTTAATTTCAGGACGTGACAGGCTTCCGTTGATAATTCAGCTGGTTAAGCCGCCGTTGCTTATGGTCCGGCGGCGCATCTTCTTCCCAGAGGTGCTCGCGATGGAAACAAGTATGGCTAGGCCAGAATCATGGCAACGAGTGAAAATGCGAATGGAGAAAGAATCGACTAATAATTAAACTGACTGTGGTCATTAAAAATGCTGTACACTTTCTCGTAACGCGATCAGAAAATCTTGACATTAACCTGCCGACCTTGATGTTAATGCAATTGTTATAAATAAACAGCTGATGAGAAAATTGAGTAGGTGTAATTTAAAACAGTGAAGACATTAGAAGAATTTAAAAATATTATTATATTATTTTCAACCTATTAAACATATTAAGAAAGAAAATAAATTCCTGTTTCAGGTTGTTGCAATCCAGGTGGACAATTTTTATTTTGCATAAAGATTGTCTAGTTATAAATAAACAACTATCGAATGAAATTTCTGGTCAGCAGAAAACTTGGATGCGCAAGGAAGCCGGCAGAAGGCATTGTTGTTTAATTAAATAAATTTGGCCAAGGCGGTGGATTCATTCTCGAGTGCTGTCGGACATCGTTCGGGACCAGCCTACGACAATCGCGGCGAGAAAAATCTTAATTAAAATCTTAATTAGATCGGACGGTGCGCGCGACCGCCTTGTCTCTTCAGTATTTTCAATTTCCAGCTTGAAAAAAATTTCTCCTCGGTCGGAGAGGTGGCTCCGAGACAGAAGAGCCATGAGCCTAATGGAGAGTTTCAAAATGAAATTGATAGGGGTGCGCTAGAGCACGCGTGCTCCAGAGTTCCCTGGTCAGCCAACGTGAACCGGCGCGGGAATAATGGATGGTTTAGGCTACTAGGAAATTGCAGGAGCATTTCTCAATCACAGCGTTCGCCGTTGTTCTCTCATTCAATCTGTCTCTCTCTCTCTCTCTCTCCCTTTCACCCCTCCCTTTATCTCTCTCTTCTTCGCTCCCCCCGCATGAATAAACGTAGTCTTCGATGTTCGACCCCCGAGCTCACCCCGAAGTTACTGGCGGCGAATCTATCACTAGCTGAAACGGCGGAACTCGCGCTGGTATGCGCGTAGTACGCGTTTATGTTCGCCAAAAGGGTCGACATTACCGCTGGCACACCGGGACAGAGGTACTTCGTCGAAAGGCAGTGGAAATGTCTGGAAAAAAAATCACAACGAAATTCGGTCATCATGTCGACGGATACCCGATGCTGTTGGAAAAGTATCAGTCTTAAGCTGTGTACATACTGAAGCTATCAAAGAAACTTAAGTTTCATCTTCGAAGTTCAAGGTCACTTAAGGTCACGTCACAGTGTACATACAAGATACATGTAGTTATTGAAAAAGAAACATACATGACCTTGAAAGTTACGAAAAAACTTGATACCATTCCAATTGCACATAAAAATTTGTTTACTTTGTCAAAATTAAAGAACATATTTTGGGAGTCAAGCGAGACACCCTGTACACGATGATAAAGACAAATTTCTAAACCTCGTTACGGATTAGTGTCACCCGTGCGCGTTCTCCGCGGCAGTTAATGTATTCCACGTTATAGCCGGCTCATTAGACGCTCGGGATCAGATGGATGGTTTGATAGATTGACTATGAATCGGCTATCATAAACTCTATTTCCGTTAAAGCCTTCTGCTAAGCCCTCTAGCGGCTATAAAGAACTCGTCACGGTCTTTATCGGATCTAACGAGTCTGTTATAGCCTGCACAGTGTCTAATGAATTAGTTATCATTCGTATCGCTCGTGATCTTTATTGTCTCGAGCGAGACGACGCGTAGAAGACTGGGTCTAATGACTATAATATGGTTTACATCAGATCCACTGTGTCTACTGCTTAGAGCCTCTTATGAGACAGACGATACAGTGATAGTGTCTGTCGTTTGACTTGGTCGGTATTTATTATGTATCTACTAATTGGGATCACCTTGGGATCGACTAATTGGGTGGATTATTTACTGTCGAATGAAGAAATGTCTCAGAGCAAAGTTCTGTAATCCCAAGGGGAGGGAAGTTCGAATCTGGCGACGCTGATTCTATAACTGTCGTTCGGCAGACCCGACGATGGCGACGGTTACGGAGAAAGTAGATAATTCGACGGCTGGAGGGAGCTGTCGACTAGAAATTCTGGAAATGCACTCACGTCATTGCTTGGTAGATACTCTCGATACCGTATCGCATCGCGAACTCGTCGACCAGTTCTTCTCCGAGCGGGTCGAAGTACACCTTCCAAGCGTCGTCACCCTTCGCTTGGGGCAGTGCCACGACGCCACAGTTCTTCTCGCACAGACTATGGAAGAGATTCTCGTGTAGGCAGGTGTACTGGGTGTGATAAGGCGCGACCTTCTCTTCCCCCTTGATCTCTACGCTGATATGAAGCCTGATTGCGCCGGACACCGCGCTCTTGTCCGTTCTCTTCTCCAAATTGTACCAGACGTCCATCTCGCCGCTGAGCGTTCTCACCTCGATGATCGTCTGCCCGAGGAAGTCGTCGCTCTCTCTCGTCAGCTTCTGCCGCAGCTTCGACTTCAGATCGTTGTCCTCGTCCCACACTCTCACTTTTATTCGGTCGGACGAGTTGTGGCACTCGCTGCGGAACGAAACGTGAACGGCAAATTAAAAGGAACGAAATAATTATTTACACATTAGCCGGTGATCCTTCTAACATCTCAAAAAAATTCAAGTTGGACGGAGATTGATGTGAGAAGGCTAAATTAATTTCAAGGTCGGAAGGTCAACAATTTCTTTTTAATCGCATCGTAATCTATTCGTCACGAGCATGAAAAGTGTGGGTCAGAATTCCATGGTTCTCTTAAAAAATTAATGGTAAAGTTTTTTCAATATCAAACTGATTGAGTTTTTTCAATATCGAACGATTGAGTTTTGATCCATCGTTTACTCAGCACTTTTTACCCCTGCGATGAGTAGAATAAGACGCGATAAGAAAAACATTGTTGACCTTTTGATCTTGAAATTAATTTTTCCTTCTCACATCACAATTCCCACGAAACCGAGGCTGTAAAATCGCTATTGTCGACGACAGTCGCGACATAGGATTTCTTTCCACCCTGTACAGATCCCCCACGGATGTTCCCTAAGTAAGTATCGTTCGAAACCTTCCGTACACGCTGCGTCCGGCATTAATTTCCATAGTTATTCGGATTGCTCGCGATTGGAACGTTGCGCGGTAGTCTTGTGCAATCACGGTGCACGTAAACTGGAAATTAATTTTCCTTTCGTCCGTTCCGGGGGAGGAGGGGGCTCTATTCGCCGTAGCAGCGGGAACGTATTTCTCGGGCTCGCGGAATGGTAATGGAATTACTCACAAGTAGAACTTCTCGTGCCAAACCGGATTCAATTCCCTCGGCATCGTTCTGGTGCGCTTCTTCACTTTCCCGACTTGGACCGTCACGTAAGGATCAGACGTGCCGCTCTTGTCTTTGGCGATCAGTCCCTGGGCGCATTTCACTGTGGAAGCGGGAATCGATGGTTAGTTAATTATCTTGCGTCCATTTGCCTGACACGGGACGCGCTCACAAAGCAATATTGAATTTCACCGAATTAGGCTTCTCTGATCCGCCGTCGCGTTAATTCCCGCCCGTTTCCGTACTTACCAGGAAAATCGATACAAATATGTTAACGCTTTTCGGGATCCAAATGAGAGAGAAAAAAGAAACGCCGCCTGTTTCCGCGATCAAGAAAAGGAACGCAAAGCGTACTGTTCCGACATTATCCGGGCTTGAATTCCTGTTGGTTTTGTGCGTTGCTATTTCTATTTACGCTAAGTGGGACCTGTCTCGTGTACTCAAGAACGACAATACGAACGCGAAGCGCTATTAACGTTCTCAGTTATGCAACGCCGAGCACCATTAATATTATTGTTACCGTGAAAAATGAACGGCTGGCTGGATCATTCTGAGATTACTATCGTCCACGTGACAGTGACAAAGAATACAAGCTCCTGTATCTGTTTCTCCATCTTAATGGAGAACAGGGATCGTAAAGTGACATCGAACAGCAGTGGATCCCGTTTAAACTACCTCACTTGAATAAAACGAACGTAATTTATCCGGCAACTTCTCTAATTTTTATTTTGCCTTGTGAAATTTTTACCATCGTGTTCGTCCCGTTTGTTCGCTGATTAAAACGACACCGAACACGATATAATTGTGATTATAATTGCTTGTGCGACAAGCGAAGTTTAGAATTCGTCCACCTCTACCGTAATTGTGAAGTCGGAACGGTCGTGTTCGGTGTCGTATGGTACCTCTTCTAGAACTGTGACTAGGCAGACCCGAAGACGCGACAGTTACGGAGAGAATAGAGTAGGTGAAAAAGAATTTCCGAAATTTTATATATCATCGATTGCACAGCGTTCCAGCAATGTGTCCACAGGATGTTCGAAGGATCGACAGTTATCCGCATCCGAGCAATTCGAGTCGTTCGAGGCAGTCGGTCAAATCGTAAGCTGGAAAAGTCGTTCGAGGCAGCAATGTCCGTTCGGGATCCACTAAAAGGACAATAAAATCGCAAGGCTGACGCACACAACCGACGGTGCTCGCGAGGATTACGGGGCGGGGGAAGCGGGGGCCATGTTTAAGAAGCCTCCGCGAGTTAAAACACGTTACGATCCATTCCGGCGGCTCGATTCGCTTGGGAACCGTACGAATGATCGGTCGGGGACGACGGGTTACGAGTTTCGAAACTGGGCCGGCCGCACCTACCGTGGGTCACTGAAACTTTTAGTGGAACTGCACGTGTCGACCAAGCGTAAACACATGCTCGCGTAGACAATCCACGAGCCCGTTCTACCGTGGATTCTACAAGGCGCCCCGGGGATACCGGCTGGGCCGGGAAGGGGCGAAGTCTTGAAGTTAATCGGAAACGTGGAACGAAACTCGCGCCTCCGCGGAAGCAAGTGGAACGTGTACGCGACGCGCGGACATTCTCTCCATAACTGTCGGAAGATCTCTGCCGTAATTGTTAAAATTTTATCCCCACCACCGGCGGGATTCCCCCTGGAACCAGTGAGCTGTGGAGTATCGGTGACGCTCGCACTAACGCAAGCGAAGCAACCGGTCGAAACTTTTCTAATTTTTCAAATTTTTTTTTTTATGAAACTTTTACCATCGTATTCTGCCCTTCCCTCTGATTCAAATAACCATCCAACGCGGTCTAATTACGATTATAAATACTCTCGTAATAAGCGGTTAAAGTTTCCGGCGTGAGAGAAGAAGAATAGCACCTCTTCTATAACTGTGACTCGGCAGACCCGACGATTTGACAGTTACGGAGAGAATTTGCAAATGGGCTATTTCTCAGTGTAACAATGATCGAACCTAGCGCCGATATCGTTCAATTTATGTTATTCTAATACGATCGATAACTCAAATCAAAAGTTTCATTACGGAGAGAATTCTGTAATTTTCTTCCTTGAACACGGAGATTTCGGGAAAATTTGTTTTTTCAACTTTTCAACGATTTTTCACGGCGACTCCGCTCTCGCGGGTTCTCGATAAAAATGACAATTTTCCTCGAGCGTTTCTGTTACGAGCGATTGGACCCTTTTGATCAGTAGCTTTGCGTTCGTATCCTTGGGTAACGGACAACGGGCGAGCCATTCGGTTTGAACGATGTTTACCTTCGGTTCTGTGTGGCATGAAAGAATTCTAACGGTTAAACAGTATCCAGGGGGGGGGGGGGCAAACAACACCGAACACCGTGAGAACGTTCTCCATCGTCTCGGTGATCCGCGTGGAATCGACCGATTAAAAAAACGCTACCGTTTCTTTTAGCGCGCGCGCGTTAATTCGTTGCGCGCTGTTCGTCGATTCTCTGCGTTTCTTATGAGTGGCAAAACAAACATCGGGGAAACTGTTGTCCGAGAAACGGAACTCAGGGTTGGGAGAGTATCGGAATACTGATACGTATAACTGAGTCGAGCGACAGATCGAAAAACTTTTTGGAACCGCATTCGTCTATGTACAGTTCAACCAGTTCTATTTATCGGACGATCATACCGATAGACTCATGCACATCTGACAGTGTAACAAACCAACGAACTGAGCACTCGAAGGTCAGGTTTCTTGGCAGCCACCTGGTAAGCGTGCAGAAGCTCGGCGTGAGTCGTGTGGGTTAGGTACGTTTAAACGACTACGGTCTGCTTCAGCGGCGCGGCACGGTGGTAATTTCGGCGAACGAGGGAGAATAATAAACCGGAGGTGCAACCCTCGCGCTCAAGAATTTACGCACTAATAATAAACGTTCTGATTAAGGAAACTTCGTGGAAACGGTCTCACCCTCGCTAAATAATGAAAACAACAAGCCCCGTCTTAAGCTCCGGATAGTATCGAGACAGATTGGCATATTTAATGGATAAAGTTCCGTTCGCGAATAAACATGAGCACAATTCCCCGCTCGTTGGAGCATTCGGTAGAGAGAAAAAAAGGCGATCAGAACTTTCAGCTAAAATTCTTCGTTAGTAATCTAACGATATAAACTGGATAGCAGATAAATGGTTGATATCGAGCACGAAACCTAATAATAATAAATAAATTAATTTACACGATTAATTAAGCGTTCCTCGTTGTTTAAGGTAGCCTTCCCGGTTCGAGCTCCGGTAGTCGCTACACTGAAGCGGACCGTAGTCGCGGAAGTGACGTGACAGATACAGATAAGTATACGTTCACAGACACACACATATTATATTATATAGAACATATATTATACAGATTCGACGTGAACGTGCTTCGATTCGGACAGAGACGGACAGACACACATGCCCATGCTACTAACTCCTTTTGTTTCGCACCACCGCCGATTGCAGCGTGGACGATCGCCGGTGCATCCCGTCCTCGACGAGCGTCGATCTCGGTACCTAATCTCAATGATCGTCGAATCGTGGCCGTATAAATCCACTCGACAAATGCCGGGCAGTTTGTGCGTGTGCGTGTGTGTGTGTTTGCGTAGAAGATGTACGTACATACCCGTCCGTGTTCTCTTGTCGCGAGAGATCGCGATCGATATATACGCGTATGTGTGTGTGCGCGCGTCGATCGTTTAACTTGCGTATTCGGTCTCGCGTGTTGTTCGCTAGTTTGCTCGATTAGACGCGTGTGTCTGACGCGAGATATCGTTTCGAGCTAACGGTGGGTGTTCTAAGGAGCGTCTTCTTCTTCTTTCTAAATCGATACTCTCTACGGGGAGGAAAAGAAGTACTCTAGAACTTGCTACGGGTTATCGCGGCGGAGGTCAACGCGGGCGCGAGCGTGGCAAATATTCCGGTGCAAACGGAACTCCGAGAATTTTCCGCGTTGATCAGGCTTTCGCGAAAAACAGTAGTTTGAAAAAATCTTTTGCTTTGCAAAGAGGGTATTCCGTATTCCCTTTCTGTAGTCGTCGGATGGGATACTAGATACGTAGTTATAGTCGGTGGAGGACGTCGTTTAACGATCGCTTCGACTAGCAGCCCGTCTTTTGTGTGATTTCCGTGACACGGTTACCGGGTATTCTACCTTCCCGTTGTTGATAAGAGTGAACCAGCTGTTGTCTATTGTCAACTAACGTCATGATATAGCGGGGACAGCTATGCGATCGGTAAAGAAGGTGGACGATTACAGCGAGGGAACACCGTCGTTAAGTTTGCCTGGTCGCGCGGTCCTGATTGCGTGGATAAAGACTATGATAAATTGTCTGCCATCAGAACTAGAAAAGACTGTATCGCTGAACAGGTTCGTTCGTCGCGACTACTGCAAAATTTCCGCGTATTACTATCGAAATTGATGCAGTCGCAGATTGTCCGTGTCTCGGGAGGATTATTCACGATTTGTTACGTCAAATTGCATTCGGAGATTACAATCGTAATAAATTCCCTCAACGTAGCTTTGTTTCGCGCTCCAGCTTTTTTTGTTTATGTCTCTAGAGGATATAAAATATTAAAGTTATCACGTAGCGCGAGCAGTTAATCTCAGTTGCGACGTTTCTCATGAATATTTATTACTAATAAAGAGGCGTCTGTAGCAGCTTCCTTTGAAAACGAGGGTGCAAGGGTGAAGAAAATAATTGTTGTTTAATCTTTTTCCCGCGAAATTGATTCGTTTCTGTTTGCACCATAAATTTGCCCCGCTCACCAGTTAAAATATACCAAGAAATTTTAAGTTATTCCACGCGGAAATTGAAGAAAAATTACGCCCGACCGTAATTACGGTCGTTGGTAATGGAAATGCGTTCGCTTCCGGACCGAGTTTCTGGTCAGAGACTACATCAAATGTTATGCTAAAGCTACGCTACCGTTGCAGCCGGTTGCCCCAATCAAATTTACAATTTGCCAACAGTTCAATTGATGGCTAACAAACCGGGCAACATGTACACAAGAATGTGCCCCAAGGCTGCGGCCAGGTCCATTATGATGGCGGCGAAACTACGGAATAATAAAGACATGGGCAACGCTTCGAAGTTTAGATTAATAGTAACAGGTAACAATGGCTGCGCGGCGGTTGTGAATATAAATATTCCGTGTTGACTGACGGTGAAATAACAATTGACCATTTGAACTTTGCGAATAGTTCTGATGAAAGCGGAATTTTCATTCCACTCTAATATTTTTGTGTCTCAACATTTGAGCTACAGTGAGTGCAAAATATAATTCAACGCCAACTGATGAACCAAACCAAAAATGTTGTATTTAAATATTAACAATTTCTCGAGAAACGGAAATCTATAAAGACATTTTGGATCAATTGTAACCTCTTACAACTCAGAATTAGCGTAATTTTCCATTCCTTTTCGACGACTGTTACTAAAAATATTTCTCGGTATATTTCTCAATTGATCCTCGTTGCAAGAGTAACAGGATAGAGTATAGTCAAACCATAGTCAGTTCACTAAAGACTAGATGAAAGTCTAAGTGGAAGAAAGTAGATAGTTTCTATTGTCTATCGAAGAAAGAGATACTAAAGTCTGCGTGTTGTCGGATGGAATATACAATGAGTTGTACTGATCGTGTTCAGTCTTGGGTGATGAACAGTTATCAATTCATCCACCTGTTCTTTTGGTGTTCCCAATAAAGATAATGTCGCGGTTGTTCATTAACTTTAGTAGAACAATCTGAGAAAAAAGTTGAAAGAAAATGGATCAGACGCAAAACTTCACACTGCAATTATTACATCAAAATAATTATCGACTTGGGCACATATTCTCGGATAATTATTTTTAGTTTCTTTATATTTTCGCATATGTTAATATTCTCGAGAATTCTCGTGTACTCTGACATTTTCATAACCGAATCCTGTGAAGACACACTTAAGCTAGACAAATAGGATCCGATTTATGTTATTTAGGGGACAGTTACTTACAAAACACACATTCGATTCTTCTATTTTTCTTTTTTTTTAATTCCTATAGTATCCCTACTAGCCTCCCACTCCACCTCACCTCTTCACGACGCCGTCCCTCCATTCGCTGCATTAAGCATCCCCACTCTTCCGCCACGGACCGGTCACGTGACGCGACGCGAGCACCCGATTCGCGTTGCGGCTGCGCCGTTGACCCGGCGCAGAGGGAGAGGGGTTTACCGTGTTCCCCTCGATTTCTGTCGGCGACACCAGAATTCCTCCACGAGCCAGCTGCGAAGTTAGTTGGTCGGAGCGATTTTAATTTGCGCCCACTGAGTCAAGAGATTTGATTACTGGGGCGGAAGTGGAAGTAACGCCGACTGTTACCGTTCCACCCTCTCACCCAGATACGTCTCCCACTCGACCCTTCCGTCTGTAACCAGCCACACTTCCTAGTTTCCCTCGATACGGGCCTATTCGAAATTTCCGTCCACTCAGATCGGAGCGCAAAGAAGTTGTTCCTGCGAATTCGGGAAGCAGAGACGGTAACTCGTTCGAATGGAAATCTCGCCGAACCCGGACGCCCACTTTTAAATTATCCCCCCCCCAGTTTCAAACGAACCGTTCAACGAACTACCCTCCCGACTCTCTTAGATCATGTGCATCCAAGGAAGATATTGGGACAGCGAATCGAACGGAGTTTCATTTTCTCGTCCCTTTTAGAATGTCGTCGATGGAAAGGAACGACAACGTTAACGAGAACGATCTCTTTTTCGGCGATTTCACTTTATGAAACTTGCGTCAGCCGGAACGCGGATCCTTCTTATTTTGATTAAAAAGGAAGCAGAAACGCCGAGGAACGAAATTTGCGAAGCTTTGTCCGCGAAGAATATTCTCTCGCCGCTCTTTGTTCTGGAGTTATCGTTTCCGAGGCTGCAGAATGCGCAGGGGCTGTTTTCTTATTTTCGTATTATTCAGTTCTCTTTCTCTCTCTCTCCGTCCCTCTCTCTCTCTCTCTCTCTCTGTCTGTCTCTTTGTCAGTGGTTTCTTTAAGCCGACCCTCCGGTGTACCGGGTTTTTCGGGATTTCCATGCGTTCCTCGTTTCTTCTCGCAAGTAGTTTTCCAGTAGTTTGCCATTTTTCACATTTTTCCTTGCCTCTCTTGGCTAGCCCATCCTCTACTTTCCGCGGAGTCTTGCTGAACGCTTATCGAACCTTTTTCGCTCTTCTGTGCAATGCTTTTTTGATACTCGGATGCATGTTTCCAAATTTCCTTGTAAAATAGTTTCATTGTTTTTTCGCTTGGGTTAGCGTACCTTTTCCGAGCTCGTTAAATAACAGGCTTGGGCAAACTAAACATTTGTATATTTAAAAACACGTACGAAAAATTTATAGGTACTGACATTCTAAAAATCATTACAATTTAATGAGATCAATATATCTTCCCGTTCGGCTCCATATTACTTTCAAATAAAATCCCAAATAATTCTTCATTTCATCATCGATCGAATATTTACTGTTTTTAACACTTTACGAATATTTACTATTTACAAAAATTTTATTTTGGCAAAAATAATTGATGTAAACGTCAAAGGAAAATTAATCCCTTATTATTTTAATTTATTCAAATAATAAATTTATATAAATTTATTATTTATATAATTTATTATTTATATAATTTATTATTTATATAAATTTATTATTTATCTTAAATTATTATTATTATTTATATATATATGTATTCAATTTATTATTTATATAATTTAATATAAAATCATTCCATAATCTGTTTCTCCTCAATTGCTCCTCTCCTCAACCGGCCCAGTCACGTGACAGTGTCTGGTAGTGGCAGAGAGAGAGAGAGGGTAACCGTTTCCCCTCGATTCGTGCTCCCTCCCCTGACCCGGTCGGACACTGTGCACAGTGTGTTTTATCATCCGGAGAGATTCGATCGATTCCGCGCGGGTTCAGTACGGCGGAAATAACGGGTATATGCAAATCGTTCGCTCGAATAAGAACAGAAACCAAGAGAACAGTCGAACCCTCGTATCCTGGATAAACGGGATTGGCAATTAAGGCGAAGACACGGTTGCGCAACGGCTTAATCAACGAGTTAAATTGTGACTGGGCTCGATCTTCTTTCCATCTGTCCCGTTTTCCTCGTTGTTCCGTCGGCTCTCGGCGACTCGTTCGGAACAAATTGAAACGAATCAATTAATACCCGAAAGGGGTGGGGAGGAGAGGAGAGGAGAGTGGAGTAAGACAAATAGGGGTACCGTGTATAGGGGATCAAGAAGTACGAGGGGCCGGTAATATAAATTCGGATCGACTAGCAATTGCGTGAGACGGGTGCGGTAAGCGCACCACCGTCGAACGAGGACGGCAATTTATCGGAGACGACTGTTTCTTGGGGAAGTTCGACAGCGATCTCCACCGCGGACCGATTACGGCAATTAATGCGTTCCCCGGTACGAACGGCGACGACCAAGAAGAAAGTAGCGAGGCATACTAGCGGGAGGACGATCATTAGAGTAATTGCTACCTCGTCGCGAAGCGGGTCAACAGTTTTTCTCCTTCTGGTTACCGTTTCGTGCGCCTCGCCTCGCCTCGCCGGCAGATCCGCGGAGCCGAGACTCTGCCCTTCTGCTCTCCGATGGAAACTTCGACGCGTTCACGCCAATGAGAATTACGACGATACACGCAGCCGATCTTCCATTAAGAATTGTTGTTTTAAATTATAAGGAAAACCCCATTTTTTCACGATTTTTCACGATTCTACCAACCGCGTCAATTACGAGATAAAATACCACGTTGTTTGAACTATATGGGCTGGCAACCAGTGATCGCGGATCTTAAATGAGCAGGAAAATTGAAAAATTTTTATTTGAAAATATATAACTTTATAAAAACTGTATTAATGTTATCAGCGCACGAGTTCGATCAATTTTTTTTTACATTAATACAAATAACATTAATAAAGTTTTTATCAACAATTTACGATCGATATAAATAAAATATTTATATAACTTCTTTATATTTGAAATTTTTTATGTGGTTAGGAGCCCACTATAATAAAAAGTAGGTCCCGCTGAAATTAGGCGATAGTGAGAGTGTAAGAGGGGACCAAATATCATTACGCAGTATTTGAAATTTTTAAAAATAATGTTACTTCAGAAGTGCCCAGGTACGCTATAAGAATCTACTATTTAGATCCTAAAATCTCTAGAAATCGTTCTGCCGAATTGGAAATGTATAATTACGGGATGAACGCGCTCGGAGTGTCCACGATGTCGGACGACTGCGTCGCCGCGCAGCCGAGCGGCATTGTCGATAAGAAACCGCGGATAAATTTTCGTCTACTCGCGTTGCCTTCGGCCGAAGTTCCACGGATATTTAAGTTCCGCCGTCCTTATTGGACTTCCATGTTCTCGAGGGCCGTTCGTTTTTGTCCAGGCTACTTTTTTATTTAAGTTTACTCAGGCCGCGCGCTCCGCTACCCGTACGCGCACGAAGACTCTGAATAGACCGGAAGCGTGCCGGGAAACTTAGGAACAAGGAGAAGTTGCCTAATGCGAAACGCTCCCTTTCCGGTCGCTTCTTTTTTCTTTCCTGGCCTATTTACTTATCTTCGTCTCGGTGGCCGCGCATCTTCCCTCGCTTTTTTTCCCCCCTACCCCTCAACCACTTCGACCGCGCGCTGCTTTCAGTTTCGCCTCGTAACCCACGGGTAGGGATCGCTCATTTTTTTTTCCACCGATGCAAAAACTTTTCGTGCGAGTTCATCTGCTTAATTCGTTACGTTCCGCCCGGCGCGGCGACCGATTTTCAGCTTACTTTTCACCGGAGTTTCCCCCCCCCCGTTTCCTTTGCGGTGCTGCGGCCTTTTCAGAAATCTCCGCAGCCCCCCGCCCCGCGCCGCCTCCTTCTCCTCCCCAATGAAAGACGATTCTTTCAATTTTACTCGCTGAAGCCGATAAGTACTCCTCATCCGTTTAATCACTAGTCCTGGCAATTTCTCTTGCCTCAACTCTCTGTCTTGTGATTCAGTTAGCACACCTACACGATAACTGTGACAAGCTCCTACACGATAACCGTGAAATAAATATTCCCACTTCTGCGGGGTAACGTGATACGAGTCAGGTACATCGGTAAGCCGATAAAAAACATTTTTGTTTTTATTATTTTTTCGCGAAACTTTTATCGGCACATTCGTCACATTTTTCCGATTGAAACGATACCAAACACGACATAATTTGGATCGTATTTACACGTTCAATTGGCGATAATAGAATCCCAGCCTTGGTCCGGCCCGAATCGTGTCTACTACGCGATAAGTGTGAAAGCGTTGAAATCGAGATGTGGCTGTAAATATGGTAATTATACGATACGCGGTATCCTTTCAATCAGACGAATACTACGAATATTGTAGTAAAAATTTCATTGAAAAAATTATTAAAAAAAAAAAAATTTTTGTCATTGGATTGGTATTGTCTCAGCGACACGTTGCTGTTAGTGGCTCGACACTGGAATCTCGAGGAATCACGGTTTGCTACACGATAACTGTGAAATTCCGGACCCGAGGTGGTCACAGTCATCGCAACGCTGCATTATCTGGGACATAATGTTCCGGATCAAGCAGCGTTTGTAACGGAAACGAACTCTCCTCCCCAATTCGCAATGCAAATTTCGTACCGCGGTAACAGTTAAAGAACATTTTTATTCTCCTCTCGTTCGTTTCACCGCGAAGCGTTCGTCCCATTTTCCCATCTCTCGCGAACGCGGAACCTCCGCCAAATGTTTTTAGCGCGGGAAAAATTACGGGAGACCGACTTGCGGCAGATCAAAGCGCGCCCGCAAATTCAGCCTTACGTCACGCGGGCGAGAGTTCTTTTTCCGTATCTGTTCTGCGGCTGAAAGGGGAGGCGTGCGCCCTAACTCGCGTTCGCATCTGTGTTTACCCGCGCCGCTCCCTTTTCCTTTTTATTTATTTGCGCTTCCCGATAGTCGCAGCCGACGACTCCATTTTCTTTCCCACTTTCCCTCTTCCGCGTCCTGGAAATGGCGGAGGAACAGACACAAACTTTCTAGCTGCGGTCGGTGTCGCCAGATCAAGACTTGTCTCCCACTCCACCTTACCCCCTCCACGACGCCGTTCCCCGCCGGCGGGCGTCCACGCGCTTCCGCACGGATCTGATCACGTGACGTGATGCGCGCACCCTATCGGCCTTGCGTCTGCGCCGTGACTGACTCGGAGTGGGGGTAACCGTTCCCCTCAATTTCTCCTGCGTGGCGACTTTGGCTGTAGCCGAGCAACTACAAATCAAATTAGCTGCAACGTTGATTCTGGTCGTCCGAATACGCTTACGCTTTTATTCTTCTCGGTTCTCCGCTCGCCTTTGGCTGTTCTCTTCGAGAGGAGATGCGCCAAATCAAATTAGCGCATAGGTGGAGAAATACTATTAAATCGATGTCCCTCGATGTTTTCTATCGATGTCTTTTTTTTATCATTTTTCGATAGTCCCAGACTCGCTCTCGGTCGTTGTAATTGAAAATCCTTGTTCCGAAGCTCTCCCGTCAGTTTTTTCAGCTTCCGAACGAGCTCTCTTGCCGATTCGCAATAAGAAAAACAATTTCCAATTACCAGACCCGAAGTTTCTCCGGTAAGCTGTGTAATTAAACCCCAGCATGAATCAGTGTCTGGTGGCTTTAATGAAATAATACACCGAGACGCAACATGGTCTTCTTCATGAAAAGAAATACTTAGTAGTTCGTGATATCGCTACTGTAAAAAGATTTTAATTTGTTAACAAGGAAAAACGAATTGAATAAATATCGGCTTGGCAAAAAATACAGTCTGTTGTTTTATCAGCGTGTTCAAAGCAGCTAACTTATATTGTTTTCTTGTTGTTCGGACTTCCACTTTTAATTAGTAAGAAAATTTGAATCGGTCAGTTGTTTAGTTTCGTTTCTATCCCAAGCATGTGTAAAAATTGCTAGTACTCATCTGACAAAAAAAAACTGTTTCCTGTCTGCTAGTATAAATACGTAGGATATCGTTCGAAAATCGAAAAAATTCCACGGTGAAAACTGGTTTCCGTTCTGTCAGCCGGCAGATCGAGGCTGCAACACTTTCGGCACGCGTAACGCGCGAAGAACGTTACCCGTTGACGTGCATGTCGTCGGTGTAAATTCGCGCGTTTTAGGACGCGGACGTCGTCGTCGTCGTCATCGTCGTCGGAGGCGGAACCACTCCCGCGGATTTCGTTCGTCGGAAATTCCCGCGAGAACGCCGCGAGGAAATCGAATCTTTCCGGAATTCCCCGGCATTCTGTTCTACCGTGCAGACATCAGTCGCCAGTTCGTGCAGCCGCTTCGGGTTTCTCGGAGGCCCGAGATACATACTTCGGCGCAGCGCAGCGTCGCGACGCGCTCGTTTTCTTGCAGATATATTCCTCCATTTGCCTCGTCCGCTATTGAATCGAGGAAACCTGTCTTGGGGATACTCTGCGAGGACGTGATAAGTGCTGCCGGAGTCGTTGAATCGCAGGTAGCGAGAATATGTAACGAGGGTCTTTATGAATAACAAATATTGTCATTTATAATAATAAACATTGTCATTATAAATAAGAAATACTGTCATTGTCAAATTGTTCTCTTGTATTTCGAACAATGGCGTCTGTAGTCCGGACACCCTGTATAGTAAAAAAATTTGACGAACTGAGAAGAATTAGTTTAATCGGCAAACATCGCGAAAGAAATAGTAAACATTGATTTTACAATTTTTTTCGCCATGAAAATTTAAAAAATACGATTCCGGAATTAATTCTCGAGCACGTAGACGTTCTCGCGAGAAATTGTTGGTTAAATAATTGCAATTATAATTGCATCGAAATGTTAACGAATTGTTGCAGTCGCTTTAAGAAAATACAGAGAGGTCTCGACTGAACGGCTGAACAATGGCTGCTCGGTAATCAAGCGAATCTAGAGATTTCGGGGCAATTAAAACGTTGATCAAGAGGATGAACAATATACTTGAAAGTCCGCGGTTCCCATCGTTTAATGCGCAGAGTTTGCGGAAGTTTAATTGTAACTTACAGTCGCTGTTTCCGTTCTATTACAATTTCGATATGGTAGGTAGGCTGAAGCCATAACTCTGTGGTCTGATTAATCATTAATGTTGTTCTCTTGAGAATTCACCGCAATCTATGCTACGAGCAACATTAGATAAGATTTCATTAGCATGCTGCAATATTTATTCCCCCTTGTGCGCGCCAGATGATTTAATATACAACGTTTCAACAATGCGTGGAATTAATACTCGTTGCTCGTTGCAGCAATAAAGAATGAATAACCGGTTGTGATTCACAATTTGAATAAAATCGTAATTTAAATCGTAATTTCAATCATAATTTAAAATTAAATATTTAAATTTATATATATATATAGTATATATTAAATGTATTTATAATAATAATAATATTATTTTATAATAATAATAATATTATACAGCGTGTTCCAAAAATGTGATTCAGTAATAACTTATTAATTATTTATTAATTTCAAGAACTAGCTTACATTTTTCGTTCATTGAGACACAGTGGATGCAAAAGTGTTTGAACAATAAATTTCTGAAAAAAGAGTAAGTAATATTAAAAAAATAATAATTAAAAAAATACAATAAAAATCGATTTTACTTCGTTCACGCGAGACTGTCGGCTGAAGACAAACGGCGCCTCGATGGCGACGGAAATCGCGAGTCATTCGGTATGCAGCGACACAAGAAAACGTGTTAATCGGACCACAAGGCGGATCGCGAAGTGGTTCTCGGATCGATTCCTCCGTGGGCAGGCACGGCCAATTAAGCAGAGGGGTGCCGAGTGCGAATTCGTGTTCGTAGATTTCGCGGAATCGAAAGACGAGAAAGAACGAGGAGGCCGGCGCGACGCGCAACGTGCGACGGTGCAAGGGAACCACGGGGACGCACACCATTGCACACAGGTGAACCGGCCAAAAGTACTACAGTGCACGTGTGCGCTGCAGCAGCGGCTGCACTTCTCTGTACGTTGAACTATCGATCGTTTCGGGGCGGACGTCGCACGGGATTTCCCCGAAATCCTGGCCGGAAATCGAACTCGAAAAAGCCGCCTTTTCGAATTTGTCCATTCACTTACGACCCGCCTGACTCATTCAAAATATTTCCACCGTTTTATTTGGCGCAAGAGAGAGAGAGAGTTCTGTGTTTGTTATGTACCAACTTTCGACGCTTGTAGATTGTAGATGGCGACACGTATTCGGGGGAAGAAATTGCGTCTAGTCTTAATTTATTTAACGATGCACGATTCGAAAGGGCATTTGAATTTGAGAACCGAATAGGAAAAAATTCATATCGCAGTTGAACAATCGATACAGAGCATTCTTATTCCGCATAAATATTCGACTACGTCGTTATAATTTTAGCAATTGTAAAATAATAATATTTATTGTCAAGTTAAAGCTAAAAGCTTCCCTGTCGAGTTGCAGTTATTATCTTCCGCAGGTTTTTTTCTTTGGTTTTGTTCGGAGTTATTGTCATTGTTGAATGGCTAACCACTTTTTTCAGAAACGCTGTGGTTGTAATTCACCGGTTTCGTTCCCGACTGCTCGCCGGTTGCATTCACAGACGCGGCTTTGCTAAAACTCTCTCCCTCTCGAGTATTCGTTCACGGCTGATCGTGCCCGATTGTGCATAATCGAAACCGGTCATCGACGTGTCTATCGAATTCGGCCGAGGGCCGGCGGCACTTCGCTTTGTCCGAAAGCTCTTTCGTTTCACGATTCTCGGATCAATGGGACCCTGTGTCCACGGAAAAAGAAACGGCCGGCTGCGTGTTGCTCCGTTTGTTCCGTCGGCGAACGATCGTGCTAACTGTGATTCCTTGTGCGCCGTTACACTATGCTGCAGTTGAATCGCCATCTTTCATGTTATTTGTTTTCATTTGATCGTTTAATTTCAATATACAGGAAAGGAGGGAGATACTGGGAGCGGAAGCTGGAAGCGGAAACGTGGGAGCACGTACTGGGAAGATGCAGGGAAGAGGAAGGAATTGAAGAAGGGATGTAGGAGAAGTTAAAAAAGATTTTAGCTGAAGAGGGTGAGGGAGAGGGTGGGTGGGGAAATTAGATAAAGAAAGAAAGGAAAGATAGGGCAGAATGGGGGAGAGAGAAAAGGATGGAAGGATGAGAGTGTGTGGAGATAGGAATAAAGGAATGAATGAAACGACAATGTGAAAATAAAGAGAATTGTGAAAGGGGATTTGAAAATAAAGAGAATTGTGAAAGGAAACCGGGATTCCTTTGTAGCCCGTAAGGGAACAAATATATACATACAATATCAATATACAGACTGTTGATAACTAGTGGTACAAGCGGAAAGGAGGTGATTTATACAATGAAAAAATAAGTGGAAAATACAGAATAAAATTATTCTCATGTGAGACTTTGATTTCGAGAAAATCGACTTCGAAAATTCTGAAAATACACGTACTATTGGTAGGAATCGTTTCGCGTCTGATCATGACCGACCTATTCTACTTCCAGCGTATACTAGAGCACGCGAACGCGATGAATCTTTAAAACCGATTCTCTCGACAATCGTGTCTCAAATGAGAAAATTTTATTTTGTATTTTCGACTTATTTTTTTTATAGAATCACCCCCTTTTTGCTTGTACTATCAGTTACCGAACATCCTGTATATTAATATGAAAATATTCAATTATTTATTTGATTTCACTGCAATCGTCAAAGAATGTATACAGGGTCTTAAACCTTATTTTAGATTAGTTATAGTTATTAATAGTTATTTTAGATTAGTTATAGTTATTATGTTATTTTAAATTATGGAGAAACACTTTTCTTTATAATTTCACTTAATCTTCGCAAAGAAAAAATATCGCGAAATTTAAAATGACACTTTGTCGACAAGTTGTCCTTTTTTCAGAGAACGTTTGACTCGAGACCTATAGTTCCTCTTTTGTTCGTTGCGATGACCACTATAGGGTGTTATGAAAAACCAGTTCGACCTTGAAAAAAAAGTGTCAAGCTCAACGTTGCGGTTCACCGTTTCACCAGATCTCCACCTATCCAGAAACACGCTATATAACTTTGCATGTACAATATTTCCGAATAGCGTTCCCGCGAATGTTTAGGACCCAAAATACCTCGCCTCGAATATTTCACCGAATTCCAGCGCATCGAGATAGCTTTTCATATTAGCCTGCCAGTTTTCGTTTTTCATTCGAGTTTCAAGCCGTTGCAAATCCGCCCTTCTACATATATAGGGACGTGGAGGGGGGAGGGGGGTCATATGCCATAGAAGCTATCCGTTTTTCAATAAAACGATACCAGCGACGGCACAGCGTTCGACGTTTTCGACGGATCCCGTCGGCTACGCTCGGTAACTTCTTCCCCAAAGCGGAAAACAGACAATAATGACGTCGGATACCGGATTAGACACGGATGATCAAACGTCTCTCTGAAACTGGAGAGAGAGAGAGAGTTCTACAGTTTTCTTTTTTCTTTTCTTTCATTTTCTTTTTTATCTATCGAACGATCGACTGGCAAACGCGTGCGATTCTTATGTCAAAGCGAAAACTCGGCGACCTCTCGCGTTTCTCATGAGAATTTTCATTAAATTTCTTTTTCCGCTGGCTCGACGGTAATAAAACAGCTCGCGTAACAACCAGTCGATCGAAACCGCGGGCGGATTCGTTGAAAATATCAGAAATTGACTTTCATGACGTATAACCTCATTTGTAAATTGTTTTTTACCCCCGCCCCTCACCCCGCGTTTTATCGGATCGCTGTCGGTACGCTTGTTAAAATCGGAAAATGATTTCCTAAGTTTCGTTCCGCTTGGCGCGTTTTCGTCGCGATTGCTTTTCGAGGGGGGCTTCGATAATTCCCCCCCCCCCCCCCGACCGATATTTTTTTTGTCATCGGCCGGAGAGCTCGCGGAAAAATACAACTGTACCGCGGCCTCGCAGTCCGTCCACGCGAACGACCATTTTCCCCAATCCTGGAAATCGGCAACCGCTCCGCACGAATGCGACCCCCCACCCCAGCGAGTTCCGGCGGCCATTTTACCTTTTCGACCGATTGTTTTGCAACCTGATAATGAATTTCACCGGGCGTTATATATTTTTCCGTGGAACAGTCCCCCCCCTCCCCGTTCGTCCGCGTGTTCCCATTCTCTGGTTTCGCTAAAAAATTCAAAAGCCTCGATGGTCAATCGAGAATCGTTTACACTCGTGCAAACGGAAGGATATTTTTTTTTATTGTCGTTTCGATAATAGTATAATCGTAATAATAATTTTATATTGTTTTATTGCCTTCGCGGTTCTGCATTTCACCTGTTCGGTCGCAATGAAACGAATCCGATACAGAACTGAAAGGACATTAGAAGATTACTGTTCTGTTATTGTGAAATTTTCGATCGCGTGTCCCAATGTTGCTTCGATTCGTTGTAGTTACCGGCACTCGATGATTAAAATTGAGCACAGCGCTGCTTCAATTATTTTCCATTTTAGTATTGAGAATTCGATTGATTCGAATACGTCAGAACGAATTTCTGGTCAAGGATTAGCGTCGCTCGTGTGCGACCGACGTGACTGTGAACCTGTTAAAGGAATAATTAAGCGCGGTTTAAATGTAGTCGGTAAAGGGTTGGAAGTTGGCGGGAAAATTAGATCGCCGATACGACTGGCGAACGCGCGTTTCATCGATCGCTAAACTTTGCACTGCAATTTACTTTACAAGCGAAGGACAGTCGTTGCAACCTCGAAGTCCGTAGGTTCGAGCGCAGAGTACACGAGCCGAAGAACTAATATTCAATTCCACACTATAACAATAATTATCATAATAATAATAATGTGGTAGGATAGTAAATAGTACAAGAAATTTGCGTCTGATCCGGTCGAAATTCGTGCGCAGAAAGATACGAAATCTTTCGAAACGTGAATTTGTGCCTTATTGAAAATTAAAGAATTGTTATTCTTCCGACGGTCGGAAAAATCAGACGTCCGTTTGCCGTACGCGCTTGACAGGTGTCAAAAATCGTTACGTAAAATAATGGGAACTCGACTGTGTACGTACAAAAAAAAGAACAAAATTATTTATGTTACCTCAGAAGATAAGCGAAAATGTTTCGGATAAAAGTTACAGGATTTAAGGAAATTAATAATATAGCAATAACAGTTCTCTTTTTTAGATATACGAAAGAAAATTGTGAACAAAACTTAAAACTCGTTCCGTGAGAGACGATCGACTCGAGACTCTCTCAACGAGTACGAAACGATGCCGAAGAAAAAGAAACTTGACTTTAAAAATTCAAGGTCAATTGTACATTTGGCTGAGTCGTCAGCCGAAAATACCAATTAGACGACACGTAATAACGAAAAAAAAAAAATGAGTGAACGAATAAACGAAAACGGTGTTGGTAGGAGTTGACAGCTGTCGAACGGGAACGTCAACGGCGTCGTTCCTGGACCGGCTCGTAAAGTCCCGTGTGTAAAGAAGCGTGTGTACGTGTGTGTAAATCACAGTTTACACGGGGCGAGAGCCGGGGCCGTTCAACGGCAGTGACGGCCTCCGTTGGTGGAGAAACTCTTAACTGGCTAAGAGGTATCAGTATTGTGTCACCTGTGATGGCGATCTTGCAGGACCACTTGCTGGTACCCTCAAGGACGATCTGTTCGGCCTGCTCGAGGCTGTCTATGTGCGTGTCCGGGTCGACTGAAAACGTCGTGCTGAAAAGAAGACAATGTCCTCGTCATCGAAACGTCCTTCGACAACCTCTCGTACCGTACGTATCACGACGGCAAGCATGATTCCCGTTTCGAACCATGCCGGGCATCTTTCCTGTTGTTGTCGACGACGTTGCGCTGGCCGGAAACAAACCCGGCGGGTACCTTGCAGAGGCCACCGAAGGACGTGGCAGGACAGTCTCAGAAGCGCAAGGGGGGTCGTTGGGAAGACATTCAAAAACGCGGTTCAGCAGCGGCGACGAGTCAGGCCAGACTAGCGAGAATGATAACGACGATGACGATGATGACGATGACGATGACGATGACGGCAGGAGAGACGGTCCCGGAAAAGGACTCCTCCCCTAAAGCCCGGCCGAATGACATGACATTTTGCGCGCGGCATACGCGAAAGCAAAAGCGTTCCTTCCCCCCCGCGGTACCGTCGGTCCTCGGTCGAGGTCGCGACACCCGCTGGAGGCAGTCGCTCTCTGGCTAACGATCGCGACAAATATCGTGGTAGCGCAAAGCGGGGGACGAGTCTCAAAGTTTTGGTGAACGGATGCGTGAATGGTGGGCTGGGTAGAGAAGCATCGGACGACTCGAAATGGCAGGGAGGGATGAAAGCGACAGAGGACGGGGGAATAATAGCGGCCGCGTGGCTCCGGGGCGAGGATTGCGACAGACAAATGGGGGATGTGGGGGATGGGTGTGGGGTGGTGGGCGATGAATGACAAAGACCCCGAAGGTTTCCGCGGGGTGGAGCGACGACGTCGTCGTCGTCGTCGCCGGACGGGACGAATTCAGAGCGAGAGACGTGTCCACGGTAAACAACAATAACAGCGGGCCGGGAAACCGGGTTGTCTCACGGGTCTTTTCGGATAGCGACCAGGATCTCTCTCGGTCGATGAACGCTTCCGGGTTACCGTTAGAGGACAGCTCGGCAGGCATTTCAAGGGAAATCGGTGGGATCCTCGTCATGGTTCCAGCCCTGTTGACGCAATCTGACAGAGTCGCAAGATCGAGACTCTAGCTTGCCCTTCTGCGAGGCTATTGTGGGGAATTTCTTGAAACTAAATTCTTCAATTATTATTTAATATAAATTTCCCTTCACTACTTATGAATTCCTTTTTAAAATTTTTAATTATTCGAATTCAAATTATTTATTTCTATTATTAATAAATCAAGTTTAAATTGAATTCAACAAATTTGAGGTTGACACTTCGAAGGTTTATTAATTAGTGTTATGCACAAATGAAAATCGTTGATATGTAACGATTAATAAATGAATAACGATCAATATAACGATGTCGGTTAAATAGAAAATTTACAACATTGATAAAATAGAAATTTACATTATCGACAATCACCACACTATTCCCTCACGGCCCGGTCGCGTGACGGGTTTCGTCTTCGTCCTGCGCCTCGATGTCACGTGACTTGTCCGGGTAACTTCGTTCCCTCGATTCGAGTTAAGGTCGGCGCACACAAAGACGCACCAACACTCTTTGCCGATTCTGTGCTGCGCGTATTAAGCGCGGTCACGTTGAATCTATTATAGAAAAAAGACAAAACGCCGCCCGTCGGTGCTGGTGCGTTCCAGTGTGCGCCGACCTTTAACCACTCCCGATCCGACGACTCTGCACAGGACGGACAGGGTTCGTAGGCGGAATGGAGACCGTGTGGCAATCCATGTGCATTGTCGCGACACGAATTCCCTTTGAATGCGACATCGTGCCGCACGGAGTTCATTCGACAGGGTTTAATCTGCGCGTGTTCCCGCTGCTTTGCATACTCCGCGGGCCTCCCGAAAGCACTTGGCTGGGGTCCCGATCGATCGCGACGCAACGAACAACAGCTGCGTAATCCCGGGGCCACCTGTTAATCCTCGAGACGATAGAATTAGCGTTGCTTTGTTCAGACCCGCCGCGTCGCGTCGCGTCGCTCGTTATCCCCGAAATAAGAAAACTTGTTGCGTCGCGTACGGTCGTGGCTGATCGCCAACTTCGAACCGGCTGTCTTCGGGACAGCTTGCTGTGGTAGAGAGGCAACCGAGAGTTTTTTCGCGACGGTTGGCGCCTCTGTTGACGTCGCTGGATCGATCCGGAGGCTGCTGGCTGAACGGATGAAGACGTCCGTTTTGTTCGGCGAGCCTCGAGCCATCGTCGATGTCGAAATTGCGGGTTACCGGATAAAAGAGTGAACCTCGTTTGCGAGACTATATATCTACGCCGCCATTTTGATCCCTTCGAGGGGAATGGGGCGACAAGGAAACAGGGGTCATCTTATATACAACCGGCAAAACGAACGAACGTAACTCGTTTCTTGCGTTACCCGCTCCTGCCAGCGGGCGGGTTAACGAGACGGAAGAGAGACATAGTTCGAGGAGCTTCGGTTAATTCGGGCGTGCGCGGTCCGGTCCGGCCCGGTCCGGCCCGGGAACTACTACAATTTCCAGACGGCTCTGAAAACCTCGGAAGAAGAGCCGCTGTGTCACCGCAAACCCGGAGCTCGCGCAATGAAGAAACTTTACGTGCGGTTGGCGGCAGGGAACTACCTTAACTGGACGAGTTCATTGCGCCGAAGAAAACCGACCGCAGCATCTTTACTCGGCTGGAAAAGTTTCATTTCCGTCTGAATCAAGTTTTTTCGAGTCGCGTTTCGTTGCTGGGCGAGACGCAAAAGGCTGATAGCGGGCTTTCGGGGTCAAAATTGCCCCCCCGGTCCAAATTTAACAGCTTATCGAGGCCCGCTATATCCGTTGTTTCGATCTTCGTTGCTTGAATGTTCCACGTTGAGAAATCTTCCGAAATGCCGAGGATGCAGATGAAACGTTTCTCTGATCTCTAGCGGTCTACACGGATAGATGATCGATTGATGAAGCTAATCGATTGATGCCTAGCGACGATGATGAGACAACTCGACTGACAGTAATGCCGCGACTAACACGTTCTAGCACAGATACACACACGTAACAATAGAACTACACTTACCGGAGGTTCACAGAAGCCGAACGGTGACTAACGACTGAAACGACGACCCCGGTCGCTGGGCTAAACGGCTAAACGACCTCCTAATTACAACGATCGGTGCTAATCCGTGGTCTTGGGTCTTTTTTCTTTTCTCGTTAACCGCGAACGTGGTAGACCGATGAAAGGTGTGCCTACTTTCGTTCGACTCGAAATCAGACCAGCTACAACGATCGTGGTTGGAAGGTTCTACGGTACGGTTCCCTAGATCGTTTACAAGAATGAAATATTACTGGAGATAGCATCGGCGTAGAACGCTATGGGGAACAACAACGTGTCATTAATTCCAACTATCCCGCGCGAGTGTGCTATCGAATATTTTAACGAGCGCGGACTCGAATTCCTTATTTCCCGCCGTTGGTAGCCGGGGCATGTCTCGGGCTAGAATTTTCGACAAATTCTGCATACAAACTCTGCTCTGTCTACGGTTCCCAATTCTACCGTCTATATTGATCAGTCTTCCCGAACCACTCACGGAAACGATACCTTTTTAAAAGAATAACATCGAACCAATCATGAACAGCGAGTCATTCGAGCCTTTCAAGGTCATGGAAGGTCGGAAATGAAAGAAATATATTTAGATTATTTAAATGCTATCGGTTCTTCAATGTCATGTGAAAGTGTGAGTGGAGACTTCGCTCATACGTGAATGACACAACGACTGACAAGATTATCCAAGGTCAAAAATAATAAATTCTGTTTTTCCAAATGGAATTCCATATGGTTTTTAGTATGAAAACGTGTGTCAAGACGAGTCTCGTGTGCAAGAAAAAGAATATCCGACCTTGTATGACCTTAGAAGGGTTGACTGTTGCGAGATTCGCGTTGCGAGAGAGGCAGGGGGGGAACCGAACATAGGGAAATGTCCAATCGATGCCAATGTCGCCTCGCGATATTGTTGCATCTGGAGGCGAGCGTAAATTATGCAGTCGACACTCGTGCAGCGTCATGGAATGGCGACCGACGAAAACGTTGAAGTAATTGGAAGGGACGTATGGAAATAGGATGCGCTTCGGGGGAATGACCTGCGAGAAATATGCACCCGTTCGTCACATCGTACGTACGATATTTTCATTCGCAATGTATGTGTACGTGTATATGTGTCTGTGTGTGTTTATATCTGTTATACGATGTTCTCTCGTTGCGAGCTCGATGTCTGCTTGAACGTGCCTTCTCCCCTCTCCTCGAACTCCGGAGACGTGAGCGAACATTTTGTTAGCATTAGTGTGACATGTTTAACAACCGTGTACTTTTTTGGGACGGTGTCGCGGACCGAGAAATATGTCGGGTATCTGTTCGGGCAGGTTCGGGCGGTCCCGGGCAAGCGTCCGATTCGTACGCGCGCTCGGGTTGGCCCGACAGCTTCGGGTGAGGTCGGAAGAAGTCGAGCGAACCGAAGTCCGCGGAAGGGATCCGAGGCGGTTGGGCCTGCTCGACTATTCCCGACCCCGGCCGAAACAGTCCGTTGGCTCCCGCCCGAGCCCGTGGTTTCGGGTACCCGGACACCCGTAGTTCAGAGCATCGGGTACAAAGGGCTGGATAAGGGACAGATAGAGTGACAGTAACAAGAGTGATGGGGTCGGGGCACAAAGAGATGGGTGAGAGAAAGATGAAAGAGGTGAGATATACAGCTAGAAAGAGAACAACAAGAGCAATCGGCGGAGGAATTCAGAGGGGGGGGGGGGGGGGGGGGGGGGGGGATCAAAGAGAGAAATAGAGAAGCAGACGGGGGGGGGGAGTGTGAGCGGGGATGGAGGGGGAAAAACAAGAGTGTGGAGAATTCTGTCCGCGAACCGTGAAACCGTCCGGAATACCACTAGCTGCGCAGCTCTATGCACACATATGCGAAGAACGGGTGCATTCCGACAACGGGCACAGCCAAATCCGCTAGACAATATAGAATAATATATAGATGTGACAGTCAGTACAACACAGCAGCAGCCGGCAGAGCGTCATACGTCGATGATGAAATAATAACGATAATCACAATCAATGAGCAAGAAACAATGATAGACAGATAGAGACAAAGTAGAGACACATGAATGCGAGATGTAAACGAGTGGGGGAGAGGAGGGGGATATCGGTGTGAGCAACAAAAATTGATGTCGGCCGTAGTGGTTACACAAACGGAAAATATTCGGCAAAAGGTTAAACTTTACTTTAGGTAAACAGAAATGTTTGCCTTTCTCCTGTATAATCTTGTAGATTTTGAGCGAGGAAATGCCAAAAATCCAAGTTTCAATTCGCGGAGACCAGTGGTTCAAAAGTTATGACTATTTAAAGTTGAGCGACTTTCAGGGTCTGACGGGTAAGACCGCCGCCATGTTGGTATGCAGTGGCCGTCGCGCGCCGCTAGATGGCAGCACGCGATAATGTCGGTAGCGTAGAGCGCCGATCTTCGAGAGCAAATACGTTGTGAAAGGTTTACAAAAGGAGAGTGCGCTTGCTATGTTCAAAATTTCACCTAACCCAGATCTTTTTTTTGTTATGGGAGAAGATGTATGTCCAGATTTAACCCAGAACTAACCCAAACCTGTCAAAAACACCGAAAATCGCTCAACTTCAAACGCTCATAACTTTTGAACCATCTCCGCGGAGTTGAAACTTGGATTTTTGGCATATTCGCTAAAATCTACAGGATCGCATGGGAGCAAGGCAAAAATATCTGTTTACCTAAAGTGAAGAGCAGCCCGGCAAAATAATAATAATAAGACATTTAGGCACATAGGTGGGTACACATATATGTATGTATCATATCGAGATGTATATGTATATATAAATATATAATATTGTATTGAATCGAGCGCCGCACGTTTCATCGTTTCGTTGCACGGAGGGTTGCAAGACCGGTCATGGCCGGCGGTCACAACGAGCTGGCCACAAACCTGTAATGGCGATCTTCGCGGACCACTTGCTGGTACCGTCCAGAACCGACTGCTTCACCGACATCATGTGACCCATATGCGCCGCGTTGTCGACCCCGAAGACTGACCTAAACTCCGACGAGACTTTCTTTCACATGAGCTGCGCCAACGGCCTAGATCTCGTCCTACCTGTTCCTCTCATTCTAGGCTAGAGCCTTTCTCCCCGGACCGTCTAATTTCTCTCGTTCCGCGCTCCCCCATCAAAGTTCTACGCCCTTGCGCGCAGAAAGTCGCGCGGAATGCAATTTCGTGAATCGTAAAACACGTTGGGCGGAAACAAATGGACACCCTTTAAAACTGAACAATTACGCAGGCCAGTCTTTGGCTGTGTTATACTAATTAAATCGCCTCGAAATTACACATCCACGCTAACGCTGCTTCCAGGGTGCTTCTGGGTAGGCTCAATGAAAAAATCTAGCAACCAGCGAAATTAATACCCGAACACGTGAACTTCTTCGGTAAATTTCAATGCTCCCCTAATTACCTCCTGTATCAGTTCCTTCAGACTTGCTTTACATTCCGCGCGACTCTGCGCGCAATATTTCACGACAAGCCCCACCGCCCGAAACTTCATCTCGCGAGGTCGAAGATCCGCGACTGGGTACGTCGTTGCCATAACCGAAATTACGCGAGTGCAAAATGCGAACCTGTTCTCGAAGAGTTTCGTGTACGATGTAATCTCGATGCGGTCTGCCTGTGGGAACGTGTCCTCCGAAGATGTTTAGTTTCTATTCATTGACCTTTCGTCTTTGAGATTAATTTTGCTTTCTTACATCAATTTCCGCCAAACCGAGGGTGCTTCAACCCATGGTGTCTGTTGCATTTTTTATCCTCGCGATGAGTAGAATAAAAATAAAAAAATATGAAAATAACGTCGTTGACCGTTCGACCTTGAAATTAATTTGGCGTTCTTACATCAATTTCCACCGAACCGAGGGTGTTATGTCCCATGGTGTCTGTTGCATTTTTTATCCTCGCGCTGAGTAGAATAAAAATAAAAAAATATAAAAATAACGTCGTTGACCTTTCGACCTTGAAATTAATATCGCTTTCTCACATCAATTTCCTTCCCGCATGTTCAATAGTTCCAACAAAAAAACTCTTAAAAATTGTTTTCACAGAAGCCCCTCTAAGATCGCGGAGGAAGGTAGAAGGGGCGGCGGTAATTTATCCGGCGCGAGAATTTACGCGCGGCGGTCGTTGCCGCTGATAAATAACTGTTTATCGGTAAGCCGATATCTCGACTTGGTCGGGCATAAATCGCGGCGGAGGTTCAGCGGCGCGTGGCAGACCGCTCGAGTTCATTCGGGGATATTTTCAATGCGTCGGCGGACACATGGCTTTGTAATTAACGCGCCCGCGCGGTCATCGATCAGGCCGCTAACGAGGACGTTGATTGCTCGATGGCAACGTACCAAAAAAACAAAAAAAAATCGCGGCGTCGTCGTATCTTCGACCTCGCGAGCCTGTTTCTCGCCTCGGTGCGAGATTTTTGCACGTCCCTTTCGGCTCAAACCCTCCCCACCCCACTTCAGAGAAGACGAGACCCGGCCTTGCGAAAGCTACGAGGTTCTCGGTTCGTTTCACACGCTCCTCGTATCTTTACCCCTGGCTCGTAGTCGCCATTGCTCTTCGGCCGCTCCCTCTTTTTCTCTCCCGTCTCTCTCGCTCTCTCAAAGAGATCGTTACCCGATCGTATTGTCCTGTCTACGTACACACTGTGGTGCGCACGCCTCCTTCGACACTGCTTTGCACGCTAAACGATCATTTCCGGCGTCTGCTAACGATATTTCTTTGATACCAAAGTAACGAAAGCACCAGCGTTCCACGTCTCTATGCGATGCTCTCTCCCGGTGCGACGCCGCGCCGTTTATGCACGGGACCGTGTGCAAAATAACTACCAAATGCACGATTTTATCGCGCTCCAAGCTATTCGGACTGAAATTAGGAATTTCGTCGAAGCCAGAAATCGTGTAAAAACAACTTATCATTCTTTTATGAAGCAGAATGTTGGCACATCGATCGACAACGTGACCGATCGACATAAGTCACGAATATCTTTTTTCGCTTACTGGCACACGGAAGAAGGTTTAATGTCTTTTTCATTCATTAAGTAGTATAATTCAATTTTACCAATTGTCCAAGTGACCTTAAAGGTCTTTACGTCGTACACGAATGAATTCGATTTGGCACGTGCTTTCATACATTATGAAAAGGTACATAGCATTCCATTCGAAAATTATGCCTAATTTTTATTATAACCGATTCATTTTTATTATAAATGCCTAAAGATCCGCAGTCTCGCAATAAGTGGCAGCGTTTAGAAATGATTATTTTTGCACCGTCTTCTGCGCCTACCTTCTAATTTTACAATGTTATTATGACTCGCCGGTAATTGAGTAATTTGCAAAGTTTGACAGTTTTCAATCTCTCGCGTAACTCGAACGGACGTTTTCCTCTTCGGCGCAAGTTAAAACGGAGGCTGAAGGCGCGGCTGCAGCCCCGGGGATAAGTAAACGAAACTTTTTATTTCTTCAGCCTCACCGGTAATTTGTTCTAACGCTCGCGGCAGCTGTTCCGTTAATTAATAACAGGCGAAAAAGTTATCGAGTGGCCTGATAGCGGGACAAGCGGTACAAGCTAAATTATTGATCGATATTTAATCGATGGGCGCGCGGCCCGCCGCCACCGGCCCGACCCCCTCCGTTATCAACTCGAACAACACTGAGAGGGAAATTCCTCAACGGGGTGGCAATATTAATTAACCCTGATCCCTGTTAACCTATACACCGGCCACTCGCCGACTCTCGTTCAAATTTTAGATCCGGAGATACGACAAATAGTAAACATTAGAAAAAAGTGAAGGAGGATACAGTTACTGTTTCTGCAAGCGATATATTGGTGTCGGCAATTGTTTTTTGTCTCCATTTATTTTCGGTGACCTTCAATTTTGTTTGTATGCAATGCTATGAATTTTTTATATCAATTTTGCATAAATTTTTTTATATAGTCAAGGACACACAAGGTCAGAAACGGAAGACACATTTTGAATATTTCGTTTCCGACCTTGTGCGACATTCATGATCATTATTGTGACTTTCATAAAGAACTTTTCAACTAATTCTCAGTTTAATCACGAATAAATCAACTTTCGAATAATTTTTCATTGAGATCACATTGTTGATTTTCAAATTTTACACTTTTCGATTTCACCGATTTCTCACGCTCACGCCAGTATTTTATTCGAGGCTACCTCTATTTTCGGTTCCACGTTCGATAAAGGCCCGACCGGAGCGTCTAGCATTCGCGCGATTGACTTAAACGTAACAGCGGCGCATCGATCAGACTCATTATCAGTTATTAAGCAATCAAGGCCTGGTGCACAGGTCGGAATTGCAATTTCCGTGGCTGGCAGCCGGGAAAATCGCCGGTGTTCCCAAAAGCAGGTTCCCGTCGTTGATCGCTTTCCTTAGGTATAAACCGACTGGCTAATAATAATGCAACTGATCAAGCTGATAATTCCACCGCACATGGCATAATCGATACGACGCCACCCCTAATCGTATCTTCTCACGCTGCGAAATTAATCAGCGATGCAGCCACCCTCCAACAGCTATTACTGGCGATCCGTCCCTCATTAGCCGGGATTCCCTAATTATACGACACTAGTCTGAATTAGTTAATGATGCGGTGCGGCCGCAATTTATATATACGTTCCTGAGTTTCCACGGAAAATTTAAGAATTGTTTCAATTACCAATCAATCCTGTTTACAATTCGCTAAATTGTCCAATTCACTGAAATACGGGACGAGTCCGAGCATTATCGAAATAAATTAATCGCTAAAGATTACTTTGACAAATATGTTTTGGTAATTGTCTTTACGTTTGACAAGAAAAGTTTTTTAAAATTCCAAGACGTGCTATCCTTTTGTCCCCGAGCGTGCGTATTTCCCCGCTTTCGCTGTGCAAAATGTTTTCGCGCGCCTCGCCAGTACGATTCGGAGCGGTCCCGTCGAGTAAGTGCGTCGCATATTTTTATCGTCCACGTTTTAAAATGTACGAGGGTCGTTTGAAACTGCAAAGTAGAAGGTTCGTTTTTTTTTTCTCTCTCCTTTTACTGTGCGGTAGCCTACATTTTCGCCTCGGTAAAATGATAACTGAGACTTTTCCCGGAGATGTAACATTTTCTTTTTATTAAGAAAAATATTACAGCCCCATCCTTGTTTCGCAGCGTTTGGAAAACAATTTACAATTTCCGCGGTGCATCCGTTTCTTTCCGACGAATTTCACCGTTGTTCCGCCGTGATTTGTACGTCGACCTGATTTTCCCGGACTATCCGAACGCGCCGCCATTGTTTCGGTAAATAATGCAAGCCAGATTGCGAACGAGCTGCGCGGATACATAAGATCTGCCTCTCGAAATAAATTCGCTGCGCGAATACCGAGGAGGATTGTACCGAAAGCGTCGGGTACAATCCGGATAATGAATAGGCGATTCCGCTTGGACATCGGGTCCGTCAAACAACGTCATATTTTTCTGACGACCGAAAATAAAAAAAAAAACGAGAAAAACAAAGCGAACGAACGAAGAGATTTCACGCGGAAAATACTGGCGTCGATTTCGACATCGGCCGTAAAATACTGTGGGAAACGCGATAGACGATTGACAGGCACGAAGATACGTCATTGACCATGAATATTTTCAGATAAATTTGTTGCGTGCGCCTTCTTTTCTAGGTTCGACAAAATTCTTCTTTCTCTCTCAAATAAGAACCCTTCGAAACCTCGAAGTTCAAAATATTATTTTCATTTCATTATTTATTTCAGATAACTCTCCGAGCAGATATAGCGTTGGAGGCGCGAAATTATGAAATCAGAGTTGCAATTAAACAGTTTAACTATTCCCTAGCTGAAATGACCATAGGTTGTGATAAAAAACAAGTCTGACCTTGAAAAGAGTGTCAAGGCCAATCTGGCGGTCCACTTTTTTTTAACAGATCTCCAGGATCACGCTATGGTGACATACATACTATAATTTTGAAACACCTTGTACGACCTCATTGCGCGGAAAATTTTTATTTTATTCCGCATATAAAAATCCGGATATTTATAACTTCAACACAGATTCTGCACTCTTCGTAGACTCGACGTGTTTAGGGCTCTTAAAACCGTCGCAAAACTTCTTTTTCGCGTTGCCCAGTAAACTAATTGTTCTAAAAAGAAGTCCAAGTGGTCCAGTAATAAAAATTTCATCGACCTGTTAAAACCGTCCGAATGCGATTCGCTGGGTTATGGATGACGATTGGCCGACTTTATGATTTTTTAAAACGGCAGTCGACGTTACCACGGTATCCCGGCGTGACAAGTAAAGTATTACAGCGTTTCATTATCCAATTTATCATCCTGATCGTGTCGGGCGTGTGCCGGATCCGTTCGAACCGGTAATTCAATCCCGGTGAGTTTAATATCCCCCTCCCCCTCCCCCACCTACCGAACCGTAATACACCTTTGAACGGATATCGACGCATTATTATTGTAGCAGCAGCTTCCGGTTGACAGGCGCGAAATAAATGAGCGTTCTTCAGGTGAAGGATTCGCGTACCGTTCTGCCCCCGATCGTTCGGGGCGACGTCAAAAGGATGATGCAGATTTGTAAGGGTTGGATGGTGGGTGGGGGTGAGTGGGGGAGGCGGGGTTCGATCAATCAAGATTACACATCTGGTTAGAAGCCCCCGGAATTTACCCTGCAGTCGAGTCGCGTCGAGCTTTCGTGTTTGCTCAGCGAATCGTCATGCGAAACGCTACCGAGCACAGAGAATCGGTTAACAGCTGTACCAAACGCCAAGGCGCCATGTGCTCAGTGCTCGTTCTGCGAATTTTATATTACGCTCAACCCCGCTACAACACGTGTCCTGTCGTAACCGTGTGAAGGGGGGGGGGGGGAGAAGATGTATGTGTACTACCTGGGTGTAGTGGTCGAGAGGTGACTTTGAGAATTTGTTTCATTTCAACAAATGGATGCATCAAAAAGAAAATATTTGGTACGTAAGTTGTGTCACGTTTTCATGTAAAAAAAATATGTGCTACAAACGTATAGAAAATCTGTGTGAATTTTTTTCTTAACCCATTTGTATCGTAAGGAAATGTGAAAAGAAGGTCTTTATAACCGTTTCTATTTTTCAGCTGTGGAACAATGATAGTGACCAACAAAGTTGAGCGTATACAGTGGATCCAAGAAGTATTTTAACATTAAATACCCGATACTCGAAAAATTGCCAATATTTAAACAGTAATAATTTCGTAAAAAATTACCACACGTAAAATTTGACTCATTTTGAAACTGAAAGCCTCTACTTTCGAAATCCATCGTTCATTTTATTCCAAGATCTTTTTTCATGACGTAGCGAGGGAGAAACTGAGGACGATTTTATTGAAAATGTTACACATTCGAACGTCTGTGAAGACTTTGAAAAATTTTCCTTGTGACTGAAACCAACATAGATTTCAAGATTGAAGCTTCCTCTTTACAACGACACCTTAAAAATTGATGTACGATTTTTTTTACACGTTTCATCGACCTTCGAATGAGAGCTGTGCCGTCAACTTTACGCTAGTATAAGTTACACCAAGGGGGATATACACGGGCGAACTAGTTCCTCATTTTTGTTGTATAAAACAGTGAAAAAAAATCGCACATCAATTTTTAAGGTGTCGTTGTAAAGAGGAAGCTTCAATCTTGAAATCTATGTTGATTTCAGTCACGAGAAAAATTTTTCAAAGTCTTCACAGACGTTCGAATATGTAACATTTTCAATAAGAAACGCGTCTTCAGTTTCTCGCTCGTTACGTCATGAAAAAAGATCTTGAGATAAAATGAACGATGGATTTTGAAAGTAGAGGCTTTCTTCTTTAAAATGAGTCAAATTTTATGATCGCGTGGTCATTTTTTACGAAATTATTACTGTTTAAATATTGGCAATTTTTCGAGAATCGGGTATTTAGTGTTGAAATACTTCTTGGATCCAGTGTATATACGCTCCGGTGGTAGTGATCACTAAAATTGAGCGTATATATGCGTTAAGGATGCAAATGGACTAACCTCTTAACTGCGGAGTTTAGTTTTAAAAATCCTCCACATAGTGCGGAATTAAAATCAAGCAATGACGAGTATACACGTCTGACGCAGGGCGAATGGTCCTGTTACAAATTTGACGAGAAACGAGGAAGGATTGTATGTTTACTTGATAAAAAATTAACAATTTATTTGTGAAGATAGAGATTTTGATTGACGTGTGTACACGTCGAACGCAGTTAACTGTTTAAGTTATTTCTCGTGAGAAACGCCGGTAACCTTCGGTGTTTTATAAAAATGAGAATTTGCTTAAATCGGCCAGGCGCGAATTAAGCTAAACAACGGAGCTGCTCGATTGTCGAGAAAACGGGGTTTTTTCGTTCTCGGTAATTTAAAATTCAAATCGGGGATCGCGGGGGAAAACTTGTTAAAAAGTTTCTGAGAAAAATTATGGACGGTAATAGCTTGGAATGCTATCTGAACATTCGAGAGTTCTTGCACGACGGGCCCGAAGACTACGCGGCGTATCTTTATTAAATTTCCGAGAATTACGAAGCGGTTATAATACATTAATCTAATACCGGGGTCCCACCCAAAAAAAAAAACAGAAAAAAGTGTATTGAATGCCTGTAACGGCCACGATCAGGAAGTTTCGCGGAGCTAACTAGGTCGGTAATATCGGAGAAAAGTATGGAAAAGAGTATCGCAGCTGCCTTCGTATTCCCTTATGCCCTAAACGCGATACAACAACGCTGCCCGATACTAATTTTACATTTCGATAACCAATAATCGATTCTTCTAGATTTTCAATCGATCGATTCGTTTTTTCTAGATAACTACACTACACTTTTCTCAAACGACCTTGAAGGTCAAACACAATAATTTCTTCTCTAAGCAACGCACAGCATCACTTTGAAATTCTTCAAAATTATATATTTCGCATTTTCATGATAAATTGAAAATCTGATTTACCAGAGGAATTATTCGCAGAACACAAAGGCTGGTTGCTGAACAAAAAAGTAACCGTCGAAATTCACGGTTGAAAATCGACGCGTACGATTCGGCGAAATGACAGTTTTCGCGTTTTGCGGAGATAACAAAAAAAAAAAAAGAAAGAGGCATCGGTTTCTGGGTGGAAGTTTCGTTTACCGTTCTCCCGGTGCATAAGTTCGCGGTGCCCGATACAAAACTCGGTCTGTCAGGCGTGTGGCTCGGTTTTCGAGTTCGAAGCACGGAGAGGAATATTTTTAAATCCTTTGTGTGTCGCGTCCTGATGTTACACAAAAGATGCGACACGGAACGCAACGCGGTATCGCGTCGGACGGATCATAGCGCTGTTTGCCAGCGCTCTTTATCGCGCGGCGGTCGGCTGACCTAAATTCACCTATTTCACTGTCCCGGCAAATCCTGAATGCCGGCTCGGCGCGGTCGGGTTCCCGGCTTCAGACGGTCGAGCGGGGCCATAACTAATCTATGCAAATGCTAAAACTTCGAATAATATACCGTGCCGGCCACGGGCGCTACGCGACCAAAATTGGTCTTACGCTAACGATACATTTCCAGGCGGTCAAAAAAGTACATCTAACACCGCGCCACAATTTTACATTTTTTATTTTATAATTATTATAGACGTCTCCATTAGAGAATTATTAAATATATTTCTATTTGTGCGAGTATACATTTCCAATGAATTAAATGAAATGATTAAATAAATTTCTTCACGTGTCTTTCTCTTATTCGCCGTCTTCCTCATTGATATCAATAAATAATAATAAAGTATTAAAAATGGTAACGTTAAATTTATTCCATTTTGTGACATTGGACCGCCAGTGCAAAGTCCTTCTCTAATTGATTGTTAGACCATCTACTTTATTAATGGTAATAAACAGTAATGAAGTATTAAAATCGAAAAACGGTAACGTCATTCCATTTTCGAGATTGGACCGTCAGTGCAAAGCAGTGTCCTTCTCTAATTGATTGTTAGACCGTCTCCTTCATTAATGGTAATAAACAGTAATGAAGTATTAAAATCGACCGTATAAAATAAACGATCCCAGTTCGTTCCATTTTCTTGGAATTGAATCGTCAATGCAAAGCAGTGTCTCTCTTTTATTGGCCGTAGAACCGTTTCCTACGGATTCGAACGAATCTGCGTTCGAAGGGATCGGCGAGCAATGACGACAGATCCTGCCAGTGAGATCGTAACGGATCGCAACAATGTCTCTCTCGAAACTCGTGCGTTGCGACCGATCGACGGCGCTTATCCGTCGAGTCGACTCTGCTGCGGCAGACAAAAAAAAAAGGCAGAAAAGAAGGGAATAGCTTTCGCCGAGAAAGACTCACCGGATCAGCTCGAAGATCTCCGGCTTCTCGAGCTCCCTCTGCTTCATTCTCTCCTTCATGGCTGTGATTATGCTGTTCGCCTTATCCTCGGCACCGTGTTTCGAACTTTTCTCAGCCGCCCCTGCGTAAATGAAACGATCGACCGGTGAAATTTCTTCCTCGACACATGCGATACAGAGTGTCCCGAAAATTACGTCCCACTTTTTGGGCCACCCTGTATATCCGCGTGGTGGTCAATTCGCCGAAACACGGAGAAAAAATATTTTCATTTCGTCACATGCAGAAAGAAGTATAAAGAAATTAGAACGACAAAATGTTAAGTTAAATATTACATTAACAATGAGTTTTATTGAGATAAATGTTCAGTATAGTTAATTCATCCTATTCATGAATTTTCCTGAAATACCGTGAATTCGTATGGTAATTAAGGTCAACATTGTTAGACAATTAAACTTTATATTAGGGATTCATTTTGTTCATTTTTCGTATGGTTTATTTGTAATTAAATATAATAAGGTTAAATATTATTACACAATTATAATATTTCACCTTGATTGAAAATTGATCTGAACAAAATTAATCACTAGTATAACGTTTTGTTTACTTAATTTAAATATTCCAGTGATTACATGAATGACGACAGCAGTATTTTGGAATTGGAAGCTTGGGAAGCTTCCAACAGCAAAAAAGGTAACAAAATTTTGTTAAAAAACCCGGTGAATTTTTCCGTTCTCGGTGCGCGTCGCAGCAATGTTTCTTCGGTGGTATTGTCGCCGAATCCTAATTAAATCGGCTTGCGCGATCGAGTGGCACTCGCGCCGATTTATTGATCAGGCCACGCCACGGTGGGGCTGATTCGACCGTGAAAAACCGCTGAAACGTTGGGATAACGGTGATCGCGCGCACGTTCGACCGTTTGTTGTTCTATGTTTGCCAGCTCGATCGCCGGCCGGTCGAGGATAGAATCAATAGGCGACTCATCGCGCCGCGTCGATAGGAATGTTAATAACTCATGCCGTCGAAAAAAAGGCGGGGAACGTTGCCCGCGGAGAATCACGTTGCCCCGGGGATCGATCAGCGCGACCCTAATTGGATCTCGAGCATCGAGAGTTCTCATTTCAATTAGAGTTGTTCGACGAATGCTGAATTAATCATTCGTTCAATCGAAATCGCGCGGCCGATAGATTTCGCGTGTCGGTCGTGGATCGCCGTCGATCATTTCGCGTTGTTCGAAGCCTCGGAGGACGATCGACAACTAGGAGAAAATCGAGACAGTTTCATTGTTGTCGAATAATAGGAACAACATTCTTTCGTTCGCGGTCTCGGCCTTCGGAAAATCGAGTTTGAAAATCTGTCGGGTTTTCCAAAATATCTTCTGTCCATGTGCTTCTACTACTTTTTCGTATGGAATAGCAAGGAGATTCGACGTGCATATGAAAAAAAAAATGTTGATACCGGTTTAAGAAAATGTGAATGACCTTCCTGTGACTGCTACGCATCCGGATAGGGAAAAACGAAAGAAAAAAATTGATGCATCGAGCATTTTTGTGTTGTTGACACCGCGATCTTGGAATCTCTTGTTCCGTAATTTCGGGAACACCCTGTATCCAGGTTAGAGAATTAATCGGTCAGCGCAGACGTCGAGCGTCTGGCGAGGTAAAAACGTATTACTATCCGGCAAGTGGAACACGGCGTAACAAGTAACCCGGCGAACCGTACCAAAATTAATGAAAAATCCCGGCTTTACGCGTCGGTTCGTGCCGTTGCCCGTCAATTAATAACCAATTAGCATCGGAGATACGTGTAACCGTCTATGCAAGCGAGCCCCTTAGACTACGCTCGGTCCGGTACGTTCCCGCTATACGCACGGAGCACCCCGGGGCGTCCGTGTAATTAAATAATCGACGAAACAAACCGAGCGCGTAACAGAACCGTTCGCGGCAAAAAGCAGCGTCGCGATCTTGTCGCTTAACGGACGTAGACGTCCGTTCGCCAGTTTGAATCGCCGACCAACGAAACGGAAAAGAGAACGCCGGAAAAAGAGTGCGAAGGGAGCGGAGCCGACCGGGATAATTGCTTCCATAGAATTAACGAAATGCTTGTTATCAGGCGCGCGGTCCCGCGGAAGAACGGTTCCGCCGAGACCGAATTTCTGGGACGAAATTGCGAGCCTGGGGACGCCAGATTTCATCCGAGGAAGGTCCGAGGACGCTCGTAATGCACCGGCCATTCCCGGAATTTCAATTTGGCCCGCGCCCTTTCTCACTCTTTCGACCTACGTTGGCGAAGGGCGCGTAGGGTGGCAATCCTGTCGATCGCGATTTCGTTTTCACCCAGTATCTCATCCGTCTCAGATTCGTTCGACCACTCGAGGCTAACGACTCTTGCTCTTCGAGTCTCATTATCGACGAGGCCTCGTCACCCGACCCGGATGCCACGCCATTGTTTTATACCCGATCCGTGCGCGACCACAGCGCGGCGAAGCTATCCCGATGTTCGTACGCTAATGTTCGTCTTGAATTACGATACCGGATCTCCCTTCTATTCTCAAAGCAATGTAGTCTGTAATTTTATTTCGATACGCATCGTTTCATTTAGAAATGAAGGTCACCTCTAACACTCAAATGAAACGCTATTCTTTTATACGTGAAATTTCTGACCTCGCGTGACCTCGAAGGTCATTGTGTCGTATACAATCGAAAAATACATACGAAAGCGTGTACCAAAACGAATCCATTCGTACAGGACACGTGATCAAGGTCACGCAAGGTCGCAAATAGAAGAAACGTTTTCTTTCGTTTCTTCCGTTTATTAATCAGAAGAGAAATGCCGTGCTAGCGCGAACACCCTGTATATCCACGAGGCGAGGTCTAACGGCCAATAGGATCGTCGATGAGAATTAAAGGGACCGATCTGCAAGCGCAGCAAACGGGGACATGATTTTCGCCTGATTTACGACGAACAAGCATATTTTTTCTCGCACGGTTCGTCGTGCCGGCCTCTTTTCTCCGCCCCCTCCCCCCGACGCGCGAACCCTCCGGAGAAAAGGTCGCTTTTGTTTTTTCGAACTAAGTCACCGTGAACCGAGTGGCGCCCGTCTATTTTCCGCCCGGAGAAAATCAATTTTTCGCGGAGGCGCGGCCCGCTCCGCGCCGTACGCCCGGAGTTTTGTTTCCCGGCCGTCGAAACGATCGGTACGTGTAATTTCCGGTCTGGTTATAAGCGGCGGCAACATTTTCGCGAGCGAAACTCGCGGGCACGGCGACCCGGTGCAACGGGTGCACCGGTGCAGTGGTGCAACGGCGCGGCGGCTGCACCGGAAAATTAAAGGTCCTCGAATGTTCCGGCTCGGCGAAAGACGCGCCGACACGCGAGCCCCCCCGCGTGAAAAGTTTAAAGAGTGCGTCTTTTCGGAAACCGGGATGAGCCCCGACTATTCACCGCGGGGAATGGAAAAGCGGTTTGAGGAAAAATAAAACAAAAAAAGACGGTATCTCTCGCTCGCGGAAGCGGCTAAAGAGTTTAATCCGCCTCATACGGTTAACGAAATTCATTCTCCGCTCGGTTATCCCGAAGATTCTACGCCGCGTAACCGAACGGTAACGCGTTTCGCGTTTTTTCGAATTTATTCAGTCGGAACTCGCGAAAATACGTTTCTCGTGCGCGATAAGTGTGACAGTGTCCTACACGATAAGCGTGACAACCTTATCCACTAGCTACTGACCGCTCAGTACCAATACTAGCGCAGTCACAAAATTTTGTATTATTTTCTCCACGAAATTTCAAATTCGCAACATTTTTCTGATTAAAATAATATCGGACACGATATAATTCTGATCAGATTTACATGTCTCAGCCTTAGAGGTCACTGAGTCGTGTCTGCTACGCGATAAGTGTGAACCTTCGGACCCGACGTAATCCTGAGTTTTCTAATTTTCTTAACACGTTTTTTTATGTATTACTTATTATCTTAGCTCTTCTTTGCAACGTTCAGTGAGCTTTTTTCTTTTATATTTCTTTTAGTTCTTTCGCTATAATCTTCAGCCAGTTTCTTGCAGATCGAGACTTTTTTTTACCGAAGGAGAATTCTACGCAGAACGAGATTAGTTTCCGGAGCTGCGAAAATACAATTGGACTGGAAACCGTCCGACTTGCAAATATCTCGCCGAGGAAATAAGACTCGGGAGAAGTGGCTCGTCAAAATGGCCGAGGTAGAATTGCCAGCAGAAGTTTACAGTCTCGGGACACGGAACGGGGACCGAAATTGGCAGGGAAGACACGTTAATTCTCCACGACGAATTTTCCATTTTCCTGTTGGATCGTTCGCGGTACGTTCGAGCGTCGGTCTCGTCTAAATGTGTCTGTGTCCGTAGATGCACGATTTCTTCGTTAATGAAAATCGATTGAAAGAGGACATTTCGAGGGGCTCGCATCTCGCGCGTTACTCGCTGGATTTCGAGATTTTTACCGGCGAGCTCGCTTAACACGGAGGACATTAGACGCGCCCGTTAATTACGTGCCTGCCTGCGCCTCCGGCAATTAAGTTCGGAGAGACGCGGCATAATTTTAGCAGGTATCAACGTCGGAGTTCACGACGAGTTAATGTCCCGGCGGTTTGTCTCGCATACAGATTACATCTTGCAGCTTTTCGCTTTTCATCAACGGGGAGCTGTGTGGCGGGTGTTGATAACGTAGTTTCTTATTTTACCGACAATATCAATAAATACTTTCGGACACATTGTAGATATTCATTCGTCTAACTAGGATCTAAATGAAATCCATAATCTAAGCCAAAGGTGACCTTCAATTTTTTATACGAAACTATGTATTCTTTCATGTCTGAAATTTCTGACCTTGCGTGACCTTTATACGAACGAATTGATACCTTTTTTTTTACGTAACATGTAGGCGTGTGTCAAAAGGAATTCATTCAACGTAATGACCCTCGGGCTCGCACAAGGTTAGAAATTTCACAAGGTCGAAAGTATCACAGCCGAGTTCCAAAAATACTGTCCGGCACCAGACGTGACACCAGAGGGCGTTGTTGCGGAACGTGTTAAAGTGGTGGTTTCGCGCGAGCCACAGGTGAGTCGGTCGTGGTCGTAGTTAAAGCAAAAGATGAAGAGAAAGAGTGAAGCAATGGAATATAGAATGGCTACTCACTCTGCAGACAGTCCGCGTTGAGTAGATCCTTGCATTTTTTCGTGGCACTTGACACCGCACTCCGTGCACCGTACCCCCTGTCGCGCGATGCCCCAGAGGAGGCCCTCGCACTCGTAGCAGTAGGTCGGCGACGTGGCTGTCCAGGTGACGAACTTGTGCGGCGTCGTCGAGGAGATCGGGTAGATCATTGCCTGCAGCGTTTTCTTGTACACGTGCATCTTCTGCGGGGGTTTCAGCGTTGCACACCGTCATTAGTATCAGCAAAGAAAATGGGGCCGCGGATAGGGGGCTTGGAAACTCTTTAAACGCACACCTCACACCACCTCGGCTCGCTGCTGCTCTCGCGATGGATTGCCAGGGCTTGAAACCGGTTCGAAAATAAAGCTGTTTTCAAACCGTTCTACAGGGCGTTCCGTGAAAAAAATTCACGCACTCCTACTTTCACTGTTTCACAATATATATACCGTTAGAAACTCTTCTGCGAGCTATAATAATTTTGTGAAACGATAATTTTACAATAACAATCTACTCCGGGCCGTTTCGAAACCGACGTAGAATCGAGAAATAACGATTATCGACATATGGGTTCGATCAAAATCGAAATAGAAAATAGAAAGAAGGAAGGCTTTTTTCATAATCGTTTCGAAAATCATAATTTACGTTGCAACGGTTTTCAAGCCCTGTGGGTTAGACTGATCTCAACGGATTTGTTCTAGCATGGATGTTATATATATATTTATATTTCTGACAGGAAGCAAGCTTCATTGGATATTCTTCCACTTTCGGACTCGCTCAGCTATATTTGAACTGTAACTGACTGACAACCATGAAGCCGAAGGAAAATGAAATTTCCAAGAGACGCGCGCAATCATAGTACCGGAGTGACTTCGGAAATTTTATCAAGCTACTTCACCCGTTTAGTCCGTTTAAAATGAAAATTGACGTTTTCAACGGAATTGCCGCCGAACCGCTTTTAATAGAACACCGTTTGCAAGAATATACAAGGTGTCCGAAAAATATTGTGCTTCCTTGAACGGGACGATTCCCTAGGTGACACCCCGTTTTCGGGACACCCTGTATACGAATCTTTGAACAGTTCGTACATTCCTTCTTGAATGAAACGTATCCGGTTGCCAGTCAATTCAACAAATCGACCGTTTCCTCGAGTCCTGGGTCTTCAAGGAGTCTCTACTTTAACCATGAGTATTTACAACTGTATAAGGAGGCTTCGTAGCTATTCACAAAGAAACGAACAGGAAACAGACGTGAGACTAGAAACTCTAACATAAGTCACCGATTTTTCGTGAAAAATAGATCTTCTTGTTTTGGAGACTATGGTGCGGTGACGGTTCGATCTAAGCAAAACCCTCGGGACCGTGCCGTTGCTTAGATAGTGCAGGGCTGTTATTCTCTCGCGATCTTGTCGACCGCGCCGCGCGTAGAAAAGAAAATAGCGTATCGGTGAGACAATGCTGATGCAATAATTAAACTGCTGTTTCATGAAATTTTACCAACAAATTTTACATATATATATATGTATATATATAATAATTACATATATATTATTATTATTATCATTATTATTTATATTATAATTACATATATAGGCGTTTTGTTTAGATCGCGCAGTTCCCGTTTGTTTCGATCGGACCGTCACCGCACCTCTAAATTCCTAGAACTTTTTACAGTGTCTCAGAAAGTACTGCGCATCCAAATCGGAAGAGCGACGTCCGGTTATGATCTAGTTGCGGTTGATCCGCAGACAACTGATCCACCGATCCAACTGAACCGGTGAGCCGCGCAGTATTTCCTTGCGAGAACCCATCTAATGTCGTCGCATGCTGCTACCCGTAATGGATTGCCCTGCCGGGTGTCAAGGTCGTATAGTCAGTGAGCCGAGGTGTCGTTCGTCCGTCGAGAACACAAATGTGGCCGACGATCGCCGTAACAGTGAGCATCGGATCCGCGATTTCATTGCGGAATAGATATCCAGATCGTTTCTCTGATCTGCGCGTTTTCGAGCCTCTCAGCCGCCGTACTTCTAGTCGCCGAATGCGATCGAACTCTGGACACTCTCATGCAGAGTCAAACATTCCGCAAGACGACCATACACGCTGCCAGTCGCGCCAGTCACACACTAGCAGTGTCGCGTGTAATCACGCGCAAGATCATAACGTGCCGGGGAGCGTTGGTGCCTTGCGAGACCTAATTACCACACGCAATCCTGTGTATATAAATTGAACAGGTTTGACAAGGGGCGGGGAGCGGAGAGGAGCATCCGAGTGGGTTTATCAGCCGCTTGCGAGGTTCGCAAGGATCACCGTTCGAGACGCGACGCCTTCCTTGTGTCACATACACGCGTTGTCGCTTAGGCTTCCTTGCGAACCTCCTTTAACGAGGGGGCTAACAACGCGTGGGAGAAGCCAGACGAGAAGGCTAATCCTGTAACTGGTCTAGACGCGTGTTTGTCCTTGTCAACTGGTTACTCGCTGGCTCCGCTAACTATCTGACAAAACCTCCCCCCCGGTTCCCATCAAAGATCGACCACCAATCTTGCGAGGCTTCCTTCGACAGCAAGTCCCATCCTTGCGCAGCCTCCGCCGTTAATTAAATATTTTCTTATCGAGTTCACGGAGTGCTTCTTCGCCGGCTACGTTCAGTCCCCCATCCCTCTTCTATTTTGTACAGGGCGATCCACAGGAGAGACCGAGGTCGAAAGTAAACGGGTTGCAATATAACTATGGTTCGAGTTGTTGATAAAAAATGGATTTTTTGTTACGATAATTCGTGATAATAGCTGTAATAGATTTTTAATTGTTTGCAACGTTGCTTTCGCCCCTGCTACTTTTTATCCCGGTCTCCTCCATCCCCTATCTTGTCGTTGTCCTCAAGGTTTTTTGAACGTCATCGATGGATTTTAAATAACAGCATATATTTGTATAGTTTAATAACTGATGTCAAGACGAGTTCAGCAATGTAGTATAATGTGACCTCTAATTGACCTTGGCTCAATAAGAAAATTAAGAGTTTATTAAAAAAAAAACAATTGAAAAGTATTGAAATTTTGGCTGAGAAAACAAAATTGGAAAGCCATTGTCTTGCATCGAGAAGTTTGCTTTTAAGAATCCTAAAGTCGAGGAATCGTTTCTTTCTTCAGCTGTCAGACATACCAGTTTTTCTTCATCCCGAGAAAGAAAAGTAAACAGCCATTGTCTTGCATTGAAAAGTTTTCTCTTCGAGAACAGTCCTGAAATATTAAACGTTATCGTTGCGAAGAAGCACGAAGGATCGCAAGACGCCGGTCGTTGTTGTCGGATATTCCCGTTTCTGTCTTCCGGTTGCCTTTTATTTTCGAACATTTCCTCGTTCTTTGCAGCGGCGCCAGCGATTCAGTTTCCAAGGGACCGCGGTCAGAATTGGGTTTAGGGGGATATGCTATGAGGTTCCTCGAGGTGTCGTTATCTATTTCTTCGTGTCTCTTGGATCGGGGACCATCGGCCCGAACCTCTCGAGGATCCACCGCCACGGTTCTTTTCACTCGAATTTTATCATTCTCCCGTATCGACACTTCGAAAAGGGCTTCCTGTCGGATGATCGAGAAGCGGAATTTTATTCGGACATTCTCTCCCTCGGAAAACGGCACTTCTCCTATCGATTCGGTGAACACCCTCGCCTCGATTACGTTCACCGTTCTCCGTTCTTTATTTCGGCGACCGTACGGTCACGGACGAAAGAAAGCTTAGAATTCGAATCTCTTTACACGAGTATTTAATAACTTTATCACTGCTTTTTTTAATGTTGATGACATTCGTCATCTGTTTAATCTGTTTTCATATAATGCGTTAACAATCCATGCTAAGTAAAAGTTCAGTCAAAAGTTAAGTCTTTTTACAATATTAAACATTAATTTTTTTATCATTCTGTGTGATTTATGAGGTGATTTGCAGTAACTTTTTCCTTTGCGAAAATGCTCCCCGTGGCTTCGTTAAAGAGTTATTAAACAAAAACACAGACAAATCTGGGCGTGGCCACGTTGGGCGTGGCGCTGGCCGCGCTTTAATTGGTCCACGTTTTTCGATAAATAACCTGCTAACGAAGCCGCGGAGAATATTTTCGCAAAGGGAAAAGTTACTTCTAATGACCCGAGGAATCACTACTTTCAAGGAAATATTTTTAACAATATTTTCGGAATAAAAAATTTGTTGCTCCTAAAAATAAAATTTCACTTTGCAAAAATTTTGATGGTTACCGTATATATTTGAACGTTCTTTTGTCCGGCACTGTAGGTACCGGTGATTTCGAGAGAGGGGGAGAGAGATGTTTATCTAGGTATCGCACTATTGGGGCGTTCTGCGGGGGATGTAGAAAGCATCGATCCGCTAAAAAAGCTCTATAGGTTGCACGCCGTGAATTCCGGATGTTCCTGATTTCACCGGTTCGGTAATGCATGCCGTTTCGAAATATTTCGGCTGTTGCTGATGTTATGCAAAGCGATACACGAGGCTGTTAAACCAGTCCACCGGTGTAGCGAATTATTATTATTGCTCGATTCATATTGACTTACGCGATTCGCTAGAAATGTTATTTCTGCGAGCCGGTGAAATTGCAAGCTTACTAGAACCTCTTCCCGGTGCGTAAAAATGTCTAATTGTTAAATATATATACATACATATTATTATAAATATTAAATAAAGACATCCACTCTATTCCGTGGCTTAAATTTACAAAATACAAGTGTAATTTACTTACTATAATAATAACCCAATATAAATAATCGACTTCTTGCGTAAATATTTTTCATTAATGAATAATACGATATTTCGGTGCTCGGTAAAAGCTGTTGTACGTAAAATAATTTTGCAATTAAGCGATTAACATCGTCGCGAGCAGGAACTGGCATGCCCGATTCAGCGAACGCGAGGAATATCCGGGATCACGTACGGGGATCAGAGAATCCTAGCTCTAGCCTAATTACACCCGGTTTACATGACCACTGTAGCATCTCATATCCATGATTTCCTATACGTGACCTACATACACACCCGCAGAGGCACGCACAGATATATACACGTACACACACGCGCACATCGCGATCGCACACTTGTACACGTCCCGACTACTACGGCACGCGTTCAGCAATTCTCGCGACGGATGTGTACAAATATAGTTATGCAAATATACGCATTACGTTCACCCTAGCCGCTAGAAGAAACGGACTCGTCTAGGATCGCTACGAACGTTGCTTGTCTCAGAGTCACAGAGCGTGATCAAACAGAAAGAGCGATAGAGATAGAGAGAGAAAGAGAGAGAGAGAAGTAGAAAGAAAGAGAGAGTCAGAGAGAGAGAGAGAGAGAGAGTCAGAGAAAATTATAGACAGAAAGGTAAAGATAGTAGAGACAGGTAGAGAGAGAGAGAGAGAGAAAGTTCGGAAGATAGAGATAGAGATAGAGAGACAGAGGTTGGGCCACACTTACGTGAAAGAAAATAGCGCGGAAATGAGGATAAAATGCAGCACAGTTCATGTGAAAAGAAAAAAAAGTTATCAGAGGTTAAAGTTCAGCTCCACATAGAGAGCCTTCGCCGGATGCGCGCGTTCATATGTGAATCGCAGCTTAATGCTAGATGGTGCGTGCTCCCGCGTTCTACCAGGCGAGCAATAGACCCTAATCTGCGTCCTGAGCGCAGGGTACTGCCCTGACACGCTATCGAGGATCCGAATTGGAAATTAGATTCGCGCATCTTTGGGTCAGCTCGGTGGCCAGTATTTCCTGAACGCATCGTGTGCCGGTTCAACGTGCTACCACGGGTAACAGAATCTGTGGCCATTCTTCGCATCGACGTCCTCCTTTCGAGCTTCGCGCAACGTGGCCAGTCTATTCGGCGAGACCTCTGTGCTCCATATTTTTCTCGAAGAAAGGTTTAAACTATCGCTCGGGAACCCAGAGATTTTTCACTTTGTTATGTCTAATCCTGTTTGTTTTGTCGAGAAAACTCCGGATATCGAAGTCCCGACCTGCGGAGTTCACTCGTTCAAATGTTACGAGCGTCTCAAGTTCATTAATTCGCACGGTTTTTGTCGGGTGAGGGCGCCGCTGTACTGGTAAGTAGGAAGCTGTTGCGTGTGGTTGACCGAGTGGCGACGCTAGGTGGCAACACTGGCGCGCCTCCATATTGGACAACTCGACAATGCCGATAACGTACATTTACACACAATGAAGATATCGAAATTTTTCATACTTGCAATTACAAAATCGAGACACAATCTAATCGGAACTAACCCAGACCTAATCTCAAGCAATTAAATCTTGGAATTCGAACTCCCTCTCCAACATGCCCGCGTTACTACCACCTAGTGGTGCCACCTAGCGTCGCCACTCAGTCGACTACACGAGCAGCTCCCTACTTACCAATATGGCGGCGCCCATACTGGTCAAAAACAGCGAAGATTAATGAACTTCAGACGCTCATAACTTTTTAACGAGTGAACACTGTAGGTTGGGACTTCGATATTCGAAGTGTTCACGACAAAATGAACAGGATTAAACACATAATACTCGAAAATCCCTGGGTTTCCAAGTGATAGTGCAGCCGAAAAAAGTTCGCGCACCTCGAATACTTTCTCCCGTCAGATCCAAAGAACCTAATACACGGGGAGGGAGGGTCAAAATTAAACAAGGTGCAACAGTCTCGGCCAATGAAAGCTCAGCCTCGGGCCGGTTATAACGCGAACGCAGCGAACTCAAGAGACCCGGAGGACCGCACAAACCCAATTGAAGAAGTTGAAACCTCTCGAAGTTTCCTGGAAGTATGAGTTCCCGAACAACTCGGGAAGTTTAGGGGATGATGCTCGGGGATCCTGTTAGGGCAATAGGAGATCTTCAACTGCGCGGAACCCTGCCGCTCTTTCACAGTCTCGCGCGGTGTCGCACCGCATCTCCTCGCCGATATGTATTAGGTTCATCGAAGAAATCTTCCGTTTGGACGTCTCTGCTCTCGGCGTTCCGATGGAATACAGTCTCCGGACATTGCCGACTATAGACTGGCCACACCTGACATTTCGTTGATTCTATTACCAGTGATACCGTTCCCCTATAGTTCGTCTGTCGCTTTCGCGCGATCTCTCGAGATGCCATTAACGAATCCGCCACCAGAAAAAATGGCCGGCCCTCACGTAATTTCGATCTAGACAGGCGACATTCGGCGCAGCATCGCGAACGATCTTTGGCGCAGCCTTCGGGGAAACAGGCCGGCGGACGTTCGGCTAAATTGATTCCTTTGATTATGCGCCTCTCGCCTCTGCCGCGTCTACGTCCCGAATCTATGCTCCCCGTCCCGACAACGGCTTCGTTTGACACCGTCCGCGACGAGAAACCGTCCTGCCGAAACTCCCCCCACCATCCCGAAGTTAATCTAGACGTTTTCACGCAAAAAGAAAACGGGACATGTCGGACAGTTCCGGTGGAAGATTAAATTCTTTCGCCCAAGGACGCTCCAAGGTCACGACCCGTGAGCGAAATAGTCCCTCTGACGGCGTCCGACCGTTTTTTTTTCACGCGATCCACCCTTGAACGACCGCGATTCCTCTGAGTTTCCCGATCCCCGCGGTTCTCGGATTGGCGACAAAACGCGATAGATGACGGTGATGCCTGTAAGGACAATCGTGCAAGGACGAATTCTTACCAGATCCTCGTTGTTCAATGTTTCTCTGGGTACCGCCGCCGTCAGACCCGCCGCGTTCCTCTTCGTCGCCGCCATTGTCTGCGAAAAGATAGAAATTAATGTTCATCTGATCCGGGAACAATGCCTTCCAGTCTCTCTATTGTGTAGACAGAGATAAAGAGCAGGAAGAGAGAAACTGAAAGGGGCGGGGGTGGGGGTGGTGGTGGGGTGGGGGGCGATCTCGGTGAATGAAAATGAAAATGACGACGCGGAAAACGATGAAAATAAACGGAATAGTGAGAGAAAGGCGGGTTTACGCGGGCTTGTCCGATGAGAAAATGATAAACACGAGTGGGGGGTGGGGTGGCGGGGGTGGGGGGCGTGATGTTTCAGCGTGAGCTTACGAGAGACGTACGAAATCTCTGAACAGTAACATAGATGTTCTACAACGACACAAGTACCTCTAGATAAAATATACACTGCTTTTACTCGTGACCGATGCGTGTACAGGGTGTTTCGAAATTATATGCTGACCTTGACCGTATTTCTGAAGGTCAAACATTTTTTCTCATCGGATCCCATAGTGCTCGTCGCGAAGAGGAAATGCCTCGGAGGAACTACAGGACGCGAGCGAATCGTTCTCTTAGAAAATAATTTTAAAGTTTCTATTTTTATTCCACGTTTTCAAGCTGTTCCAAAATGGTGCAAGTGTAATCATCCCCTCCACGTTTGTACCATCTCGGGACACCCTGTAGGAATAGTTTGCGAGTCGTTAAAGTCGTTTTCTAAGCGAACGGTTGACTTAGGGCCCACGGTTTATTTGGGACTTATGGTCTTCGCGACGTGTACTATAGGATGCAATAAAAAAGAATGTTTGACCTTGGAAAAAGAGTCAAGTCACCGGTCCAGGCGTGCAGAATCACACGATAGTGGCCAACACATGTAACTTTGAAACGCCCTGTACATCGTTCCGGAAAATCAAAGACACAGCTACTTGCGAAATCATTGAAAAAAGAAATTGCAGTTACTTGATATCGAGCTACTATATTTGGCATACCCACGTGTTTCCGTTTCAATGTTCCGCAGCGCGAAATTTTATTTATATCTCGATTATACCGCTGCAATACTGGTTGCGCTCCTACGAATGTGTATGCCAAATATATTCGAGATATCAGTGTTGTTATTTACAGATGCTATGTACAGACGTGTTAAAATTAGGGGTTTGCGGGTACCCGAAAGTGCGGGTCGGGTTCGAGTCGGAAATTTTTTTTGGGGTTCGAGCGGGATTCCGAAAGTTTGCCCGATACATAATAAATACGTTCAGGTAATTTCGGGACCCGATTAAAAATTTGGGAACATTATTTTTCTACTCAAATTTTTCAGTTTGACGATTACATGAAAACGTATAAAGACGCCGTCAAACTTAACAATTTGAGGGGAGAAATTATGCTCCCAATGCAGTATTGGGTCCCGAAATTACGGGTACTCTAAGATATTTATGTATCGGACAAACTTTCGGGATCTCGACCGACCAGACCCAACCCGACCCGACCCGAGACTCGGGTGTCCGCACGCCCCCAGTTAAAATGTGTTTTATTTACATTGGCTTGTCTGGAAGCCGTGCTCTCAGCGAAAACGGCGGCTAAGCATCTCGATTCTTAGCGAAAACTACAAATCTATTAACAATGCAACTAAATGAACTTCGACTCAATCGTTTACAGCTACCGTTACTGAGAAATCAAGTAATCAAGATTCGAATGCTGCTAAACAGGCCATCGAGATCGAAGAGCTCCGCTCGAAGACGAATTCGTGTCTTGGCATAAGAAACATCGATCCATATTAAACATCGTATGGGCAGTGCAACGTATCGAATAATTAATTTCCGGGTAAATATTTACAAAAACCACCCTCCGATCTCGACCATTTCTTTTTTAATGCGTTTAATATAATATTCAATCGTTCCGAGTAGCGTTGCGAGAATAAAGTGCTTAACAAAACGATTGAAACAATTTTGTTTCTTCATTTATGTTTATAAAATATCTCGGTGACGAAGCAAAACGTAGAAAAATAATTATCGTACGCGTCGTTCGATGCTAGATAATTATTGTTATCGAAACGTTTGTAAGAATAACCTGTCGAACGAAGAAGTCTATTCAATATTTTTCAATCGAAGTGTTTAAAAAAAAATTTTCTTTGAATTTTTCCAAAAGAAACGGATCTTTTCGATATTTCTCAAGACCTACGCGAATAAACTATTTAACGAACAATTGAGCTGATCGCGACGCTACACGGAACGACTGGAGAACACGTTAAACGATGATCGAGATCGGTGGTACCGTTCTGACGATCAGCGATTTCTGTCGGCGAGTTGGAGAATGCGGAGGTGCGAAGAACGCGATCGTTACGGGACCGAAAGCGAGAAAAACCGAACAAAACCAGAGCCGCGGCGAGGAGTGGGTCGAACAAAACGAAAACGGAACGAGATGAAATGGTTGAGTTGACTCGAATCACGAATCGATCAATGGAGAATCCGAGAGCGGGTGTGCGAGCGTGTATGCGGCGAGAAACGGAAACACGACAAATGAATGGCCGGATGACGATAAAAGGCAAAAAGAAAAAAGAGAAAAAAAAACGAAAAAAAAAGAGCGAGATAGAAACGGTGAATCTCTACGGAGAGAGTCTAATCCAATTAGCTTATAGGGTCGTGGTAGGTGTGGCGCGTCAGGATTTGCGGCTGGCTAGATTTCAATTAAGATATTATATATGCACGGGGCCCCGTGCTAGATGCATGCGCTACTGTTCTGCTCCCCGGTGGACAGACGCTAATTCCGGAGCACTAATTTCGCGCCTCGCCTACTCTCCCCACCTACACACCCGCTTCATCTATCAGCTTTTCTACACTCCCAAGCGTGTTCGCGGTGTGATAAGCGTTTTTCTAACGCACGGGGCACCGTGATCTCTATCTTCGTCTTTTTCTTCCTTTTTTTTTTCACCGAGCTTTCGTTCCACGAAAGCCGACAGCTCTTTCAAGACTCGCCACAATCCTTGATCATCGGATATTGCACCGGTATAGCCGCGCGGAGAAATTCATTTACTCGTTCCAGAGTCGTCGGATCAGGGGGACACGCACACAGTTACGCCCTCTCTCAATCGGATTAGTCGCGTGACGGATGCACGGCGAAACGCGTCACGTGGAATAGCGTCGTGGAGGGGTAGAGCAGGAGTCGAGGGAACTCGAGGGGAGTATAGTTACCCCCTCTCTGGAATTAACGAGTCAGGCGGACGTATCGGGTGCGTGCATCGCGTCACGTGATCGGTCCTTGAAAGCGGGGGAACAGCGTCGTAGAAGGGGTAGGCTAGAGAGTGGGATAGCCAAGTCTTAATCCGGTCTCCTCTATATATCCAGGATCTCTTCGAGCCCCGGAACAGAGTAAACGAATTTCTCTTCGACTACTCACCGTGTACATCTCTGCGACCATGTTCGGCCCGCAACTGTTGCGATCGTCTAAGCAACTTAGACACGTACGCGTGTGCACTCCTTCCGCATCGTAAGGATGCGTCGCGGTTTCGTGCTCCCCCTTTCTCGCGTTTCCGAAGCAGAAAAACGACGATGCTCGTTCAGCGAGAGGAACGAGCACGCGCGCCGGCGAAGAGAAAGGAGGAGCGTCACAGGTGGAGGATATATCGCGCGATCACTCGCCGGATCCCCGGAAAAAAGCGGCGGTTGGATTGGTTAGCTCCGCGCTCGATTAACCGGCTAATCACGTTCCAACAAAACCAAGACAACCGAGGCTACCGACTCTACTTCTCAGGAGACTACACTGGTTCATGCGTGACGATTCTCCGTGCGGGTACACACTCGGAGGACTCGAAGTCACAATTACGGAATAGCGTGCACGCGTATCGGCCCGGCGTTCTCTCTCGCTCTCGGAGAGCCACGCTGTCCCGTTGGCTTCGATCGATAAGGAGTATCGCTCATTCTCGACGATGGATACCGGCTCTCGAGCGGACGCCCGGCGGATACGCTCGATGTTACCCATCGGAACAGTAGATCATAGCACGACCAGAGCAAAAAGCGACGTAGAGCAAAACGTTCGAGGCTACGGCACAGGCGGAACGGCACGCCACGGACGAGCAACGCTTGCGAAGACGCTAAAAAAAAATTAGAGAAAACGTGGAACAGTTTCTCCGCGAGCCCCTCGCTAATTACAACGATGTCTTGTTACCGAACCCGCGTCGAGATGGCGCCGCCCCGGTAATTATGTCGCGACACGCGAAACGAGCGTCACCGTCGCTTTTGATCCTTCAATTAGAAAATTCTCAACCCCCCTCCCTCCCCCCACCGTTACGTACCGGCGAATAATTCACCCGATGGTAATTTCGAATTGCTAAGCTCTCGGTAACTGTTATACTGTCGGTCTCGTAATTGATGACACTGAATTTTTAGTATTTTTTTTTTGTAATTCAGATTAAACGGAATTTTTCCAAAATTACATATCCTCTAGTAAACTGATCGACATTTCCTTGTATCGATCGTAAATTGTTAATAATAAATGTATTAATGCTCTCGTTGAAGTTAAATAAGTGATAAATTGTAAATTTGATATTAATTAATTAACAATTGTTCGAACCCGTGCGCCGAGAGCGTTAATACATTTATTAGTAAACTGATCCATCTAGCTCGGTAAGAAACTCGAAGACCTTCGGTACATTTACAAAAATAGCATGATCTCCTGTAGAGGACATATGAAGGTTAACGCACCGTTTCCTCAAATTACTACGAGTCAAGGTCATACTAGGTCATCATTACAGTTGAACGACCTTGAATGAATTTGAGTCGTAGGTCACACAAGTCGTACATACATAGTTTACTATCTGTGAAGAAACGGACTCGACCTTCACGTGTCTTCTACGCGTCCATCTACAATCGAATCTGTTGACACGAGTAGATCGACTGTTGGTACCAAAAGCTTAGCTTTGAACACAGTCGATTATCGCGCTCGTCGAAGGAGGGGGTCGCGAAGCGTTGCTCGCGAAATGTCCGCGATAGGTAACGGATCCCGCGTACGAGAATGGAAATTGCGAACCGCAGAAAGCGAACGCACACGCGCGTACGCAAACAAGCACACACGCGCACAGAGCCACACACACACAGACATAGACGCAACGTCAAGAGCTACATAGGTGCGAAACGAAAGAAGATAAAAAAAGATGCGGATATTACAGAAAGAAAGCTCGCGGGCTGTGCGACAACGTGGAGAGAGTGCATGAACCGAGTGACGTCGGGCGAGCAAAGCATGCGCTGCTACGTAACGCAGTAAGACAAAAAAAGAAGAAGAACAAGCCTTTTATTTAACTAAGTTAAGGAGGCATTTAATTAGTACCTTCAAGACCTGGAGGTAGAATTTTTGAGAGTTTTTGAGAGGTTTTTTTCAGTGAGTGGTTTTGTATTTTTCAGGTGTTCAGGTGGATACAACAACGGGCGCCACAGAGAACAAACAAAGAAAATGGCATTAGATGCCGGTTAGTAAAACGTGTATCGCTTGCGTCTCTCTCTGTTTTTTTTTTTTTTTGTTTAGGTTAACTTTTGTCTCTATTCGTCGCCTCTTTTCTCTAATGCTTTGCATGTCGCAACGGGTAGAACAGATACATTAAAAGGTCCAAAGGCACGAGAGGCACAGAACGTAAATCGGGTTCGTTCGCCGAGGCGGAACGATCCTCGGGGAGGCGTGGCCAACGAACGAAACGGGCGGTTCTCATTGGTGGGATCTCGTTTCGCAATCCTGGGGCTTCTTATGCTCCATTCGTCAAACTTTATCAGAAACGTGTCAATACGACGAATGGAGTATACTCCATACTAACGCAAACTCGTGCGCCAGACGCGCAGCAGATCCCACCTGTATCCGGCACAGGCCTGTCCAACTCGCGGGCCACATTTGGCTCGTTCCCCCACTCCTTCGCTCCGTTAAGGTGGGCGGTGACGTTCCCGCCCACTGTCTGACGCGTACCGCCAGAAGTGCGCGGCACTTGTGTCCGTCTATAATTCAAGTAGTGGGGGAACGGACTGATCGATGGTGGGGATCTTGTGGCTCGCGACGAAGAAGTTGGACTGCCCTGATCCAGCGCGTGTCTTTTCTCCAGGGAAAAGAACTTTGTCGACAGGTTGCGCCCGAAGATTGTTCCTCCTCGGTGGACATGTAAACCGAAAATCACTGGGACCCGGCGACACACTCGCGTTTTCGTGATTCGCGATGTGTAAAGAAAATAGCGGCGTCGCTTTCGGTCCCAGTGACTTTCGCGCGGCTTTCCCGCGTGCCTTCCGGGCCCTCGTTTCCGATCTCATTTTGCAAAACCAGGGACCGCCGAACAACAGATCTCGAATTCACTAAACGTTTCATTTAAAATTTCCTTTTAAACATTATCCCGTACTATCGGTTTTCACTATTTTTTGTAATTGATGAACGTATCTAGAATGTGTTCGGTATTTGTTAAAATGAATGACAACTTTTTTTAAACATAGTTAAAGAAAATATCTGTCCTGTAATAGGGAAATTTATGTTTCACCCGATTTATTAAAAATATTACTTTCTAATATCTCGAAAAAGCTCAAATCGTTTACAGTCGTTTTAATATCAGCTTAACTGTTGCACAAATTAATTAAAATTGTCTGATATTCGTACAATCACATAAAATGTATGATTATGCTAGGAAAATGTTTCGCACAATTTTTGGTCCCTGGGTATAATTTACATAATTATTGATTTGACTTATCGATCGTCATTGAATAACATAAATTGAATGATATTGGCGCTAGGTTCGATCAAAGTTACTTACGTTTTACGTAGCGCGTACGCTGTAGGTATGCTGGCATGTTTTGAGTCGTTTACCAAGTCCTATGTCTAATTGTTTATTTTTAACCAGGTTTGAAATTATAGAAGTGGCTTCCTTCTCAAAAGTAAAGGTGTATTGAAATTTACTGACTTTGTATGCGTTAGTATCACTTAACAATTTTAACACTTCAGAATTGTACATTTCTCTATCGACTAATACAGATTTGAGTAATAATAAATTGTTATTATGTTTTAAGAAATTTACGGTATCCTTGATATCACAATTAGATATTATTCCATTGTTTGGCCAACGTGTATTTGTGGTAAAGTTCGGAATCGTATTGATAATTCTCATTCTAGTTAACTTTGATCGAACCTAGCGCCGATATCATTCAATTTATATAATTTATACATATACATAACAAGTATGTATACTGTTTTTTGCAAAATGGCGTCGAGGGTCCAGGGTTACGGCACGCGACACAGCCATGAAGAAAAATTATCGACATCGAACATACAGGGGTGACAAACACGGGTCGATCTCTAAAAGGGTTGAGAATCGACAGATTCGAGGAGTGTGGGGTACAAGGGTGGGGGTGGGCGCGCGCGGGCTACTCGCGTGACGGCGAATGGACCTCGTGAATATTCCGTGGCCATCCACGCTTCCTTCGTGGAAATTATTTCATCCTCCTCCAATCTCCCATCGAGGAAAAACGTACGTAATTTCAGGGTAGCCCGCCCGTATCGGTTGCACTAGACCTTACACAGAACACATACTCAATGGGTCGAGCGAAAATCGATCCCTCGCCGCGCCGGTTCTTTGTTTAGCGCCGCTGAAATCGTAAAATCGCTTCCGTCAATTCCAAAATGGCGTCATCCGCGTGGAAGCCCGTTCAAAATAATTTGGTAGGCTTCGAAAAATTTTTTCTTTTATCCATTCGTGTCCGTGCTCGAGTCGCTAGACACTCGCTTATTGCAAAATTTGAGATATACCGGGTGTAACGAATATTAAGTCAATTCAATCTCATTTCTCAAATGAAACTTATTCATTTTTCGTAAACGCTTATGGAATAATTGTACATGATTTTTTCATATATTAATATTCACGTAATGTACTTTATTTGTGTTTCACAAATAATTTTTCTAATAATATTATTCTTTTAATTGCTTGCTTCGTTTAATTGCTGCTTGATCTGTCTGTCGGAAGTTTGATAAAGAGGTTCGAGATAAAATTGAACAGACTCGTTGGAAAAATTATTTTAGAAAGTGACAAAAATTCGATCACTATTTTTTTTTTATTACAGCTCCTCAGACCCTTAAATGGGTTCATTTCGCTTTACAATTTGGTGATTTTACCCATATTTAACAGAATGGCGTTAAATACTTTGCTTTTTTTCTCTTGAAGAGAGACTTGAAGTTTTACATTATTTTACATAATGACTCCTTCTGGGGCGGTTTAAGTAATTTCTGAAGAAAGAGTGACAGAAGTAGCCTAATTGTAAGACGCAAAACGGCGACCCGAGGCTCGTACGTTCCACTCCCTTAGCATTGCTTCCGTCCGCTTAGCACGGATACAAGTCTCCTTCTCCATTCCGTGGAGATTACGTATTTACCGCGGCACTCCTTTAAAAAATTTTATTCTGCTCCATTTTGCATTTTGTTTCGTTTCGCGGCGTTCAAAAATAGAACAATGAATATTAATCGCGACCCCCGGTAGTAGAACGCCAAATCGAATATGCTGATGCTAGAATAACATTCTACGGTGGTACTTTTCTAATTCTGCCTTTGTTTCGTTCGAACATGAAATATTCATTTCGGTTTCCACTGACAGCTCCATAATTTCGAAATGGTCCGAAATGGACCGGCGAAATGATTAATTTTGCAACAACAACGCTGTCCGACAAATATTAATCGAGCTCGCGTCATTCGATATTCAATATGCCGTAGATTACCATTTTTCTCCGTCGCTCTCGGTTATTAAAAAATGTATTCACGTCGGAGGAAAACGGTTTAAAATGCTTCAAAGATAAAATTTCACTTTGTAAAATTAGCTATCGCGCGCACTATTGTTTAAACTTTCTTTTATCTGCCGCTATATTCCGGAGCAGGCCTTCGTGTTCCGGACGCGACGCGTGTGGTTCGCGCGAACCAATTTCGTCTTTCTCAGTGGCCGTTATTCGAGAGCATCGTAGACGTGCAATTTTGTAAATAATACCGTAGCAGGTAGTTGTTCCCGAGCCTATCAGGGCCGGCGTACGAGCTTCTTTTTGGTCGGGCACGCGAACTTTGACGCCGTAAGGGCGCGTGCGATGTGAATCGCGCGGTTATTGAAATACGACATCGTTTCGAGCACGCAGGTAAGTGCTCTCACGGCGATGTCTCGATCTACAGTGTGTCTCGGAAAGTATCGAGAACCCTGGAGGAGGTGATTCTCAACAGAATTTTCCTTTACCGTTTCGTGCTCGAGCGAGTCGTTTTCGAGTTATCGGCGAAAAACACGAGCCCACTCGGCGGTTGGCCGGGCGGAGCGTAGCGTCAGCGACGCGCTGTGCTCGAGTCGTGAACAAGAGCAGGAGCAGAAACTGATTTTAACCCCGTTCTCGATACTTTTTGGGACACCATTCAACGAAAGTGTTGTAATTTCAAAACGATAAGTCATTCCGTCTACTCGGTATTTTTCTTTTCGTAATCTACAAAATAATTTATCAAAATTCTAAAATCTACAAATTATTTATTGAAATGTACATCTCGTCAGATAAAAAGATTTTTATGCCCCGCACATTTACCGCGAGTGTAAGCTGTGCTCCCCCGGGAAATTCGTTTCAATGATTCGCCAACATTGCAGCTGGCTCCATTAGGGGGGTCGAGTAGCCCACATTAGTGGTGCGCGTCCGTGTGATACGCCCTGACGAAGCGGACTGCAACGTTGGTATAACGTTGCTGTGATTTTTCCACGAGTGCACGGCTTACATTCGGATGCTTCAACCCGGAGAACGGTATTCTGGAACGCAATTAAACGAAAGCAAGAAGATAGCAAAGTGCTGGTACAATTCCCTGTTAAACGAACGTGTTTACTATAAAATGTTTGTCTTCTTTTCACGAGCATAGTTTCCACCGTTGAGGCTTTTCGATGTAACTATTTTCCGCGTTCCCTTGGGAACATTGTAACATTGCTGCTGCCTTCGTCAAGGGGTATCATATTGAAACACGCACACACACAGGCGCGCGTGTCCGCGTGTGCGGCACTGTACCCCGTAATGAAACTGGCTACAATGTCAGCGAGCTTCCCGTATCATTTTTTCAAAGCGGACACGGCTGAAATTTGGAAGCCCCAACGGGGAGAACCGTGCTCCGCAAAAGTAGAAAATTAAAAACAAGTACATTGTGTCGGGTGTAATTGTTCACAATAGATTATCGCAGGAGTGAGCCGACCAGTTATTTTCAAAGAACATTATGTGAAACGAGAGAGAGAGAGATTAAAATGGAATTTTATATTATTTTTAAATTATAGAATATATTTTAACATAAATTATACCATTGTCTAGTATATTCTCTCAAGATTTTGCGCGCACGAAGATATTAAAATATCTTTTTCATATAAAAAATCTAAAAATATTGAATATCTTTGTCTGTTAATGATATAGTAACAGCTGCTGCAAGGACCAGCAATGATAATAATAAAATTTCAGTAATTTTCACTGATCAAGGGAACAATGGAATTTCATAAAAATTAACAGAAATATTTTTTCACTAACATAATTAAAGCAGCTCCCATAACAGAGATTCTACTAATTGAAAACTGTATTTCGTCAAAATTCGTCCGAAACTCGGCCCGCACTTCTGTCTCTGCAATGCAGATCGGCACCGCCCCGGAATATATATGAAAAAATCATGTAAGTTACCGCGGGCAAAGTCGGAGATCTGTCAAAAAAAAAAAAGTAGAAAAGGTGCATTCGCTCGTAAAGAGCGAACAATTGGTCGACTTCGTTGCCGAATATCGGGCGCCAAACAAACTCCGGCGGTTGGAGGGCCGTTTAAATTCGCATTTCAAATTCCGGCTTGCCCGGCATTTTCGATCGACCCGTTGCGATCGTAAGGGTTGTGAAGGGCGGGGGTCGGGGGGTTGCGGGAGTGGATGTAGGCACTTCTCGACAAATGAATTTCGGTTGTCGGGTTGCGAAGCGTCGGGCTGCCCGCAGCAGTCGTTTCTGCGGGGCTTTTGTTACTTAGTCGTAGGGTGCGGTCGCATGCGACACATACTAATCGTCTCACCCAAATGCGCTTTTAACAGTGCCGTGCGGGTACCCTTTTGCCGGGTCTGGAGGCCGAAAGAATCTCGGCCCGTCCCGAACCCGACGTATACCCGCACGTAAAATGATTTAAAGAAATTTAGAAGATTTCATAATTATTATTGATTAGCAACGCAAGTAGACATACAAATATGTTAAAAGGAAATTAATTAAACATGTTAAAATCTGATTGGAGCAATAGTAATCCGAGTGCTATTGACAAATCATTGAATTGGCGAATCATATCGCTTCGACGCTGTAATAAATGAAAAAGGAAACCGCGCTCTCAATCAATTTGATTAAAATGTGTACCATCAATTTTTGATTTGCTTCCGTTTTCATATTAATATCAACACGAATCGTTGCATTAATATGCACGCAATATATAAACTAAATGGTTGAAACATGTTTCTACGATACGTACGAATATTATTAATCGTGATTACATTCGTTTCCACGTAAATTATCGTTAATGTCTACAGCGAAATTAATATACACAGTAAAAAGTATTCGCAAACACTGAATTAATCGATATTTGAAAAATTACACGAATTAAAATAAGCATATTGCATGGGTAAATAAATATAGCTGAAGCATTACGAAATACTCTAATCAAAATCGTATCGGGACAAGTGAGACGACCAGTGTGCGTCGCAAGCGATCGAGAATCGCGTCTAGTACGCCGTAACTGTTCGGTTCCGACGCTATTTCTGGCGACGACCGCGTCGTCCTTGCGCCAGCGAGACTATTCGACCGTGGAATGACAACACAAATATTTCCATATAGGCACACGAGGCCGTGTAATTCGACGGCGATGAAAACGAAAGCGTGAACCGCTCGGTTCCCGGCCCCGCTTCTGTCAGCGCGTTTTACGAGCGCTCGACTTTCTAATGGCTGCGTGTACACAATTGCGAAGTCATTCGAACACCGCAATGCCGATTGTAATCTGACTATACTGTTTTCTGCCTGGTAGATTTATTGGCCTGTAAAAGCCCACGGCAAACTGTTCCGTCGAGTGGGACGATCGAGATCTGATAAATACACGGCACGATGTTCCGACGAACTTCGTTGCGATCCTTCGGTCGACCGAAATCAACAATTTTATCGCCAGCCTCCCTCGAAAACAGAAGACGAAATTATTCCTACGACTCTTGTGCGCGTAACGAGAATTTAATTGTAGTCGGAAGTAATTCTGCATTATTCTAAGTTGCCGGTTTTATTAAAAAATATTCAGCAATATAATTCTATTTGGTCCGGGACAAGATTAATTAACGATTCTTTCCAAATTTGAAATCATTTCAGATCTTTCGAGACGTTAAAAGGATTAGTTTACTAAAACATGAGAAAAAAGTTCACGATTTCTGTAATTGCACAGTTCGTGAAATTTTCAATGGTCGATTTGAATGTAATTCTAATATAAATTTAATATAAATAAACTAACGAACACTTTTCGGCCGCGCCGTGCATTCTCCGTCAGACAACTCGTCAATCGATCGACATCGAATATTTTTATCCACATCGAACTTTCCTCGGTTCACCACTCGACTGCCATCGTCGGCTCACTCGACATTTCAGAGGATCGGAAAAATCTCAAAATTCGACGGCCAATAAAATTGATCTGGCTGTAGCGTTAAGAAGATGAAAATAATGAAAAAAAAAAACGATTTTCAAAATAAACGCGTCGCTTCGTCAATTTAAATCGCATCCGATGTGCGGCGAGCGAAAATCTGCTGGCTGATTTCGTAACGCGTTTCGCGTAGATTGCGATGCGGTAATAAAGTGTACAAACAGCGGATCGTTGACGGACGATTCGCGGCAAATTGCCTGCGTTAATGCTCGGAACTGCCCGTTTATCACGGTCCACGGCGGACTGCAATTTCCGCGGTTAACGGCGTCGTATCTCCGCCGATGCATCTTGAAAGTTCGCGGCAAATAAAACCGCGCGGCTATCCTATCGCGATCGTTGGCAGGGCCGGCTTTCGTCTTCAAATTGCTCGGTCGATTATCGTCGAACAGATCCGTCGCGTAGTTTCGCGAGAGATTTTTCGGCTACGCGTCGGCTGGAGGTGGGATAGGAAAAGCGGAGGCGCTCTCGAGGAGAGCTCGTCGTTGCCTCTGACGATGGTGGACGCGCGCAAAAGACACGAGGACGGGGAGACAAAGGAGCAGCAGAAGGAGCAAAGCCGATCCGGGACACGAGGTCGACGTGTAAAGGTGGGATTTGCATAGAACGACAGGTTCCTCCTCTCTGCGTCAAAAGGTACAAATAGAATTGCACAGTCGGAGGAACTGGAGGGAACAGCACACTCCGATGGGACGGTCAAGAAGCACTAGAACACATGAAGCTCCGATCGGCGTCGGTCGTGGTCGTCGATGATATTTCTTCAAGATCCCGACCGTCGATTCCGCCACTCTGATCTCGCCTTGATTACGGCTATTGTTACCGCGCGGCTCGCCTCAGGGAATACTTGCTCGTTCACTTGCTCCTGATAAACTGCACGACCGTAAACCGACCTCGTTTTGAGGTTATTACCGGTGGGCCGGGTGCAGATAGGGTAAAACACCCGTTTACTGTCCTCTACCTAATTACTGTCGTCCTAACTTGTTTTACTTGAACTAACAAACTCGAAGTTGTGAACAACAAAAATTTTGCTCGCGATGGAAAGTGTGAGAATATTGTTGTAAAAGTGAAAAAGAGCGACTTCGTAACTAGCAAAAGCTAAAACAAAGTGTTAATGAATACTATTGTAAAAGAATTATTGGTTTGTTAAATTTTTTAATTTAATATTTTAATGTTTTACTTCGCTATACATTGCAGAAAGGGGTTGCACTTGCAAGGGATGATTCCTCGGGTGATTTCAAGCAACTTTTTTCTCTGCGGATATCTTCTCCGCGGCCTTGTTCAGGAGTTATTAACGAGAAAGGCCAATCTGGGCGTGCCTGCAACAGGCCCCGCTGGGCGTGACGTTCGCACTGTCCGCGCTCCAATTGGCCCGCGTTTTTCGCAAATAACTCTTCAACGAAGCAACGGAGAACATTTTCGCAAAGGAAAAAATTTCTCCAAATCGCCTCAGGAATCACCCGTTTCAAGTACAACATTTTTGGTAATTCTTGCTTAAAACATTTGCATTCTGAATAGTAACGTCGTTCATCCCGGTAAACGTCCGTAGTTTATTATTATTTCCGACGGCCGACGAAACGGTCCGACGACTGCAACGAAAGTGCTGGCCGATGTCCGGCGAGCCCCGAAGTCCGAGCGGAACGTTCGATTGCAGGGTGGAAAATATGGCGAAATGAAGTGGAAGAAGAAAGACGCGACAGGCGCCGGTTAAAAAAACAAAAAAGCGCGCCACTGGATGGTTTCCAATTAAAAGCACGCCGAGAGCTGACGGTTCGGCTTCGCGGGGAATTAGTCTTTGTTGTGCCGCGAGAATCGGGAGAAGCTATAAACGTTCGGGTAGCTCCGAATGAATTTTCCTCGAGGGGCGAAATCGGGGGTTGGGTGGATAGGGGGAGAGAAATCGGTTTGGGGATTGCGCGAAAAAGCGAAACTAATTGGACGTGAAATCGGCACTGAGTTCGTCCCTCGTTCGAAGGGAGGACCCGGCAAAGGGGTGAGAGAAGGCTCGACGCAGATTCCGGTTTCACTTTCTCGGAATTACGGTTCGCCCGGGACGACAAAGAGCGAGCACTTAATGGGGAAACTTTATTCCTCGAGTTCGGGGCGGGAACGATTTTAACGAATCCCTGGGTTTGTGCAGGGGGGGGGGGGGGGGGATCCCGGAGTAAATTAGTAAAATTAATTCGAATTCTAGGAATGTTTATAGAGTATTGAATATTAGCCAATGAAACGGTACGAAAATATTTCTTTTTTCAGTCATTACTGTACTCGTTGTTGAAATCGAAATATCTTCTGAACCAATGGGTTCTTGTCGTAAGCGATTTAGTAGAGAATGAAGAAAAAATATATGATTCCGTTTGAAAAACAAAGATGACCTTCGTGTGACCTCTAGGCGTCCACATTGAGAGAAGATGTCAGTGTAAAAAGTGTTTGGAACGAACGAACAATTGTACCGAACGATCTGATTTTTTTCTGAGCAATTGGAAGCATTGGTTTACTAAATGACGTGGGAACATATTTTTGAAAAAATTGCAATCGGTAGGAATTACACGGATAAATAAAGGCAATTTCTAAAACTTTTTCAGCCCCGAATTAAAAATTGAAATCGTATAGCTAGTGTACCACTCCAGTGTGTTCCGGTTAATTCAGACAGGTATGGAAATCAGGGAACACGACGAGGACCCCTTAGCTTTCGCGTAAAACGTTATCTCGGTGTATCGCGGGCGCCGATCTACGAAATTATTTCCTCGACACGTAAAGACTCCATTCCGGATCGATACGGGGCAGTGGTGAGCTTTTGAAAGCTCGCGTCGCTACCAAGCGCACGGACAATGCAAAACGGTCGGAAAAGTTGCAGTCGTTAACACCGTTTACTCTCGAGCCGGTAATAACAGTGCTACGAAAGTTGATGAAAATGTCGTATCGGACGTTTCGAGGTTTTCGCTGCGCAATGCACTATTATTAATTGATTCCTTTTTAGTTTTTGGTTTGAATATTATGTTCGTCGCGTTTTTCATATTATCGTTAGCTATTTCATCTATTCCGATTGAAAAAGTTCTGTTGACAGTACTCAACACTTCCGTAATACCTAATTGCATATGTGAAAATCGTCGTTGCACTGAATCGGTTAATCGACGCGGTGAACGTGGCAAAGTAGGGCGATCCGTCTAGTCTAAGGCTGCGGAAAGACCCGGGAAATTCACGTGGTTCGTTTAACTTCCCGACCGGCTGGAAGAATGCGAGCAAGTTGAACGCAAGAATTCGATAGCTGCGGGAGCGCGGTCGCGTTATTCAAAACACGTTATACGGTTAATTAACTCGACGCACAGTGGATCGTTTTTACAAAATGGATGGAATTGGTTAAAACATTTTGTACACAGACTTACGTCCGACCTGATTTTTTAAATAAATCATTTCAAGTCTCTTGGAGCAATGTATCGATCACGTATTCCTCATAACTTTGTGTTTCAATTAATTCGATGAAATGAAAATTGATATCGGCGCCGGGTTCAATCAAAAAATAATTGAATAGATTTTTTGATCGAACCCAGCGCCGATATAAATTTTCATTAAATTGTTACACAATTACGATCGACACTTTACAGCAAAAATTTCATGAAATCATTCGACAATGAATATTAATAAAATCACATCTTAAGAGACACCCCCTATAAGGGTATTTTCATGAAGACAGTGTCCCATTCTAACGAATAAATAATTCGGATGTTATTAACAGTGACACGAATTTTCTCCAGCTTTTTGCGGTGGTCCACTGTGCGACGCGACGGCGGCGCGGGGTTGCGTTCGTGAAAGTAAGCACGCGACGACCATGACCAAGACAACGTCGATGACGACAGTTAAACATGGAGGAGGACGACGACGACGATCAACCAGGGGAACGACACCGTCGCCACGCTTGTTCATTTCCGCGAATACGGACGGGTCGCACGGTTAATGCGCACACGTGCAGGTATGCGCACCTCTGTAATAGAATTATAGGCACACACGCGAGTCTTATACATAAAAAGAGAGAGATAGAGAGAGAGAGAGAGAGAAAGAGAGAGAGATAGAGATTAGTGGAGTATCGTTTACGTACCAGCTCGGAGACCAATGGCACCGACTTTCGGCGCGGCCTTATGTCCGGCATGCTGTCGATATTGCTGTAGAAAGGATTGTCTCCAGGATGCCTGAAAAAACATATCAGAACAGTTCAACGGAAAGGTAAGCTCGTTCGAACAGTTTCGCAGAGATATACGGCAGCCTCTCCGTAACTGTCGCATCGTCGGGTCTGCCGAGCGACAGGTAAACATTCACCATCGTGTTCGTCTCGTTTTTCTGATTAAATCGATACCAAACACGATATAATTACAATCATGATTACTTATACCTCGAGTGAATTTACAATTACGGTAGAGGTACACGAATTCTTCACTTCGCTTGCCGCACGAGTAATTGTAATCGTAATTGTATCGTATTTGGTGTCGTTTTCATTGTAAAAACGAGACGGACGCGACGGTAAAAGATCCATAAAAAAATATTAAAAATCGTACAAATAATTCGTTGTTTAAGCGACAGAGTATTCACTTTTCTCCGGAACGAGTTACTCGAACGTCGTTAGATCTCTAATAATAAACATTATGATTTCTTTTTAGTGACACTTTATATTATTACATTAAACGTGGAACGACTTCGTACTCTCCTGTTAATACGGTTTTTTCGCGCAAACAGATATCAAGTGAGGAGGATTAGATGATGTAACTCTCGACGTACGGTTGCGCAATAAAGGTAATCTTGTGAAACCACGAAGGCCCTTAATCATTGGCTGGCCGGCGAATTTATAGAGACTTCGACCGTACGGCGATCGCGTGTCAAAGGAAATCTGATCGCTATGAATCTTTCCGAAGTTAGCCTTAAGCCTGAGTCGATATTAGATTGAAAGTAATCGAACTTTGGAATGAAATGGGTAATCTCGGCTTTGACGAAGATCTTGTCGAGCTACTTAGCACCCAGCGAAGTTTTGAGTGACCCGAAATCAAACCTTGTCCCATCTAACTTCATTATCACCGTAATATACTTCGTGATTACTTTTCGAGATTAGAACAAATTCGTTCGAACCCTCGCCGAGTTGCGCGGACGGTTAATGTTTCCTCAGGTTTCGCAATCTAGACCCTTGTGCGAAGAAGGAATGAAGGGAGTTGGCCATTGAAACGTTAATCATCGCGGAGGGGGACATAGTTCTGAGTGGCTGAAGGTCATCCGAGGGTCATACTTTCCGAAACCTTACCAACAGTTGCCCTTGCATGACCTTGACTGACCATCATAATTGCGTTCGTCTATGAAACGCTCTATAGAATTCTAAATAAAAAACCATATCGCTCTACTGAAAAAATATGACTGTTTTCGAGATCTCGAAAAATATGACCTTGAAATAACCTTAAGTCACACAAGCTTTCCAACGAATACAGAGTTATAAAAAATGTATGTGTATAATACCATTGAAAAGACCACGTTACATTTTTAAACATTTTTTTTGTAATAAAGAGCAAATTAAAGATAAACTGAAAATCGTATTAAAAATTTTCCAATGACCCAACATTAATCAGGTAAATAGAATGTAGTTGATCTACGCAGTCAAGTGGAATATGGCAGGTTATGGTCAGGCAAGAGTGATAAACGCGATCTAGGGTCAGGCCAGTGGAATAGGCTAGGCTATAGACAAACAAGTGGAGCAGGTCGGTTTATGGTGAAGCAAGTGGCATAGGAACGACCAAATAAGCGGAATGAGGGCAGCCTATGGCTGGACAAGTGGAATTGCGTGGTTCACGACGAAACAACAGGCATGGTGTGGTCTTTGGTCAAAATGGCTTCTGAAAATTTGCTAAAAAAATCTTGCAAATTTAAACGCCTCCAATAACATTAAAAAATTTTTCTCGTGACTGAAACTACTACGGATTTAAACGCTGAAGCTTCCCCTTTACAACGACGCCTTAAAAATCGAAGTACGACTTTTTTTCGCTGTTTTATGGAACAAAAATGAGGAACAAGTTAAGTCGCGTAAATCCCCGACTTATACTACTGAAAAGCTGACGGCGCACCTCTCATTCAAAGCTCGATAATACGACTAAAAAAAATCGTACGTCAATTTTTAAGGTGGCGTTGCAAAGAGGAAGCTTCGATGTTTAAATCCGCGGTAATTTCAGTTACTAGAAAAATTTTTTCACATTTCTGGAGTCGTTCCAATGTAATAGGATTCTCGAGGATAACATCTCTTCAATTCTCGGGACGTTACATCGTGCAAATTGGTTTCCGGTAAAAAAAATAATACTCAGTTATGGAAGTAGAAGTCTCAAGCTTCAAGATGAGACCAAGTTTAGTGTTGTAATATGATTTAAAAAAATTTTGTGCTCAAATACTTTTGGGAACCACTCATAGCTGCGAAGTGTTCGCACGTAAAAGAGCACACGTTACGACGGCGTTCCGCGGTTCAAGACTTATCGCTTCCTGCGAGCGGCGATCCAATTCGCTGCGAGTGCACCTTTAATTGCACCAAGTTGCCGCGCCGATCTGCCAATTAATGTTGGACAAGCAGAACTTCGCGCGGTATGACGCAAGATAATCCATCACACGGAATTGTGCCGGCCCATTATCGCCTCTGGCCTTCTTTTATAATTTGTTTACCCGAGGTGAGACTATCGCGCGAACCCGATAACGTGTGCTTATTTATTCACGCGACACCCGATTTCATAAAATTCTCGTGACCGCATATTTTAACACATCGTGTAAAATTGTGCTCGACAAAAGAAAAAAAAAAAAAGAATAATGTTTCACGAAAGTGGAAGTCTTACAAGCTCCGAAACGAGAACAGGTTTATTCTTGTACTATATTTATTAAACGAATTTATCACAGTTGAAATATTTTTCGAAAATTTTTCTTTCAAACACTTTTCGGACCCACTACCTACGAGAGCGGCTTAACTAGAATAAAGAGATACATCGAGGATTTGGGAAACTATATTCATGTATTAAAATCAGCCGCAAGAGAGAATAATATTATACCGCAACGTGACTGAATAAAACTCGGACGGATTTTCTGTTGTTTCTTTCATGATGCTTAGACCAGCACTGCTACTGTATTATGTACAGGCGCCCAATCCTTCTCGAAATCATACAACTTTTTTATTGTTACGGCGGCTGGTCACTGTGAAGTCGCCATAATGCAGAATTGCCCGCGCTGGACAACCCTTAAGGAAATAAAAGAGTGCGGAGGGGTTGCCGTGAAAGCTGTTGACGAGCTGACAGTTGCGAGTTGCGATCGGACTGTCACACGAGGAGGATCGTCTAGCACACGTCTCGCAATAACGTCGTTAATTATCAATCGTAATATTGTTTCCTTGTGTTGTTAAAAACTCAATAAACGGGAAACCGCGATACCGCGACGTGTGACGCGCCCGTTCACGCGGAGTACCTCCGAATTACGCAACAGTATGAAATATTTGTCGATATCATGAAAAATTTCAGGGATATCTCCAGTGATTCATTTCGAACGGGACACCTTGTAGACGCCATTCGCAGTCGGAAAGCAAATTGTGCAAAAGCATGAGTGCGGAGTCTCCTGCGAATGCCTCCCGAGGCATTCAAAACGCTCGTGCGTGTGCGCCGAAGTCGGACGTCGGACGAGGTCGGATCCACTGTGATCTTAGCCTAAGAATTTTATAGATCCACCGTTGCCGTGCTAGTCCATTGTAACGACCGGCAACAGGTCTACGAAACAGGCTAGAACTAATTCCGTTGGTCAGCTAAGAGACTCTCGAGCGGGGAAGAATCGATACAGCGAAACGTTTCAGCGTTTAATCGGCAATTCCGCGGGCCCGTGGTCCGATCGATTAAACGCTTGGACAAAGAAACGATCAACCTTTACGACAACGAGATTACACAAATGGCCGGCGGCTTTCACGCTGATGAGCCTCGTCCGCGAAGGGAATCGCATGATCGAGCCCTAACGAGGGGCCACGGAGGAAAGAAATCTGCCGAATTCTCGCGTCACGGACCTTGAAGACGCTCCACAGCGAGTGAAGATCCTGTTCTTCTAGGGAGACCGACGATTCGGGAAACTACCCTAAAAGAAACTACCCCTATAAGGGATGCTGAGCGAAACGAGGCTTTGCTGGGTGATTTAGAATTTAATTTTCAGGAAATAATGTCCCGTACACGTGGCCTGGGAATTCGATAGTTGACAATTGTTATGAACAAAATGATTGGATGAGATTCTTGAAATTGCAAAAATGTTATTTTGCCTTCCGGGGGACTGACAAATAATTAATAAAATTGTCAGTGAATAACAGTGCCATTAACAGTATTACTTCGTCGGTCTACCTACAGGGTGTCAAAAATATATTCGAGTTCCTCGAGAGGTTCCCGAGGTCATGCGAAGTGACCTGGGGTCATTTGAGAAGACAGTAACTAATGGCAAAAAAGACAGATGTCCGATACCGTTATCGTTGATTTCCTATCGACAAACGGTTAATTGCATGTGAAATGCACGTGGGGTTCATCGTATCTCGCCGACTTGACAATTAATCTGGCCGAGTACTCGTACGGATTAGTCTATTTCTGGTTTGAACCCGGGTGCGATGCGCGCGATCAATATTTCCGTGAAAAATTTCAATCCGAGTGCTGGACATTAAATCTGGACGTTTTAAATTGGAATAACTTTTCTATAAATGAACCGGACCGCCTCGGTTTTACTGGGAAGCCGGGAGGACCGAGTTTATGGAGCCCCGGCCGAGTCGTTCGCGTAACAACTTGATTTATCGTTGAAATTTCAACGTCGACGAAGACAGAAGGAGGGCCGGGAAGACAGGCCGCGTGGTTGGATGGTTCCACTCTATCGGGGAACAGGGCCACGGACCCGTCATTCACGCGGCCAATCCTCCTTCGCCTCCTGTCAGACATCGTTCGATGACGCGAGATTGTTCGTCTTCCTCCGGCACGCTAATAGAAATCCACCGTGTCATATTTTATTGGTTCCCGTGAAAAATGAACACCGACGTGTCCGGGGTATCACCGCCGAGTTCTTCGGAGAGGTTCGCTTTCATTGTCTCGTCCTCTCCATAGGCGGAGTTACCTTTAGTTTTCCTCTTTCGATTTTTTAACCCTTTGCGGACGGAGTCATCCGACGAACGTGCGTCGCTGTGGACGAGAAGTATTGGTGCGCGCAGTTGAGGAAATTTGAACGTTGAACGTTTGCGTTATAATAACTAAAACTTGTTCTATTTGCGTTATAACTTTTATTCAAATTCAAAAAAATTTGTTTTCAAAAAAATGTTTTGTCGGTTATCTGCCGACATTCGCCCGCAAAGGGTTAAGTCTCACTGAATTGCGAGACTCGGCGAGGAAACGAGCAAAATTTGCATATTTTTAAAATTTGGAACATTCGAATAATGATAATAATTTCATTAAATTCAGAATCTGTCAATGGGTGTCATATCAAATCTGGACAAAAATATTTCACACGTATTTTTTAGCCATCACGAAGGGTGAAAACAGCCCTTGAAGTTGGGAAAAATCAGTGAAAATCGACAAGGGTTGTTTTCACCCTATTTGCACAAATTTTGCACACATCATTTTCTCAAGTCTCGCAATTTGGGGGGGCTGAGACCAAAAAATCTCTAAAAAATTTGTTCACCCCTACAACTAAGGACCACCCTAAGAGGGAGTTACCCTAACGACGCAAAGTAGGTACAGTGGATCCAAAAAGTATGTGAACACTAAATTTCATTACACAAGTGAAACGGTTAAACAATTGACGTCCGTCGCTAGTTTTCGAAACATTTTTGTCTATCACCGACACTGTCGCGTTGTTTATGGAAAACGATACAATTTCCTCCCATGTTTTCTGACATTTTCGTACACGCGGCGGAAAATCTCTAGAGCTCGTTCCAATTTCAATATAATACCAAGTGTCACTAACGTATAAATTTTCAGTTTCACGAATTTTATTGTGGTATCCGATAGTTTATCGGATGTTTACGAAATACGGCTCCTAGAAAAAAACATCCCCGATTTATTTTCAACGAACAAATTCGCTTGAACAAATAGATCCAGCACAGTCACTAGAATTTCTGTGAAACTATATGTATATTCGTATTCCAACATTTCCGAAAAAGTAGGTTGCAGTTTCGACTGTTAGAAGAGAAATAGAGAATAATAAAAGATAGTAAAAAATATTTATGGTTATTGGAGAAATCGTATAACGTATGCTGTGTGTTTTCGGTCGACTGATTTAGTTGCACGAGACGAGTCGTTTGTTCGAACACTATTAAAAAATAAAAATTTCCTTCGCAATTTATCATTGTCAATTGTCACATAATTGTCAAATAATCGTTTCACGTCCGCACGTTCGAACGTCCGTATACAAACCGTAGTCTCTCGACTTACGGACCCTGGTACTCACCCGTTGCCCCTCACGCCGGATTCGCCTCCCGGTCCGCTGCCGTTCTAACAAACAAAAAAACAAGTTTATTAAAAAACAAGCCTAGTAACAGTTCGAGGAAAACGAAACGGAGAACGCGCGTTCGCGCGAACGATGGCGCAGGCGTACGAAAAAATATTGTATACAGTCTTTGGAAACGCGTGGCCACGGGCTCGGAAGAGCTAAGACAGAGAGGCTGTGAGAAAAAAGGGCGATACAGGCGATCGATCCTCTCGACGATCGACCAGCCGAATTTTCATTGTAATCGCGTGAACGCTGCTCCCGTTTTCCCGTGGCCTCGCACGCACAATGCTTTGCCCCGTACACAAATCAGTCTCTTTTCGTCGACTTAAGGGTTAAGAGAAGCTCCGATGAAACGGAGTACCGAGCGCAGATCAGGGACTCGCGATGGAGGACGACGGGTTTCCGTTCGGCCCCCGTCCGAGAAACGAAGAGATCCTCGTCGTTTCCAGTCGCCTTGCCGACCCATTTGTTACGTGGGGCCAGAGTCGCCGGACCGCTCTGCCGTTCCCCCACTCTATCGTTCCCACACCCCTTCGCCACGCCCCAGTCACGCGACGCGTTTCGTCTCTCGGATGAGTTACAAAATCACGTGACCGGACCGTGACGAAAGCGCGATGCCCGTTCCCCCACTCTACCGTTCCCCCATGCGCCCACCACAGCCCGGTCACGTGACGCGTTTCGCCTCTGCGACGAGTCACAGCGTCACGTGATCCGCTAGTGGCGGAGAGTGGGGGGTAACTTTTTTCCGCCGATCCGGCGACTCCTGATCCAGTCGATCACCTGGATCAAGACCTTCTCTCGGCGCGGTCTTCGTTCGCTCTAGTAGCCTGTCGTTCCTCCGGTTTTTCACGAAGCACGCCGTTCCAGCCTGTGTCCAGAGCTGGACAGGGCCCGGATGAGCCAGCGATTCGACTGTGACATGACCTCTTCCCGCCGGCAGGTACTTACGTACGCCGTTTTTCTCGTCCGTTAATTGCCGCGGCCGGTTGTTCCCCGGAGTCGTTAATCAAGCGCCAGGGAGTTTGTTTTACGGTAACCAGCGCGGCGCGGTCGTCGAACGTCGATCCCCCGCAGGATTTATCGGAAAACGATCATCGTCTTGACGGCGGGGGCCGAACGTCTCTTTCCGCGCGGTCCTGTATGCGTGTGTGTGTATGTGTGTGTGTGTGTAATTGGTAACATCCCCTTTTGCCGCGGTGCTTGTTCCATCGGAATTGACATCGGTTTGTCCTCTGGCTCCGTTCTTCGTGGCAGGGTGATTTTTTTTCTCTGTAATTCTCGTGTCGGCGCGGCATGGCGCGGCGCGGTCCCTGAAGTTTTCGTGTCTCTCCTGTACCGTTATTTTCTTTTCTTGTTTCTCTCTCTCTCTCTCTCTCTCGCTCTCTTTCTCTGCGCTGAGCTCCTCCACTCGTTCATCTCTCTGTCCTCCTCGTTTTTTCTTTCTTTCGTTTTCTTGTTTTTCCGTTCGGGTTCATCTTCTTTTTTGTTTTGTGTACTCGCCTGCGCCTCCTCTCGTTTCTCTCTCGTTCGCCCGGCGTCGCACGGAGAAATGGAAGATTGGAGACAGTGTGTAACAGCCCGTATAAATATAATATCACGTACAATACTCGTAAATTCTGTCACGATAGAGATACAATATAAACTTACGGATAGCGTAACAAGTATTAAGTATTTAGAGTTAGAGCCGCAGGTATCTTCGTCCCATTATACGCCATCCTCTTCGTTCTCCGTCCATTGCCCCCTTAACCCCGACCCACCCACGTTTCTCTGTCTTCTTGAACCCACCCCCCACCCTTATCATTCTCACTCTCGCTCTCTCTCTCTCTCTCTCTCTCTCTCTCTCTCGTTCGTGCGAAACGGTCTCGCGGTACACGGGCCTTCGATTACCCACCCGAGAAGAAGCTTAGACAAACATCGGAGCATGGTCATTCGCGCATCAATGTGTCTTATATATTCGTTCGGTTCGTTTGCTTCTTTTTTTTTTTATTATTTTTGTTTGTGCCTGTTCTGTTTACGTTCAGTCACCGAGTGTGCGCCCGCGAGCGCGTCTGCCGGCACCGAGGACGCGTCTCGTCGCTCGATCGAGGCGCGAAATCATAATTTCGTCTCGAGGCCGCGTGGAAGTGGGTCTACACGAGGAATTTAGTCGAAAAGGACAATGTTTTCTTCGTTCTACGCTTCTGTTTCGAGAGAAACGAGTTTGAAGGTCCGTCGGGTTCGAGTGGCCTACCTGTCCCGCCATTTTGTGTCGTCAGATGCAGACTTGTCCCCACTCTACCCCCTCCACGAGTCCATTCTCCGGTGGCGAGCGTCACGGTCCGGTCACGTGACGTGACGCGGACGCCCAATTTGCGCGTCTGCGCCGGTAACTGCAGAGAGGGGGTAACCGTATTCCCCTCAATTTCCCCTATTACTTTCAAACTCGACTTTCTCGCAAACCAGGCGTCGAACGAACGAACATTTACTCCACATTTCCGACCTACGATTAGGACGTCTTCGTTTAGAATGATTTTCCGAAGGAAATGAAGATCCATGTTAGCTCGATCGTCAATTAGATCGATAAGAACACACGCGCAATTATCGCGGCTCTGTTTTCGCACAGCCGGACCAAACGCGAAATTAATATTCGACGATTCTGTGTTTTCGGAACGCACACCGGTAACGCGTAAATTAATTTCGGTGGCGTCTATTTAAATGCGTCAACGCCTCTGCAGGTCGCGAGGAAATTAAACCCACATCGCTAACAAATGACGTTTTACTTCGGCGGGAATCGCGCGCGCGAAATTTTCCAACGTTTTGCGACAAAATTCGAGACTGTTTATAGAGAATGTTTCAATCTCGCAATCGACCAGAAAACCGTTGAATTAAATGAAACGTTCAGTGCGCGACTATGGAAATCGTTTAAGAATTTAGATGTACTCTTCGTTACAGCTGTGCGTCGATTCGCACTGTCACGATGGCAAATTAGCATCACGATTGAAAAGTTGTTAATGTGTCTCGTTGAAATAATGCAAATGATAAACAAACTCCTAATATCTGCCTAATGGGTTTCATTAAAATAGTTGGGATAGTGCTATCCACACATTTGAACGAATAACGAAACAATAATATTATCATAAATAATAGCGAACTAGGGAAACGAGTCGTCCTCTGGCGCCGGTAAACGCACTCGCGTGCGTGTGAAGTATAACTGACTATATGTTACATATCTACGTGGAATAGCATCGCTTCGCGAGTATAATTCTGACAAGCGTTTACTTAACAACGAAAAATATCGTGTACTTATGCGCCGCTAACAAGTTGTCCGCTATCTATCGTTTAGGCCTTAATAACATACTTCCTTTAAATTCGCTTAAACGCTATGTGTACGCTATACGATCGTGCGAAGCCCTTACGGAGTCCGTGTTTTGCGACAACGGACGCGATTTGTGCCGTTCCAGTGCGTGGAACGGTCCCGAAAAAATAAAAACTGTTATGTTCGAGATTCCGTTTGAGACAGTTGTGGAGGACCCTTAATCCGAATAACTGTTCCGAAGATCCGAAATTTCAATTTGTTTTTCTCATTAAATCTTATTCTTTCTCAGCAAACTCGTCCGTTATAGCTTGTAATAAATTCGGTTTATAATAAATGTGATAAAATTCGGTTTACATGGTAATAAACAATGAATTAAACATTTTTCATTAAAAATATTTTATCGGTCATGTATGTGAAAACTTGACGCATAATTAACTAAAAACAGCTGCTCCGTTCGTTCAAACAATTTGTTGATTAACGCGTATAAATTTTTCTCAGCCACCCTGCGAGAAAGTGCACACTAACAGAAAGCTAGAACCGATTCAGAGGCGGCGCAGAGCTGGGAGAATAACAGTTACGGAATCGAAATGGCAACAGAAACGGATAACAGTCGCGGTTTTCGGTTCTTCGCGACAGTTAAGCGAAACGAACGTTCCCCATAACCGCTCGTAAGACCCGAAACGGTATATAATAACAGTTCCCAAGCCCGCCCTTCTCCCCGATGATATAAACAACTTACGAATGGAAAACCACACCGATGATATGAAAAACCGTGCGACAAAGATGGCCGCTCTGCCGAGACGCCGCGACGGGATTCGCGTCCATTGACGCGCGCGCGCATGATAATAAAGGAACATCGATATTGACTAATTATTAATATCATTGTTCGGCGATACTTTGGCAGAGACCACCCCAGTCTCGATCCCTGGCCTGCGAAGTTCGTTCGGCCATTTTGCGAACCACGAACCGCCATCTTATTCGCAATTTTTACCCAGCTTGTTCGCTGGCGTCGCGTCGCGGCGCCTCGACGAGACGTTCGAACGTTTAAGCGCCGGGATCGTGGTTCATCTGCGCTCCGGTGGTTCTGCGATCGAGGATCGAGGATCGATAATTGCCTCGCGATCATTGACTCTGAAACGCTATCGGCAGCAATCCCGAATTTGGATCGCGGTTATGCGCGAGCGACTAATTTACAAAATATAATTTGTAATTATCGTAATTACGCGTAAATATCTTTGTTTCACTCTGATATAGAAGTTCCGGCGCAGAAAATAAGAAACTTTCGTCACAGCCGCGATCCAACGATGATGATATGTGAAGTTGATAGAGTGGGGATGATGGCTCCTGCGTCCGCCATTTTCGCACGGTTTAGTATACGGGCCACTACGTTATTTCGTGTATAATATGGAATTATGATAGTGATATAAGTTATTCTGATCCCATGGTTTACGTGCAACCGCGTACGCTGTAGAACCAGCTCGTGGCAGACAGAGCTGAGACGAATGATTCGATAGATCACGCCTGGGCACTCGGTGCTCCGAGAGTCGATTACAATTGGCTACCCCCACCCGGCCGGCCAGCGTATTCCCCTCTCGCGCCGGCCGGGTGGGGGTAGCCGATTCTACGTCATCGACTCTCGGAGCACCAAGTGCCCGGGCATGCCATAGATGATATGATCGTTGAATTCGAAAGCGTATGAAGCTCGGCGAAACAAAATATTATAATCGTTATCATTATATTGATATAATTACACTGCGGATTTTATGCATTTGTGGCAACATTGAGTAGGTACAATTCAGGATAATTGACATACTAACTCTTGAACGACGGAGCAATTTTGCAACTGTACAATTGATGATGATTACATTTATTTAGCAATATTATAAACTTTAAGGTACTTTTTGTCGGCAGTCTTTCTGTTGTGTCTAATGTAACAGGTATCCATTGAATTTAATCGTTATGACGATACTAACACTGGGTCAAAACGGACCCGGGCATCGCAGTCGGAGGGTGAAAGGAATTTAAGAGTATCGATGCTTTAATTTTCGGCTCCTTGTCGTTCTAATCGACGCAAGTAATTATCATAAAGATCCGCAGTCCAATTGTTCATTTATTCTTAGACGAAACAACAATGATAAGTTTGACCACTAGCGAGCATCTCCAGTTTGTATTCTCGTGGCCTGCTGCGACGTATACTGCCGATCTGAATGAATGTAATTGCGCGTTTCGCTCGCCGTTGATCGATCCGCCATATTCCTGTCGAGCGCACGGAGCAAGACTTTCAATGTCATTCGGGACCATAAACACGCGACACGCCCGCGCGGCGGGGTGGGGAGGCGCGCGGTAATGATATTTCCTCCGGTCGCGCGTGGGCAAATGTACCTCCTCGCGGCCCGACACAAACCCGTCGAGTTCTCGCGCGGCCCGCTAAATTACACAGTTAATTCCGCGCATTTTTCCTCCCCAGCGCGAATTCAATGCGAAGTAATTAGGTTTCCATATCGCGAGCGCACCGCGAGAAATTGTAATCGACCCAATTACCCGGATTTCTGGGGAAACGGCACGCAGAATTCGATCACGCCCACAAAATTCCCCGCCATTCTCTCGCTACGGCGAATACCACTTTTCCTTTGTAACAACCGCAACGCGGGCGGGGCGGGAATTTTTTTTTTTTAAATTGCTTCGCCAGCCAGTCTACGGTTGGTCGAAACTGAGCGATGTTCGACTGGTTTTTCATTTACGATAAACGTAAACTTTGGACGATTCATCGAAAATCTAAACAAATTAATACATTATAACCAAACATTGAACTTTGGAGGGAAATTCACGATTCGTTTTGCAACCAGAATTTTCAACTTAAAACTCCCGATTAATTACCGTACGCGAATCTGGGTGTTTGTCGTCTGTTCGATTTTCAGAATTTCGTCAGGAACTACCGTTTTCCATTTTATTCTGTGATCATCGACTGACTCGACAGGTAATTTTTACGCGTTTTCACCGAATTTCGCGAGCATCTTTCCGCGTGCCTAATCACGGACCGAGGGTGAGACGTTTGCCCGTGACGATGATTAATCGCGAACGGAACGAAAGGACAACACGGGGAGGAGCTCCCGAGGATACGGCTGTCGGGTGTTTACGTATGCACGGGATGCGCGTCGTGTAACGTCGCGGAAAAGCTGGCTTTCCCCGTGGGCAAGCGGCTCCCAAGCAGAATAACGTGTCGCGTTTCCCTGCGCCTTTGAAAAATCACCAGTTTCGTGCTCTCTTCCGCAAAAAAAAAAGGAAAATAGAGCGAAATGGCCATTTTCCTCGAGGGAACATTGAACCAACACGACCCCGAAGAGATTATTTAGCCTCGCGCGAAAGAAGACACCGCGGTTCAGTCCATTGTTACGGTCGGTTTCAAATCATCAGGAAATTTTCAAGGGTTCTTCATCGAAATTATATTTTCTAGGTTCAACCATTCGGGAACTACAATCGAATTTGTATTCGAGGAATGCTCCGTGCTTCGAGGATTTCAATGGCGGACCTTGTAACGCGAAGCAAGCTGTAGACCAGAGCTTGGAAGCTGGAGAGTCGATGAATCGGCTACCCCCAACCTGCCGGCCGTCGCGAGAGGGGAATACGAGCTCGCCTTACTGGCGCGCGGTGGTGGGATAGCCCACGTGATCGACTCTCGGAGCAACCAGGCGTGCTTCAGTAAGTAGAGCTCGTACTCCCCTCTCGCGCTGACCGGGTGGGGGTAGCTGATTCTACGTCATAGAAGCACCCCCGACTTCCATCCGAAGGGGGCGTGCCTAAGAGCATTTACCCAACGCCCTTCACACTAAACCTACCACTTTATTATAAACCTTATTATATTTTTCATTTTGCAATTATTGAAATTATGAAGTCACTTACATGGAGATTGATTCGATAAATTTTTGTTTATTCATACGTATAAGCTGAAACATCTTAATCGCTTTTAGTACTTGGTAGGTTTAGTGTTAAACAAAAAAAAAAAGCAAGCATGCTCTAGACCTAGATAGTCTCTAATTCGCCATAAACGCTTAAATATATATATTTCGTGTAGAATCTTTATATTTGCATGGATATGTTGGACGATGATGTATGATTTTCATGGATATACGTCTGATATTTTAACGAGAGAGAGATTATTTTCGAATTTTGATGTAAATGATGGAATTCTCACGGTGAGCTTGTTCGTAACAAAATATTGAGAAAACGGTGAGAAATATCGAAAGGACGCGTGTGTTTTTACATTGTATTTACGTTTAAATATCAACGATTGCGATATCGAACGCGAGGCTGCAGAACGAGTGCGGCGCGTGCATAGTTAAACCGCGTAATAATACGTCCTTGATGTACCTACACTTCGCCGTGGAAAGCCCTTTGAGTAATCGACGACCGACAATCGGGAAATCAGCGCGGCGCGGCTCGCCGCGATTTGCATACGGCCGATGTAACAATGATTAACGCGAGCTCTGCGAAAATCTGCAGCGGCTCGGCGAGTCAATAACGCGTCGGTTGGAAGTGCTGCATCTTCATTATAAATCATTACGCTACGATTCCCGTTGCGATAGAGACAGGCGCCGCGAAAACTACGAAACCCTGGACGATCTCGGTTCGCACGGAACAAAGGTTTCGCCCGCGAGTAATGGATACATGCTGGCAGCGGAAACGCGACGGGTCCGAATGATCTCGAACGGAGACTTAAAACGACTACGATTACACACGCCGTGGATAAACTACGGGTAATCCGGCACTTTAATGCTCTATGTAAATGATGTATGATACGGTATAATGGACACTGAGTACGGCAAGGGAATATTTTACAAACTGTGTCGCGATTGGAGGACTCGAGATGTTCGATTCGGTCGGCGCACGTTGCCAGCGAGACGTGTTATTCATTCTTAAAAGCATTAGTCTTGGAAAAATCTACGAACAGATCTAGGAATTTTGTAAAAATAATTTCTCGTGCGTCGATCACGCAACCGGCAAATGAACCGTCGAATTAAGATAGAAATTTTCCGATAAAGAAGCATTTAGAAAGATAACTATGATAAAGTTAAAAAAAATAAATATGTTTCGTTATATCGATCGTAATATGTTAATAATAAATTTCCAGTGTTATTGGCGCTACGGTTCGATCAATTAAAAATCTGCAAAATTGTTTATTGGTTTTTAATTGATCGAACCGTAGCGCCAAGAACACTGGAAATTTATTATTAAAAAAAAATAAATTACGAAAAATCACGTTGCCACTTAATCGTGTCACAGTATCGACGTTGGTAAACGCTAGTAAGGATGAAATTTGTATAAATGAAATTTAATTAAATTTCTACGATTTTCATTTATGCCAACCTGATATATTGTATTTACTTAGATTATATTCGATTAGAAGCGATCGGGACAATGCGAGCATTGGAATTATCGGCGCGGGCCGACCGGATCCAACGAGATGGGGGAATGGTGGATGCAAGATGTCCGACGCGAACACCGGGAGCGCAGATGAGCAGCAAAATCGGTGCCCTCGATAATAGGTAGAGCGGCGATACAGGCGCGCGACTCGCTGAAGCAGCCGCGATTAGGTGTACGCCGCGAGCCGTGCTCGTGTAACGACGACGGTGGGCATTGTGCGCGGCTAATTGTGCTAGCTAGATAGACCCACAGGATGCGCAGAGGCTGATCCCCACGTTCGGCCGGAGGGTCGTCATCCCGCAACCGGCCGCGGTTTATTCTGCGAACGAGGTAACACGCGCACCGAATAAAACGCGGCTCAACCGCTCGTTAAATTTACACCGAACGCGCCGCCGATAAGCCGTTCTATGCAGCTTAACAATATAGCAGAGGCCAGATTCCGCGCGCGCGCTTGTTAAAGCTCGGCAGGTTCGTGCCCGCTCGTCCCTTGCGATGGAATCGCGATCAATTTCGGAAAACCTGCTCGCAGAAGCGTGTTTCGCGGATTCTGACACGCGGTCTCGCAGCTTCTCCGCGACAGAACATTCGGAAACGAAAGGCCAGCGTCCCAACAGCGTCGCCGGATCAACGCTGGTCCCCCACTCCGCCCTACCCCCTCCGCGAGTCACGTGACGCGCGCATCACTAACGCGGTAGAGAAGGGGTAACTGTACTCCCCTCAATTTTCCCTTTCTGGCGACACTGCTGGTCGACGGTGCGTAACAACGTATCATTATAATTTTTGTAAGTTTTTGTAAAGATAATTTTACGCAGGTTCTACTGGACTTGCACAATTGATATTCGTGGGCGTTAAACCGAAAATTATTCATCATTCGATAAGTGGTGGGGATGGTGAATTTTATTTCGTCTTTGATTATCTAATTTTTTTATTTAACAAGGAAGATTAATTGGCGAACGTATGAGTTCACGCGAGAGTCCGACAGCTGAATTGCATACGAAGCTAATAAAACGCGAATTGATCGTGCGCCAGGCTGCGATGGAGACTTTTACGGTGGCGGATAATGGGATTGTGCCATTGTAGCGAACGCCAGCGCAAGGGATTAACGGCGCCGAACGCTGCTTAAAAGCTCAGTCGTATACAATATTTCTATAAATCGCAGAAGACAATGTCCGGCAGCCGGATAACGGTCGGTTCTGATGCCGAACGGTGGTGCGGCGATGGCGCATTCGGAATCGTTTCAAATGATCCCGAGCAGCTTTCGTATCTGTCAAGTTAATGACGCGTAAGTTGCTTTACGCTCGCGGTGACGATTATCGAATGCGGCGCGGCGCTTCGACCAGCCACGATTACGCGTTCTCGTTGCTCGAATTAATTTCTCGTGGTTCGTTGAAGATTTCTGTAGCGCTGCGGGGATTCGTTGAATCAGTAACGAAACGGCAAATGCGGATTTTGCGAAAATTCTCACCTAGAGACTTCGATAGAGTTCTGGAAAATCGCATAATATATTTCCCATTTTACACGCGTGGTTTCAATATCGATGCGATATAGGAAGCGACGAATTTCATAAAATATTGTATACCACTAGAATCGTCGCGCGTTTAGTATTTCTGCTCACCTTCTCCCTCTCCCCCCGCCCCTCCTACGATATTATCAACCTTACCACTATAAAGCTTAATATGCTACCCGTTGCCGAATAGTTTTAGAATTCGATGAATTTTAGCGTCGCAAGCTAGAAAGAAGTTCGTTCGTAAAAAGCCGCTGAAAAAATTGGGGACTGCTAGCAGCCTGTTCGATTAGGTGTAAAAGTGATCTCCGAAATGTGTGCCGTATGCAGCGACTTCCATGAACGATCGTTGTCGGTCGCCGCCCGCCGCCGGAGTCGCCGGATCAACGTTTGCCTCCCCACTTCCCAAGACGATATTCCCCCACTCTCGGACGGCGAGCATCCCTGAGCTTCCGTCACGGACCGGTCACGTGACTCATCTGGTCAGAGCGGGGATAATCGCGTTCCCCTCGATTGCGAGTCTGGATCCGGCGACTCTACTCCGGCGTCTCGAATTACCAATCACCGTTTTATCTCCAAGGCAAATTACAAATTCACACCGTAACACCATAAAAAGCGAAATCTCTCCATAATGAACGGGGCGAGATCAAAACGGAACCGTTCTCATAAATAGATCCGTAGAATTATCCGAGCAGCGCCAGCCGGCGGATAAATTATTGCGCACCGACTCACCGACTCGTCGTTCGATTTTCGCCCGGGATTGTGTTCACCGGCTGATATTACGTCCTAAAAATGGCACACCCCGTTCCGATAGTGTTGCGATAAATATATTACGGCTCGCGGAAGGCCTGTAGAAAAGTCACCGTCGAAAAAGCTTGCTACAAATTGTGTACAAGAATCTCTGAAACAACGCTCGATAGAAAATACGGTCGCCGTGTACACTCCGCGACGATACCACGAAATTATTTAAAGGTTAGCGCACATTTAAAAAAAAAAAAATGGTTATCGTCTCCCGACTTGAATATCGTGGAAAAACTATTCAGCTGAATAAATACGGGAGGGACAGATCATTTTTCATCGGACAGAGATTCTGCACGGTCTCGTACAGCGTCCTATAGCGTGGTCGCGGAGTGTTGGATTCGAAGAACGATTACAAACATGCGCAGCTCGATCGATCGATCGATCGGCATCGTCGTATTTCGTTGCCGCTGGCGTCGAGCCGATGCCTGAGCTCGGTCGATCAAGCCGCGCGTCCAAAAGCTTACGGATCGCTACGAAAAAACGCCCGTGGGCCGAAAATCCCACGCTCGTACAAAACTAACGCACCGACCGGTGCGGTCTCCGCACGGTCTCCGCGTGGTTTCCGCGCGGTTCGACCGTCGCGGAGTCGAGAGCCCTCCAAGGATTGTCCACTCCAATTCCCGAGATAACGGGGCTTGGCGGCTCAACGCTTGCGGCTGCGCGCGATGTGGGTCGTCGGTGTGCAATAATCTCGCCTGTCGCCGCGCGCGCTCCAGGCGCATAAACGCCACCAAGTCGAACGTACTCCTTGGATAGGTGGAATATTAAAGAGGATTAGGGGATCACGGGATGCTCGATGCGCTCGGTGCGAGAGGCGCTGGGTCTCTCGGCATTTTCCCGCAGAGTCCCGCAGCAATTGAAAATTAAACCGACGCGGGTTGTCGCGGTCGACGTTAACGCTACGGAAAACTGATTAAACCGTTGTTATTGTCGAGACAATCGTCGCGTCGTGGTCGTCGTCGTCGTCGTCGGCCGTGGTTAAACTCGATTCCGCGAGAGGATTCCAACGGGAATCGCGCGAAGATTTTATCGCCGGGGAACGCATTATCCGGCATCCGAGCGCAATAAAACGCGTTTATCCGCGTCGCAACAGATGGTCGAAACTGTCGCCGATGAATATTTCACGGCGACCGTAGCGACGATACAACAGACGTTTTTCTCGTTCGACCAGTTCGAGGAATTTAGCGACTGTTTCGTGGAATTTTCACTAGGGGAAGCTCAACGAGAAGCTTCGCGCTACTCTCGATACTCTGAACTGTCGGTTCAACCGAAGTATCTACGTTTCATAAATTTCTTCGCTTTTCAGGTCCACGGATCTTGAGAGAACAATGCGAATTGAATATGTACAAGCGGTCGGACTTACTGGTTTCTATTTTCTAGGAGTCAGTTTGTTGAGATTTTGATTACTTCGATCGCGGTATAAACACGGAAACGTTCACACTTGTTTGATCATATCGAACATGGAAGTGTTCGGTACAATTTAAAAAAGGAAATAGAAATACTCCATACACAGTGCAAAGAGGACCAGAAAAAGATATTCTTTGGATTGGAATAACACAGACCAATGGAAAGACATAATAACTTGTGGAAGATCTCGAATCCTATGGAATTCTTTGCAAGAAAGATTTCGCTGGTTGTTGACACGGTGTTTGTACCGCCCGACACAGTATTCTCCGTACGCGATCGCGTCGCTCCGTTCATGCAACATATACTCCAGATTGTAAATTCCAATGTTCAACTTTCTCGGGAAATCGAGCACTTTCCAGGGAAAGTAGCCTAAACTATCCTTTCGAGGGAAAAAAGCCCCAAATTATATTTAAATCAACGGCAATGCTACAATGTATTTTGTTACTTTAAATCGACACTGCGACAAAGATTCAATCGCGGTGGAACATGTAGAACCAGAGATCACGCCTCGGGAGAATGCATAGTACATAAAACATTCGCCAATCCTGACATGCTTTTGCCTTTAATTTCCAACTTTTTTCCTCCTACCAATCCGGCTCACTGTGCGGCGACAGCCTAAATTACCAAGAGCGCACCACACATTACCTAACGGTACTTGTTCGAAAGTTCGAAAATGATGGCGTAAATTGATTCAGGACAGCTGTACGTTAATTCGGGCTCACAGCGCGCCATGTTGCGGGAGGGTCGACGCGATTGCAATCGGGCCGGTAGTGTCGGGCGTAGCAGTACTCCTCGCAGCGTAGCGGGAACGGTGGAAACTTAATCAAAAGCGGTGGCATTATTTTCACGGTGGCGGGCGGCGCGGCTAGCAACGACAACGTTGAACACCTCTACTCTCTCTCTCTCTCTCTCTCTCCCTCTCTCTCCCTCGGTTCCCCAAAAAGCAACTGGACACAACCATAGCGTCTGCGGTCGATGAAGCGACATCGGCCTTTCTCACTCTGTTCACGCTCTCGGTTCCGGCTGAAACACCGAAGAACCGCGAGCTACTACCGCGCACGAGAGACGTCGGCCTCGCCCGACGTCCCGACGATGATCACCAAAAGTGCCACGCGTTTCTCCCCCGGTTATCACACGAAAGCTTCTTACCCTAACGCTATACTCTTCGCCCCTTCAACCCCTATCCTCACCCCCGCCCGGTAAACATAGCTAAACGATTTTTTTTCTTTTCGTTACATTATTAATTGACACAAAACTACCGCGTAGGCTAATAGTATCGTTATCGTATCGTGTATATACGTGTTATTCATGTATATATATATATATATGTATGTGTGAATGCGAGAACGAGAGCTTCTTGCTCGTGTATAAGGTTTTGCGAATGCGTGGTCGCGTGTATATATTACCAGTTGGTGCGAGCGAGACGCGAGCCCCGCGCCGCGAACCGACAGACGTGCTAATTGATCCGTGATATGTGGTGATCGTGGAGATCACAGACACTCGAGACGCGTCGAGAGATCGATTCCGACTGCTGCACTCTGCTGGATCTTTCCGCTGTGGATCGGTGCACTTCCTGTTTATCGTCTCGTTTCTACTCGATGAACACATCTTGCTACTGTTTCATACAGTCTTCTCGGGACACCCTGTATACTCGGCGGTAGCATAATCTTTCTGGAAGAGTCTATTTCAACACCGTCACAAAAACGGACCGCACGCGCGTACGGTTACGTTGTCGATGGTAATATCAACGAGTTCGATCCTATAGCAACGTCAACCTGTGCCATAAGGATCTAAACGCGGGGCTTTGCTAGCGATACAAACGGAATTAGGCGAACCGTACCCGGCACTATACGTGTTCTGACCCTCCTGCCAGCCCTCCGATCCAGCATAGTGGGTATTGTTTCTGTGATTTAGTACTATTGGGATTCAGACTCTTCGCATACGAGCGACCGTAATCGTTCGAGTGTTGCGTACCGGGCGTTGTCCTTTGTATTAATTTGCATACGAAGCGATGGGCTCGTATTGATTTAGAGAGTGCCAGTACATTGTCGTTCATTGTCGAACTTTCGCCCCGGACATTTGTCGCCAATTTTTGCACCGAATTAGCAGATCTTTTCTCGTTCAAGATGGAAGTTTAAGTACGTTCGATGGAATTTTAAGACAGCCGCAATGGCCGAACTTCCACTTTGGAACCTAGAGATTTTTCACGATATTGTGTCTAATATTGTTCATTTTGTCGAGAAAACCCCAAATGTCGAAATCCCAACCTGCGGAGTTCACTCGTTGAAATGTTATGCGCGTCTAAAGTTCATGAATTTTCGCTGTTTTTGACACGTGCGGGTGCCGCCATATTAGTAAGTAGGGAGCAGTTGCGTGTAGGTGACTGAGTGCCGTCGCTAGGTGGCACCACTGTATTGGGAATTCGAATTCCTAGTTTTCCTGAGTTAGTTCCGGTTAGATTGTGACGCGATTTTATAATTGGAAGTATGAAAAATTTCGATATCTTGATTATGTGGGTAAATGAACGTTATCGGCATTGCCGAGTTGTCTGATATGGTGGTGTGGGGAATTTCTTTAAATTAAACTTTGCAATAATTAAATATAACTTTCCCTTCACAACTTATAAATTTTTAATTTAATTTTTTTATTTGAATTTGAGTTATTTATCTATTGTATAAATAAATTAACTTTAAATGAAAATCAACAGATCTTATGTTAACTCAATGAAGGTTTAATAAAGACTGTTATTTACAAACGAAAATCGTTGATATGAACAATTAATGAATGAATTAATATTTACAATGATTAATACGATGATGTCGGTAAACTAGAAAATGTACAATGTTGATAAATGAGAAATCTTCATTATCGACAATCGCCACAGTGGCGCGCTAGTGCTGCCACCTAGCGTCGCCACCCAGTCAACTACACGCAACAATATGGCGGCGTCCTCGCCTGTCCAAAACAGTAAAAATTAATGAACTTTAGAGGCTCGTAACTTTTTAACGAGTGAACTCCGCGGGTTGGGACTTCGGTATTTGGAGTTTCCTCGACAAAATGAACGGGATCAGACGTAACAAAGTGAAGAATCTCTGGGTTCCCAAGCAGAAGTTTAATCATGATTACAACAGCCCCGATAGATCCCCTCAGGGCACCGTTGCCCCAGTCGTGGCAACACCGTCCCCACCATAGCTCTCGCTGTCCCCTCCCAATAAGCGTCGTTAGCAAGCGTGCTAAGGAGAGGTGGTGGGGGAAGTGAGTAGTTGACAACGTCATCCCGACAACGCTGCTAATGGATATTCCGGCGTAACAAAGTTCACGATGAAGCTACAGACAGCGAAAAGTCGTTCGAGAAACTGAGCTTCTGGAATTTCCGCAGAATTTTCCCAAACATTACTTCCAAGATATTCAAAATATTATTGCAGGTAATGTCACCACTTGTTTCGGAGGGAGTTTCGAAAATTCCCTCTGCATGGGAATGTACACGAGCAATTCGGAAGATTGGGACGATGTTCTTCGTAGTCCCAAACTCCGCCGGAGAGGTCTCGGGCCATCTGATCCTGATGTTCGCTGGAGCCCCGGTCGTAAAGAAAGCTCGCAGCAGGGTGCAGTCGTCGGAAAAGTTTCGAACGAATCTCTGTCTTGTTTTGCAACTCCGCCGGTCCGCGACGGACGGGTGGGTCTGCTTGTGCTACCACCTGAGAGACGGCATTCCCTGTCAGCGTCTCGCGAGAGAAGACGTTATTACTTCTTTAACGAGCCCGAGGCCGCTCGGAATATTTCAACGCAGTCTCTCTCTCCCAGCTATTCATCGACCCCCCGGGAGGCTTCTCTTTCGAAGAGATGGCCGCGCTAATCTGCATAACGACGCGACGCCATGGACTCGGAAGCTCGAAGACGATCCTCCGTGTGGATCGCGGATCCTGGACCGGAAGTGTTCGAGTGTGCACGAAGACGCTCGCGTCCGCGCGGAACGATACAATTCTCCCTCCGTAACGTCCCCGCCGAGACGACGGGGAATACAGTAGTGCACGCTTAAGTGTCCGCCGTTGTCCCCCCAATTTAACAATTGGATCTTCGGCCGATTTTGATCCCTTTTCCTGCGGTGGAATTCGCGAGAGCCACCTTCCCCGCTTAAGTGTCCGCCGCTGTCCCCCAATCTAAAAAAATGTACGCGTCCCCTTTCCACTCGTCCCCACTTAAGTGTCCACCGCCGTCTCCCAATGTTAAAAAATTGGACCTTGAGCCGATACGCGTCCCCTCTCCACTCGTCCCCACTTAAGTGTCCACCGCAATCACCCGAATTTCAAAAAAAAGATTGGACCTTGGACCGACCTCATCGACACGCGTTCACTTTCCTTCTTTCAGCTGAATTCGCACCGCCCCGCATAAGTTTCCGCGCTCGGTCCCCACTGCGGTTTCCACTTTACGCGCTACTGTAGTCGCCGTTCGAATTGCGCGATGCTAATCAAGAACGTCGGGGTCTTCTTTCTACGGCGCCTTGCAGGCGAGCGTTCGCAACTGTATCGTTCGGCGTGCACGAGCTGCTTCGGTGTGTTTGTGGGTAATTGTGTCCGCGGTTGGACCACGAGAGACGGCTAACAATGTGTTAGACACAACGACACCGTGATAATATACATACACAATATAACCATGACCGTTTATAATCGCACAATATACACAGTTAACGCCCCCCCCCCACCCTCCCCCGTCCGCGAACCTGTAGCCTTCGCTTCTTCGCCTGGTCGCTCTCTTTCAGAGGTTCGTGTTTATTTTATTTTACTTTTTTCTTTTTAAATTCGTTTCGTATAAAAGTGAGAAATGGTACACAATTGGTCTGAATCTCGAGGCGTCAGGGGATAATGGCGGCGTTCTCCTTTCCCCGGAGAACGAAACGACTCCCTTCCGGATATCCGACCGCGAATAATTCAACGGGGAGCCGTGATTGATTTACAGCTCGACGCGAGTCTCCCGAGAAAGGAGGAGCGCAGATTCTCCGATTCGGAACGCTGGTAAATATAGTCGATGGCGCGACTCGACATTTTACACGGAGCTCGATCGCTCTTTCTTTTTTATTCGTTTCAGCGATCGCGCGCTTCTGTCCCTTATTCGATTCGAATTATCGCGAATATTTCCCGTCCTCTTGGATCACGAGTTCTTAATGCGGAATAAAAATGTTCTATCTGAATCGCAACGAACTGACGTAGAAATTTATTTCTTTCACAATAATAAAATTTTAACGCTTCGCAGTTATTTTTGAACAGTTCGAATATGATACTGAAAATCATTTCTAATTCTACAGAAAATCTACTTTATTTTCCATATCGAACTTGAAAGACACTTAACACATTCACTGCCACAATCTCGTAGTGTTCTTTTTTTTAAGTACTGTAAATCCATTTTATTACTATATTTGCAACTAAATGTTATTATATTTTGTGAAAATCCATGTGTTTTCCTTAAAATCATGGCGCCCAGGGCAAAACGCTCTAAATTTGGCTGGCAGCGAACGCGTCAACCGTTTGCACTCTTATGTCATGTTCAAACCAACATCAAAATAATAAAAATTGTTAAAAATAAGTAGCGGTAAAGGAACTGTCCTTTAAAGGAAATTTCAAATAAAAACAGTTGAGAGCTGCCGATAGCAAAATTGAGAAATAATTTAGAGTGCAAAGGATTAATGTTGTAAAATTAACCCTCCAATCAAATATCGAAGAGAGATAAATCAATTTGGTGAAATTGGCCGACGAGAAATATTTGCATAAATATTCGAGCAGTCCAGGAGCGAGAGCGTCGCCGAAGATCGTCTCGGTTTAAGATCTCCCACGCGGTCTAATTCAATTACTCGAAGTCCCCTGGCAGCTCGTTGGGACGCGGCACATTATCGCAGTCGCCTTTGTCGTAACAAAAGATGCATCTGCCAGAAGTTTCTTTCCGCAAGTCTTTTTCCATGACCGGTACGTGGTCGCTAGAGATTCTACGTGCTAACGGGATCTCGTTGAATTCCACGTAGGCAACACTGTGGACGCTAGCGGCGCAGCGTCCCGCGAAATCTCGAACCATTCATGGTATTCTCTGGAGCCGAGCCAGTTCCCGTAAAAAAGTTCCCGAGAGGAGCCCGTAGAGCTATACGCTGCGCGCAGCTCAATCTCCACGACGTTTACAATTGCGCTCCTTTATTGTTCGCCGTTGCTAGACTTCATTTAATTTCTCGAAACGCGAGCTGAATTAGACTATTCCATTGGCCTAATTTTATTTCTCCAGTTTGCCGTTTTGCGTGCCGTTCTCATTACAGCCGTTCCTGTTATAGCTGTTGAAATTCTGCGGAAAGAACTGCGACTCGCGATTACCGTGAAAATGGTCGGTTGCTCATCGAGTGTAAAGAACGGTGGAAAATTACAACATCGTCCCAGGACTTCTTTCTCTCTTTTAGCATTTTTCTTCGTTCACGTTTTATTAAGTTAAACGTAACTCCAACTTAAAGTTCTCCCTGTTTCTCTCTCGAGGCGTCGCCTTCTTTAACAAGGCGGTCGCATATTTTCTTCGGGAACAGTGTAAATTAAAAGTTATCCGTCGTGGAATTCCCAATTTACCGAATGTCCCCGGAATTTCTTTCCATTCGTAGTTTGTTTTTTACTTAGATCGTGGAGAAGCACGTATTCGCATCTTACGTTCTTCATCCCTTCTCCGTAAAATCGTTTTCTTTAACTTTTGCAGTCGCCGCGAGAATTCACGATCGAATAAGGGACCGGAGTGCAATTTATCGCATTTTATTTATTCGAACTGTGCAGAGTGTTTATTTCCGACAAGTTCAGCAGGCCAAATATCTGTACCGATAGCGCGTCGGAAAATCCGAGCACTCAATTTTGTTTGGATATAAAAGACTCTTCGATTCAACGGCTCTATTTTAATCCACCTCGCGTACCATTTTCATTTTTATCAGGCGTTCGGCAGTAACCGTCGGAGATCAAATATAATTTAATCGATCCGAGAATACGTGTTTTAAAAAGAGACTATTTTTATTAACCCCTCGCGCAACGGTTTACTTCGTTGCTAATTTTCTACAAGAAAACGAAAATTTATATTCCAACATAAAGAATTTAATATAAAAATTACTTCGACATACATCGAACTCTCGTTGATATTTTATCGAACAACCGATCGAGTATTCTTGAGCAATAGTGTATCAGGTTGTTCCACATAGAGTGTTCGACTTTCAACAGTAATTATGTAGTATTATTGAATAGTATTAATAAAGAAATTAGTTACTTGCGAATAAAATAGGAATCCGATATTCTGGCGTTGCATAAATACAACGTTCCTAATTCAGAAAAATATAATTAACCCTCCAAGCACGCCATCTATAATTGCGTCATTCGCCCCAGAGCCCTCGAAACTGACCGGAACCCTAAATAATAAACCCGCAGCTCGCATAACATTTGCATTCCGAAAATTGGACGACGTGCAACAACCTAATAATTCCGCATAGAATTCCAGATAGAGGGGTTGTTCCCATTCACCGGATGGAGAACGCCAGCCATGTCGAGCCGCTTCAACCCGCTGACCCCGAGCGACGCTTTGAAAAAACGAGCACCACGACAATTCTGCCGACTTTTTTGCTGTTATTGACATCGCCGGTGGTATGCGCCCCTAATGTCAGAGCCGCCCGGCACGTTCCGCCAATTACGAGAACAATCGATCGGCCGACCGAGCCTGATACGTGTGCTTCGGGCCCGACCAATTAAAGGGACACTGTCGCGTAAGCGCCGCAAAACTTAACAATTTCCCGAAATTTTTTCTCAAACCTTTAGAATATTTTCCATCTTTTTCCCTCGTAATCGATTCAGCTACTCTCTCGTACTACGGAAGAATTTTTTTTAATACAGCTTTAATTACTCGTTTCTTGATTTTATCCCTCGCCGACGAACATGCGATTTTTGAGAATTTTTTTCAGCATAACCATTGGACGTACGGGACTATACCTTTTGGGGGTGGAAGCAGGTAGTCTTGAAGTACGAGGGTTATTTTTTTTGGTTCGATTCTTCTCATTATTTATCGTATAATACTTCGGACAAAGCTCATTAATTTCCTTAGGCACAGGACCTAAAATTTATATTTGATTTTTTGTTTCTAACATTTTAGACTACACCTTTTGGGGGTGGAAGCAGGTAGTCTTGAAGTACGAGGGTTATTTTTTTGGTTCGATTCTTCTCATTATTTATCGTATAACACTTCGGACAAAGCTCATTAATTTCCTCAGGGACTGGACCTAACATTTATATTTGATTTTTTGTTCCCAATATATTTTTCAACGATAGAAATTTAATTATATAAAATCGGCTGAAAAAAGTTGTCCTTCGAACCCTAGAGCTTCTCGAACTTCTCCCAAAATTTCTCATTAATACGAAGCATCTGACTCGAAGGGAATCGCGTACTTCTTCGATACAACACGAGAACGTTTCTTTCGCAATAAGATTCTACTTTTGCACTAACGTTTGCACTGCCGAAGCAGTGTTAAACTGGCTTGTACTTCAATGTTTTTACATCCCCGCAAGTCCCGTTATGTCGAACAGTTAGCTCAAAAAGAATTCTGAAAAATCTCTTTCCACTCTCGTTACACGAGAATCCCCTGTCAGGTGAAACACGCCGTTCCTGGTCAGACCCGAGCCTCCACGTTTCCGCGATCGTGCCGCTACTGCCTGGAACCCGTTCGCCGGATTGCGAGCAACGCGCAACCCCGTCTTTGTCCCTAATATACTAACACCGATCTACACACGATAATTAATTGCTAGCCTATGCTTTAGAGTATTATACGCCTGCGAAGTCTTTAGATACGGAAGCATATACTTTGGACGTGTGTACGACGCGACTGTTTTCTGTTACGTCTGTTTCCAATGTGTGTAGCCGTGTTCTCGCCAGGCTGCTGATATCATGGCGCAGATTCCACGTGTTCACTGCCTCGTCAACCGTATTTTACGACGGAGCTGTTTCTCCAGTGTTAACAATTAATTTCCGCGATGGGATATAGAGCTTGTTCATTACGCGTGGGCATATAAAAAGCGGTGAAAATTTTATCGACAGCATAAATCATAACCTCTCGTTTAGCGAAATATTTTACTCGATTTCTCGGGGATCAACACGCGTTAATACATTTTTATAATTTTCACTTTTACATAAATTGAATGATATTGGCGCTAGGTTCGATCAGCGTGAATTCTGATATGTTGAAATTGTAAGATTTCAATACTTGTTTCTTTATAAAATTCGGTATGATGTTTTTAGACCTGCATTTCAATAAAAAAAAATTATATTATCCTAATACGATCGATAACTCAAATGAAAAATTTCATTATGAATGGCGAAACACCCAGCAATAATTTTTACACGTCTATTGCAAGAAGATTTGGAAGTGAATCAACTCAATTACTGGTCTAAGACAAACTCATCGCTCGTTAAGATAAGTAATAGAAAATTTTTTTTATTGAAATGCAGTTCTAAAAACATCATACCCAATTTTAAAAGAAAAAAGTATTGAACTCTTAAAATTTCAACAGAATTTACCAGTAACATTGATCCTAGCACCGATATCATTCAATTTATGTTATTCTAATACGATCGATAATTCAAATCAAAAATTTCACTTTTACAGTTTATTTTCGTTGCTCGCTGTTGTTCGCAAAAACGTGCAAATATTTTCCAGCCACTAGTCCCGAGTCCGATAAAAAGTTTCATATAGAAGAAAATTGAAAAACATATGAAATAAAATTGACGAGAGTCGTATAGACTCATCCAGATGCGCGACGATCGTCAAAAGCATTCTCCTCGCGATGCCTGAAGATAGTCGAATTAATTTGAAACGCTTTGTTGTTCCGAATCGCAGCGTAGCCGGCGGCGTGATATTCGGAGAATCCCCGAGTCTCGGAATTGTTCTCGCATCTCGCGAAGGAGTTGAATTTAATAAAACGTTTTAATCGGGCAAGCGTAGCGGAGGAAACGTTGGCGGTGCACGTGTTCGGTTGCTTCTCCCTTCCCCGATCGAAAGACGCTTTTCCAGCAACGAACAAACCTTCTTTCCGATTGCGCGATTGCAGTTTATCAATCTCGATGGAAATCATGCGAACAGGATATTTATTGCAATTGAGATTTTCATTCAATATGCGAGCACAAAGAAAACGGTTATTAACACGTTTCAATGGAACGTAAATAAAAACGTAGCGTCTCCTTTTAAGAGCAATATTTAAAGAACGGAAATTCCGCGCGCGCGGTTTCACGATATTTTCATTAAAACATTCCGCGAAGCGTGCATGTGGACACGCGGGCACCCGGTCGAATTGGATCGAACAAACACTATTCGGTTCGCATAGATCAAACGGACACGCATAGGCGGATACATGCGTAGTTAGCCTTTAGAACGAATGGACACGCCGAACAAATAACTCCCAACGCGAGAAATTATCTTGAAAATTATTCAAATGAAACGTCGATGATTATTCGATAATCTGCAAAATTGTTTATTGATTTTTTAATTGATCGAACCGTAGCGCCAATAACACTGGAAATTTATCGGCAACAATGTTTAATAAAAAGAAAAGGTGATGACAAGGCTGCCGCCGGTTGAAATTTCGAGTTGTCGACAGTGCGAGGACGCGCGAATGAGCATCAGCGGCCCGGCGGTTATGTAATGTTGTCCAGCCCACCTGTAAGGTACCTTAAGAAATATCTATCGCTGTAGTGTCTTAGCCTTTAAGCCTTTCGTATGTACGTGTTAGGAAAAATTCGTTCGACCGTTCTCCGACGGTGAAAACCGGTCGGAAAATAATAATTACAGCTGGACAGTCCGCCGCGCGTCACGGAACAGACGCGAATCGAACCCGGAGAAGCTTTAGCACCCGGTGTATGCGTGTGTTTGCGGAGGGGAAAATTCGTGGCGCGACGAAAATTCTCGGACAAAATCGTAATATTTCCCCGTTCCGTCTAATGTTTTCAATTTGTACCATTTACCAACAGTTCCGACATCTTTGCCGTTTGTAAATTGTACGAACAAACTATCGTTGATGTTGTGATCGTGTTGTCCAGCGAACAAACATATCTGAATTTTATCGTCGAATTTCAGTCTAGCGAATTCTCGCTGCGAACCGACACGCTGGAGAAGGAACAACGCCGATCGAATCGAACCGGTGGTAGCGCGACGGAACAGAAACTCGTATGCGGTCGGTGTGTGCTCTCTGCAAGACGGTATCCCCGTTTCTCCCTTGTGTCGCGCGAGTGTCTATACATATCGTGTGCGTGCGTTTATACGTGCACATATGCATACATAATGTGTACATAATATACAGGCTGGTCCACGTAAAAGTAGCCGGCTAAACGTGTCCTTCGGCTGTCACGAAAAAAGATTTTGCACATCGACAAACCAACACACCGCCCGGAGAACATCTTCGCGCCAAAGTCATTCTGTCGACCTCCTCCGCTCGCAGATATTCCTTTCAGCGTACAAGGAATGAGACACACCCGCGCAAATTGAATATTTATTTATTCCGATAATTAATTGATTTCTATTCTGTTTTGTCGATCGTGAATAATGTATAATGAATCAATTAATGATCTCGGCGCTACAGGTTCGATTCATGGATCTATGGATCGAACCTGTAACGCTGAAATCATTAATTGATTCATTATTAATTGATTTCTGTCGACGCGATCGGGGGGAGACGTTCGCGCGGCTACGTTCGGCTGGACCGCCCTATACATGTATATGCATACATACACGTGTGTGTAGATGCGCCCGACGGCGTATCAGTTCGATTACGGAACTATTGCGGACATATCGTGTTATGCCGAACGGTTATCGGTACCCGGAACGCGATCGATCGTTTCGAGATTACGAAATGGTATGCACGTCCGAGGACGAGTACGAGGAAAATCTTAGCACGTGAACTACTCGGCGCGTTTCCGGCGATTCGACGAACGAGCCTGTTCGAATCCTGGAGCCGGGGGGAGGGGGGCACGTCCCGTCGACGACGTCGGATTCTGTCCGCTCGATCGGTTCCAGGACTGCTGTCGCGCGACTGCCAATGAGGATTCGGGGCGAATGGAACGCCGCCTGCCACTCCTCTCCACCTGTTGTGCGAGCGACGACTTGACTCGTCTCGAGTCGCTGGAGATTCGTTTCTCCTCGACGCTGGGTTTTCACGTGGCATGAAAGAATGATTATTCGAGTCATGGTCATTCAAGGTCGTGAACGTGAGACGAGGCTGCGAAATACAAATCGCGAACGCTCGTGGAATGGAATACTCCTGGAATTTGCGAGAGGGTAAACGTTATTTGCAAATAGGTGGCAAAATTATTCACAATCTCAATAAATGGAAAAGATTAGAATCCGTCAGAATGACGGGTTCCATAAACAGAATGTTAAGGTGGATGTATACCGTCCGTTGGGGCACAGGACGATTCAGTTCGGCTACGACTTTGCCCTACCGAAGGTCATTTCAGTGACCATAGTGATGCAAGGTCATTGAAGGTCGCTGCCGTGAAAATGGATGCGGAATAGAAATCGCGAACGTGAGACGAGGCTGCGAAATAGAAATCGCGAACGCTCGTGGAATGGAATACTCCTGGATTTTGCGAGAGGGTGAACGTTATTTGCAAATAGGTGGCAAAACTATTCGCAATCTCAATAAATCGAAAAAATTAGAATCCGTCAGAATGACGGGTTCCACAAACAGAATGTTAAGGTGGATGTATACCGTCCGTTGGGGCACAGGACGATTCAGTTCGGCTACGATTTTACCCTACCGAAGGTCATTTCAGTGACCATAGTGATGCAAGGTCATTGAAGGTCGCTGCCATGAAAATGGATGCGGAACAGAAATCGCGAAAGCTCGTGGAACGGAATATTCCTGGAATTTGCGAGAGGGTGAACGTTATTTGCAAAAAAAAGTTGGCGAAAATGTTCGCAATCTCGATAAATCGAGTAATTTGGGATCCGTCGATAAATGGCGTGTTCCGCACACCCAGCGTAGAGGTGTCTGCACGGTCCTCCGCAGTCGACAGAGTTAATCAAGAATTCGCGCTCGTTCACGGTGCGCCCGACGGGAAGCTCTGTTTTCTCGTTCGACGATCCTCTCTCCGCTTCCCATTAGCGATATTTTTGACGAGTGATCTGGACGGTTTACAGTGTACAGGAGATCCGTGTATACTGTCTGCTCGGTCACTAGGTATTCTACGCGTGTCAAAAGGACGACCGTTCTCAAAATATGATTCCCGGTGTCTAGAAAAGGGTGCGCTAATTCGGGTTCCCGTCTAAAAGGTTACCGTAATTGACAATGCTTTAGGAAGCGTCTCAAAAGGACTAGAAGTACATCGTGGTGTCAGAGTCGCCAGTTTGAGCATCCCCACTCCAACCTTCCGCCAACGTATTCCCCTGATCTGGCGACACTAATCAGCGGATCAGGGGTGTCTGCCGTTCCCCCTCCAAGGTCTGGTCACGTGTTCCCACCGGTAATGGCAGAGAGAGAGGGGGTAACTGTATTCCCCTCGAGTCCCCCTGACTCCGACTCCATCCTTCCCCTTCCACGACCCTATACCACGTGACGCGTTTCGTCGTGCATGCGTCGCACTGTCACATGACCAATCCGTTAAAGGGAGGGGGTAACCTCTTCCCCTCGATTCGCGCCCCCTCTCCTGATCTGGCGACTCTGCGCGGTGTGTCGTGGGGGAGATCATGCCTCGGGGAACACGCTCGCGGCTCCAGGATTTCGCAGGCGACTACGTTCACGGCTGTCCCAACTCGCCGGAACTAATCTCTATCATCCTATCAGCCTATAATAGCGTGAACTAGTCTACGAGTACTACAAGATGCGCGACAACGTGATCGTTAATCTCGTCGTTCCCCTATGCTCGTGCGACTATCGTCGAGATCAACTCGCAGGAAGAGACGAAAATCGAGAAATGTGTGAGCGGTGCCGTCCCCCGGTTCATCGGATCGTCGATCGGACGCCAGTCCCGCGGTAAGCTTCGCGAATAAATTGTCGCGAGACGACAGAGTGACACGACCGCTTGTTCGTTTCGAGGTGTGCGTGTCGTTCGCGACCCGTTTTAGGCCGAAATCCTTTTCCCCGTTTGTTCTGCGGTCTCGCGGAGAACCTAGTAGAATCTAGAGGAATATTGTCCATGATCAGTGGAAGAGCGGCGCGTGGTTCGCGCGTCGCCTTTCCGCGGGACACTTTCCTCGAGGCGGGACGCGTCCTTCGAATCCGTTTCGCGCTCCCGTCGATTCGCGATATTCCGCGACTATACGTCCACGTGTCAGGAAGAAAAGAGTATCTCTAAATTGACATAGTCCCGAGGGAACACGCTCGGACATGCAGCTCCCTCTTCGAAGATCTACAAAAAGGTTCGGTTCGATGCCCTTCGGAGCGAGGGACATCGAGAGCGTTTAAATATAATAGTAAAAAGGACTGGTACAAAGTGGCCGGACTGCGGACTTTCGCGCGCGTCCCTTTCACGGGCGTTTACAGCGAAATTAGATTAAATTTGGCATAAAGTGTGCAGGTGATCCTCGAGTAACGTCAGAGTGACGATCGTTACATCGTTAAATGAACGTTTTCATTTAGACTGTTCCGTTTGACCGAACCTGCAGAGTTCCAAGATTCAGACTTCTCTCCCCACTATATCGCCACGGCCCGGTCACGTGACGAGGTTCGTCTCGTGCACGCGTCACGATGTCACGTGACCAATCGGGAGGGGCTATTGGCGACTCTCCTACTGCGGTGAAACTAGGCTCGAGCACAATATCAAACGAATATAACTTGTTAAATATATTCCGCGATATACGAGCACAATACGTTTCCGTTCCGCGACACGTTGCACAGCCCCGGACCAAATTGCCACTTCCCTCGGCTCGTATTTTTGTATGCATTTGCATATCTATGCGCCGCGTTATTGGAAATCGCTGTCCCCGTTGTGCAAGCATCGGCTGCGGCCGTCGAGACGCGTTGTACACACCGATCATCGCGGAATCGAACAAGCGATCGGCGAAAAGAAATTTTTCTACAAAAATGATTATCTTAAATAATAATTGCGATAAAATATTCGTAACGTCCGAAACGATTTTCGAGAATTTCCGAGAAAAAGTAGATTTCGCGACAGACGTCCCGCTCTTGGTTTTCATTAATATGCTTTCACCTCGAGCACCCGATTACCCGGAAGATCGCCTGCACAAAGGATCCTTCTGCCGTGTCCTCGGGCACTTTCTAACCGGCATAAACGTGCAAAGCTCCGCAGTCCGGCGATATAACTTTCAGCGATCAATGTTCACGGTGTATCTCCACGCTGAGCCCTCCACTACCTTTTGTCTCCTCCACGTTGTGCGAGCTTTTCTCCTCCCAGGCAGGAGATTGTTTCTATTTTCTTTTTTGCTTTTTTGTTGTTGTTGTTTCGATGTGCACGATGAACGAGACTCTCCGGAGCCGTGCCTGCGCGATTCTGTCTCGCTTCCGTCTCGCGTCCCCTGACTCGTCCATAGCTGTAGAGAGGCTTTCGAAATGTAAACTCGCGGTTTGTGCTACTCGCGCGGCGTCTAAACACCACGCGGATAATTCGGAAGAGATACATATTACGCTCGTCTCTTGAGTCTTAACGTTAACGGCGGACGTGCGCGATTGGAAGCGGTTCCCGATTGCGTACGCGGTGATCGTTTGCGGTTAGGTTCGTTGTTCCGGCGCGGAGTCGCCAGATTCAAACTGATCCCCGCTTCCCAAGCGTCCTCCCCACCACGGCCCGGTCACGTGATGCGTTCCGTACCTGTCGAGCACGTGTCACGCGACCAATCCGCCACTGGCAGAGAGGGGGTAATCGTTTCCCCTCGGTTCCAGTGTATTCCCCTGATCTGGCGACTCTGCTGGGGAGAAACGGATACTCGGAAGCCATTTTTCCTATCCGCCTCGGTTAATCTCTGAATTCTTTCTTCTCCGACGTGTTCCGCATGCGAAACCTTCAGTGATCGAGTCTCTCTTCGGGAACGTTAATTGACCGAACGATACCACGCCCCCACGGCGCTGGTCGTTGTCAGACCGCGCAGGCACACGGCCGTCGATAATACTAACCTTAAAGCGTATCGATTATTAAAGCACCATCTAAGTAGTTCTAGGATCTATGAATTAAACAAGCCTCGTTTAGTAGACGGCGCGGTAACGGCGGCGGCCGGGGTGTCCGTAGGTACGCCGCCGTCGAAATTAACCCTAGCAGGTTCTCGAAATCGATCGTCGTCGATCGCGACTACCGATCGATGCTTGATCGTGCGTTCTCTCGCCACTCCTCTCGTTCGCCATCCTTCGATGGCGGAACACCATCCGCGAGTATATTGCTTGGCTGAGCGTCGGCGACGCTGCACTTGTTGAATTGACTAGTACATGTACCGCTGTGTTAATACACGGTTCAATGCGAAGTTTCCAGATATCGGTCGAACGCGTCGTCCATCGGCGCGCTGATCGTCGTCCCGACAACGACGCCGTCGTCCGGGACGCGTTTCGCGCCGGAACCCGTAGAGGCAAAGCTTCACTTCCGTCTCTTTTTCTCTCTCTCTCTCACTCTCTCACTCCATCTTTCTTTCTCCCTTATCGTTACACTTAGTATTGACTCGGTAGTGTTGTGTTTTGTACGTGTCGCGCGGTGATACGCGAGCTTAATACCATACACGCGGCGGTACGCTTAAATTCGTAGGTTTTCCATTTACATTTCGCTAGCGTAGAGCGTACTCGTAACTCGCCGGCAACAATCAATCGAAAAGCTCGACGGAAAACAAGTCGCTTGCACGCTGCAAAATAAAATCGGTCCCGTCGTTTATACAATCGCGGATAAAAACTGTCGTCGCGGAGGAACGACGCGACGTGCCTGCGAGACTCGTTCCGACGGTATTTCGTGATTGTTTTCTGTCTCGGATGTACGGAGCGGTGCGCGTCGCGTCGTTCGTCCACGAAAGTTAGATTATGTCGGAGGACGCGACGTCCGAGCGCCGTCTGTCGAGGTCTTTCGGAACTGAAGTCTCTCCGAACGGTTTCTTAAGAAGTTGCGTGTCTGTTTTACTTCTTTTTTTTTGTCCAATTTTGGAAGAAGCTAGATTCGAGAAAGCACGTGTTCACAGAGCAAAGGATAAAACGATGACAGCCATCGCGTGTGTGTCTCGTGGGGGGAGAAGCCTTTGAACGTCGATTAGAAGCGATCCTCGACCTCGACAGGCGATCCTGAGGATTCGTCCTTCGATTCGCAAACAACCTGTACACAGCAGAAGAAACATGTCGCGCGCGCGCGCGAAACTAATCGGTAGAAGTCCGTGGTCGTAAAGCATTACGCAACAATTAAACCTACGACTTCACCCAACCCCCGAATCTCGAGTACGCCTTACAAAGGTTTTCGTGTCCTCACTTAATCATGATACTCACTGCCGTGGGTCCCTGAGCGATAGCAGTCTCCTTAGAGGCCTCCTCGACCCCCTTGAGCTTCTCCTCGGCCTGGCGTTCCTTCAACGCCTTCAGTAGCTTCCACTTGGATCCAGGGGGGCCAGGGCTGACCTGGCCCTCCTTAAGCGTCGTGTCCGAGCTACCGCAGGACGAGGAGTCGATTTTGATTTTCGGCAGGCTCAAGGTCGCGGTAGTTGCCGTCTCGGCGCTACCAGCTCCGTCGCGCTCGAGGCCTTCAAGGACAGTGCTTTCCGAATCCCATGCGCCCGGGATGCTGACGGACACCTCGCTAGGTGGTACACTAACGCTACCTTCGCGAGAAAGGGATTCTGAACCGGGATGAATTTTTTCACCGTGTCGTAGGGTCGAGCCGCTCGAGCTCCGTCGAGACTCTTGCTCCTCGATGTCCTTCGGGATCTCTTCCTCCTCCTCTTCGTCCATCGACTGTACGGGACTATCGGGGCCCGAGGTCTCCCCCGAAGAGCCCTCCTCCATAGACGAAGGCGGCTTTTCCTTTCTGATCTCCTCTTCTTGCGCCCACGTATGGTAATCGGTCACCCGAGCGAACACCTGCTCGATGCTCTCGGCGGACTTTCGTTTCGGGATTGGTTTCTCGTCGCGATACCTGTCTCTCTCGTCGATGCGACGATCCTTCGCGATGGTTCCGTTCACCTTGACGGTCTTCTGCTCTTCCTTCTCTTCTTTCGATTCTCTCGGTTTCGCGGTCGCCTTCATCTTCAGCTCCTTCAGCACGAACGACATTTTCTCCTTCACCGTGTCGTCCGGTCGATAGTGGTCGGGCTCTTCGGGTTCCTCGACCAGCACCTCGCCCATCTCGACCTCGATCTGCGACTGTCTTTCCATCTCCTCCAGCTTCCTCAGCTCGTAACGATACCATTCGTCCTCGGAATCGATCGAATCCTCGGTACTCTGCCGCCTGGAGGAGACCCTCGACGTGCTCCTGTAGGAATGCGTGCTACGGTTGTCCTCGTCCAGCTCGCCGGGTCGCGATCCCGTCCATGGAATTTCGAGGGACTGCTGGTGTCGCGGCAAGAATCGGCTGCCCATCGACAAACCCCTCGTGCTGGACGCGGACGGGCTACCTTCCGACGGCGGCGCTTCCTCGGATATGCTGGTCACCAACTCCGGCAGCCTGGTGCTGCTCGACTTCTCGCTCTTCTCGCTCTTCTCCGACATGTCCTCGGGGTACTCGAAACTGGTCTCGAGCGTCTGGACGGTCCCCTCCTCCGATTTCTTGTCGTTCCCGGAATCCTCGCTGGGCGGCTGTTCGTCGGACACCGTGGACGACTGCCTCTGCCGGTACTTGCCCAACGCCCTGGACACCGCGAACTCCATGCTAGAACCGCCCATCAACGTCACCGGTGGAAGCTTAGGCGCCTTCTCGTTGGGAGCCTCGTCCGAGCTGCCGGTCGATTTCTTGAGCTCGCCAACCGTTTGGAATATGGACGAACCTCCGGAACCGGACCCGGTGCTCTTGCCCGATGTCTCCTCCTCGAAACCGCCCATCTGATCGATATCGTGATCGATGTCCCTCTTCTGATCCTTCTCTTTGCCCCACCCGTCCTGCAGAGCCTGCTGTTGCAGCTGCTCCTGGTGCTGCTGTATCTGTTGCTGCTTCTGTTGTTGAAGAGCTTGTTGCTGCATCTGTTGCTGCAGCACATGCTGCTGGAGCTGTTGCTGTTGCTGCTGTTGCAGGTACTCCTTCTGCTGTTGGGACAGCTGTGCCGGAGGCTGCGGTTGCTGTTGCTGCTGCTGTTGCTGCTGCTGCTGGGGTATCGGCTGTGATACTGGTTTCCGTTTCGTGCTAGCTGTCTTCACTTTTGCGAAGAACGGCTGGTCCTGGTTCGCGTCGGACATCACGCTGTCCTCGTCCTCCGAGAGGCCGCTCTGTCTGCCGCTGCTCCACTCGGTCTCCGATTGTTCGGGATCGGACAACGACTGGGTCTGATGACTTCGTCTCTTCGCTTTCTGGAGAATGCCCGACACCGTCGAGACCAGCGTGTGTTTCTTCTTCTTCCTCGCTGTCTGACCTCTGCCACGTCCTCTGCCCGTGGCCACCTCGGCCGGAAGTCTTTGCTGTTGATCTTGCGGCCCGTCCAGGTCCTCCCGCCTGACTCCGCCAGGCAGAGAGTGGCTTCTATGCCTCTTGCTCAGGTGCAGGTCCGGCAGCCAGTTGCTCATCGAGCTCATCGCGTTCTTCAGTGAAGATCCCCTACGGATCTTTTTCCCAGCCTTCGCGTTGTCCGCCTCGTGATCCTTCAAGTTCGACGCAATGCTGATGTAACCCGACTGAGATACTATAACGCTAGACGCGTCGTAGTACTCGCTCGGCTGGTGCTGGGATTGATCGATGGACACTCGTCCGGTGTCGTGGTCCTGGATGTACTGGTGCTCCCGTTGCCACTGTCTCTGGTAGCCATCGGCGAGTTGTGCGCTTTCCGAGCTGCTCAGTCTTTGGCTGTACGGTTGGTACTGTTGCTGGTAGGCCTGCGGGTAGTTCTGGTTCACGTAGGTGTGGTGATAGGCCGGCGGTTGGGGATATCTCCGGTCGGTGTACGGGCTCTGCGTGTAGCTGCCGTCCGAGGTCAACGATCGGATGCTCGAGGACGTGGAGTCGTGCGGTATCTGTTCCTCCATCGAGTTCAACCACGAACTCTCGTTCGTCTCTGTTCGGGGTAGGTTCGCGCTGGTCGGATAATAGGACAAAGCGTCGGTGATATTGCCGGTGGGGAACATTGTGCGGTACATCGCGGCTTTGTAGCTCTCGTGGTTCGTCAGTCCGTCCGAGTACGCGGTGCTTCTGAACGGCTTCTTCATGTGGCTGACCGCGCTCGATTCCGTGTACTGCACGGAGCCGAAGTTGTCTTGGTAGCTGTTGTACTGTTCCATCGCATCCGGGTAATAAGCGGTGATCGTGGTCTTCGGCCCGTAATTGCCGGAGCCACTGGTGTACACGCTGGTGATCGCTTGTTGTCGATTGCTGCCGGCCACGGAGTAAATGGCCGGCTGGTCCGACCTAAACACATAGTCCAGCGTGGTGCCCACCGGCACGGTGTCGTAAGTGTGCTGCTGCAACGTCTGTTGGCGGCCCCGCCTCTTCGGGCTTTGACAGGTGGTAGCGATGGGCGCCGGTGGTGGAACGAAGTTGTACTCTTCCTTGGTGGTCGGCGTCTTGATAGCGGCGTAGTTGGACAGATGGTTCATAGCCAAGGTGTACGAATGACTGGTCACCGTGGCTGTGGCGTTGGCGAACGCGTCCCTGCCTTCCGGCGTATCGTACAACGGCTCCTGCGTAATCACGGAGGACGTGGTCTCCGGGAGAGGGGGGATCGGGCTGGTGGGCCTCGCCGCGGTGGTACTCGGGATCAGAGTTGTCCTCGCGTGATCCATGGAATACGAGGTGAGCATCTTGGTGATCGTGCTCTTCGGGGAGCTAGGCGACTTGTCCAAGCTGCTCCATCCGCTCATCGATGATAGGCCGGAGTCGGACTTTGCCGCGACGATGTTCACCGCGCTGACTGGCTTGACAGCGTGTTTGGGCGACACTCGCGGAGACTTCGGCGAATGCGGAGCTCGCGGGCTCAGACGACCCTGCTCCATGGACACCAGTTTCTCGGCGTTCCTCAGGAACGTGGGGCTCTGGGAGCTTTTCGCTTCGGCCTCCCTTTGATCCGCCCCTGGCATCAGGAACGTGTCCGTGGTATCCCTGGGCGCCGGCGGCGGCGGCGAACTCGGCGAAGGGCTCGGAGGAGTTCTGCTCTCTTGGAACTCCAAATTCAGTCGTGCCGCACTTCCGAAGAAACTGTCCTGTCTGGTCCGAAGACTCTGCACGCTGTGGACGCTGTGGACGCTGTGGACGCTGCCTGCCGACAATGTCGGCGATGGAATCTTCTCCGCGGTGGTGCTGTAAATAGTAGGCGAGGCGCAAGTAACCGCCACGAAACTCTCGACCATCAGATCGGTCAGCTCTTTGTTCTCCGCGTAGCCCTTGGCGAAACTGCCGACGTCTATGGGCAGCTGGATCACCGGCTCGGGACTCTTCTCTCGCAAGGTGGACGTGTAGCCGAGTCTAGGCGGCGTGTAGGTGCTGGAGATCGAGTCCAAGTTCGTCCTGGACGTGGATGTCAGTCTAGGTGACATTGATCTGGTGGTGAAGTCGCCGTCGGTGGCCAGACCGCTGTCGGTGCTGACTCTAGAGATCGATCTGCCGGTCGATCCTGGGCTCTTCGAGAAGGTCCAGCTGTCGACATCGGTCTCAGCATAAATTTTCCTGAACTGCTCGTCTATGCTACTCGCTTCCTCGGCTAGCTTCCTCGCTTCGGCTTCGGTGCTCTCCAACTCGTGCAGTTTCTCCAGAGCTACCTGATCGATCGAACTCAGCCTGGACAGCTGCGCCAAGTCTTGCTCGCTGACGCAGGGCGTGTTACCACGGTAGCTCTTGTAGTCAGCCGCGCTGAACACTTCGCCCTCGTCCTCGTCCGTCTCGTCCTTCTTGTCCGTCGCCGTCTCCTTGATCTCTTCCTTGGCCGGCTTGCTGGTCAGCTCCTCGAGTTCTTTCTCCTTCGCCACGGTCTTCTCGAACAGACTCGCGTCCACGTCCTTCTTGCCGTTCACGTCCTCGTCCTCCGCCTCCTCCCAGATCATCCCCAATTGCGAAGTCGGTCTGGAGGTGTCGCCGCAGATCAGGTCCTCCCTGTAAGCATTGTTCAGGCTCCTGTAGAACGCCTCATCCGGAATATTACTCTCTTCAGCGAGAGTCTCCAGAGCGTCCAGGTTCCTGACGTTCCTGTGCATGTCAGTGACCACGGCGGTAGCGGTCGAGCTGTCCTGCGTGATCCCGTGCATCCTGGCCAGCTCCTGTTGCGTCAACTTCTCCCTCATCGACTCCTCGATGGCCATGCTCGCGCCTATGCTCTTCGCGATCGCGTCCAACTCCCCGACGGTGGCCTGTTGGCTAGCCAACGTCTGCTCCACCACGCTGGCCGTCTGGTGGGTACCGCCGTCGCTCGTGTAGAACTCGATCAGCTGGCTGATCACCGTCTGCTGTTCGTAGAGAAGTCCCTCCAGCTTCTCCAGTCTCTCCCACATCTTAATGTACTCCTGGCTGAGAAGGTCCAACGCCCTCCATGCGTATTTCAGCTCGGTCTCGAGTATGTTCAACCTTGTACCGAGCCTCTCCATGTAGTCGCTGATCACGTAGTCGATGTTCGCGTCCGTGGCGGCGGTGGCGGCGGCGGCGGCGGCGGCGGTGCTCGTGCTGTAGCTCGCCATTACGGGCGAATGAGCCCTCGGGCTGGTTGGGGCTGGCCCACCCAGCTTTGTCGAGTCCATTTTCATCAAGTTCGCGTACGGATAACGTGACGGTCGTTCGTTCGGTCACCAGAGCCAACTAAGCTTCTACGATCCGACCCGATTCAGGCTGCCGATGATCCCCGGGGTGATTCATCGCGTGGATCCGAGCGACCAGGCTCTCCGTTGGCGAAGTTACAGTCTTCCCTGCGGCCCAAGGAGGAACATGAACGAGGCTTGAATGTACCGGGCGGACGCGTTGGATGCTCGAAAGATCGAACGACACTCGTATGCACTGGCCCCGATGACGGTCTCCATGACGACTATTCCCACAAAAATGAAACCCGCGCGTTCACTTCCCTCACACCTCTGCCCGAACTGTACACTCGAGATTCTCTTCTTCGTCGCGCGAATCTCTCTTTTTGTTCGCGCGGTGTATCGTTTCACTTCTACGATACCAAAAGCGTGCGATGTATATTTATCTATATATAATATATTATATTGTCAGTCACTGTGTCTCTATAACCCCCCGATCGTTGATCTACGTTACCGCCCTTTTTCTTTTTTGTTTGTCCCCGGTGCCTACACACTACGGCTGCGTACACAAAGTTTGATAGTTGCGCCAGCCGCGATCTTGATGAACCGCTCGAGATCGCGCGACACTTGGCGAATGGCACTTCGTAACCAGTCTCGTGTGTTCATGCCGCTGCTGCTATCTGGAAAAGAGGAGCAAACGGATTGCGTGGCTTAGTACGAGGCTTCTCCTCGTACCGAGTCAACGCTGACAACAGTTTCCATGGTGATTCACTTAGGCTACTAGATCTGTGTGATTGTGTGTGTGTGGGTTTCATGCGAGACGCAACGACTTCGTCAGAATATCACCAACGTACGATCCACGAAACGTACCTCGGCCAGGATCGAATCAACTTTCAATCTCTGATTCGTCGATTTTGGTAGGACGAGGATGAATTTATTTGATGAAACAAATATTATTAAAATTCAGAATATTGTTGATAATCACAATTCTGCACCTTAATGCAAAAAGAAATGACTGGGTTAAATGCAAAGAGTAGACAAAAAAGTACTTTTCATTAAAAATTATGTTAGTTCCAACTCAGTGAGACTATCGAATGAAAGTAACATTTTGAAGTTCTTGGCAGTCACAGTTTTCACTTATAAGCGTTACAAAAGCGTCCTTTTTGTCCGATGTAAATGTTCCTCCGCGATAGCTACAATCTCCGCGTATGGTGTAGTCGACATGTTAACGCGCCTGCCTCCACTGACGTCGAAATCCTAATCCGTCTTATCGTCGAGCTGCAGTCGCGTTGCTGCTTCAATCAGGACGCGGGACGATTTCTTACTGGCGGGGCAGGAATTAGGTATCATTAAGCGAGCGCTCAGACGTTATTTGCAGCGGTGTTTAATCGAGAACCGCGCTCGTAGGACGGGACGCGTGAAAGCCTCGCAAGGAATAATTTAGCTGTAATTCCGACAACGTGGGAACACGCGTTCGTTTTCGCTGGTCTCGGTTAGATATCGCGGTGCTAGTCACGTGAAACGCTTGGCGCATCGATCGGATCATTGTCCAGGAATATTCAGACAGCTCCTCGATAAACGTCAGATTACCATTAATAGTCCTTCAACCATTTGCACAGAAATAGTTGCACGAAAGATCTATATCACCGTCCTATTAGAAAGCACCCAGATCTTTCGCGCTCAGAATATTCAAATGAGGGGAGGTGGCAGGAATCGAGGGGAAAAAGTTTACCCCCTCTCTGCCGGTACCGGAAGAGTCACGTGACATCATTATTCCCCTTCTACGACGTTACTCCTCCCACTTTCCGGCGGCGAGCATCCCCACCACGGACCGGTCACGTGACCGAATTCGCACTGCGTCGTGACTAACCCAGTTACGGCGGAGAGGGGGTATTCCCCTCGATTCGAGTCAACTCCTCTGATCCATCGACTCTCGATTTTACAAGCCAGTTTAATCGTTGCAGTTACGTAGCTATTCTATTATCCGAATACTTCTGTCTACTAGTTCGAATAGGAACATCTCTGCGGTAATTGTGAGCAGACAAATTGCCTTGTCTCGAGACAGAAGATTCGCTCTGTTGGGAGCGTCTGAAATTTCACGTCGCCGTGTTTGCGAATGAAGATGTACATCCGCGAGCCCCTCGGGGGGAACACCGGGCGCGAGAATTCATCGTCGAAAAACAGCGTAGAGGCCGCGAAAGAAAATAGTCTGACCGTATAATTACTCATGGCCGCACGGTTGCTCCGCATTGTTTCGAAAGTTTCCTTCGCCGCTGCCCGGCGCAGCCGGTGTGTCGCGCTTAACCTGCTTAATGCAATCATAAATTTTAATTTTCAATTTCGCCGCTGCGACGACGGCGCCGCCTCCCTTCTCGATGCCCCTGCACCCCCTTCCCCGCATTGTTTCCGTCCTTCTCTCAAGAATATAGGTTTTTTGAAACATTTCCAATGAACTCACCCATGACTCATGGAAACCCCACACCGCCAAACAAATTAATCATAGCCTGCCCACAGGAAATCTAGGTAAAAGGGACACCGAGACTCCCCAAGCACTAGAAAACTCAAACGAAAACAAAGTTCACGTGATCGCGAACCTTACACGAAAAATCCCGATACCGCGTCTAAGGCCGCGATCATAGTGGACCCGACTTCGTCTGACATTTCAAATGCGTGGGCACGTCTGTGAGACCCTTCTGGTTTCCGGTATCGGGCCACTGGTACCAACACATGCCTGGAAACGCTCGTGCGTGTGCGCCGAAGTCGAACGAAGTCGGTTTCACCGTGATCGCGGCCTAAGGCTAAGATCACAGTGGACCCGACTTCATCCGACGTCCGACTTCGGCGCACACGCACGAGCGTTTTGAATGCCTCGGGAGGCATGTGTTGGTGCCGCAGTGGCCCGAAATCGGACGAAACAGTCGGGGTCTACGGTAGCCGAACCTTTTCAAGTGCTTCGAGAGAGGTCTCAATAGGACCCAACCCATGGGACAACCGAAGTCGGACGATGGTCGGAGGAAAATCGCATCATTTTGTTTTTCGTCCGACGCGTACACGTTCTATAGTAGAATCCGACATCGGCCACCAACACATGTCTCCCGAAGCATTCGAAACGCTCGTGCGTGTGCGCCGAAGTCGGACGAAGTCGGGTCCACTGTGATCGCAGCCTTAGGTGGGCCCCGCTAGATGGCCTCGCTGGCGGCCCTCTGGCGGAGCTCCGACGAAACCCGCTAGCACTTGGCAGCCGCCATTTTCCTCTGTGCCCGGGGCTGCACCCAGCGATGCTACTTCCCGGTATAATGACGGGCGCAGATTTCTTTATACAAGTTGCATAATCAACGATCCGCAAACGAACGAGCCGGAGATTTGTTTCGGAGAGCTGACTGGCATCGCCAACTCGAATCACGTTCCGGCGGCACCGCGGCAGCTGGCTGCTACTGCTGGATTCTCCGTAGTTATCCAGTTCATTACGGCTTGAAGAATTACGAATTCGTCGGAAAGTTCTCGCGGCGCGGCGGTTTCGCGGGATTAATGAACCTCGTCGGACGATGCGATGGTTCTCTCCAACCGCGGTCTCCGGCGATAACGAATTCCATCTTTATTTTTCACGTAAGCCCACCCACCCCTCCCCCCGCGCCCCCGGAAACTTTCCCACCACGCGAAAGCTGTTGGCCGCGGAGAACGGTCCGAGCGAAGCGCAAAAAGACCGTTTCGGACGGATTTACGCGAGTCCGCCGGGGAACAATCGTGTGACGAGCGGCCTGTGGTTACGTCTCCCTGGTAAACAATGCTCGCTTCGCCGAGCGAAAATCGAGAACTAGACCCTCGAGATCCATTTTCTTTTTTTCGGGCTGTCTCGCCGATGAGATGCAGGAAAGGCAAATGCGAATTTTATGCGTTTATGTAGAGGCAACAGTTGAATGATATCAACGTATTGTACTGAACAATATCTACATCGATTATGAATTTTTTCTGCCCAAGGTCACGCGAAGGTCGTACTATTGTAGGTGCTCGGATACGTCTTGACTTCAGCAGTAGGTTTCGCGATGGTAAAACATTCAGCTAACCTTGAAATGTCAGAAAGTATGACCTCCAGCACAATTTTTTATTAACCCCTTGCCCTACAATATCGTGTCAGACACGTGACGATGATTTTGAACAGAGTCCAATAAATATGTATGATATTAATTTCCTTCAAACCGACATGAAATTCTACTTTGTTGACGTGCAGCTATTGGAGAATATATATATACATGGTGCGACCGAATAATACAAGTGAATATTAACCCCTTGCCGTATTTTAACGAGTCAGACCCGTGATGAAGATTTTTAAACAAAGTCTAGCAACTACGAATGTTACGCCTTTCTTTTTAGATGAAATAAAATTTAATTTGTTTGTAATCGATATTTCAGGATTAAAATCAATGTAGCAATACAAAAAATATATGTATTCTTTTCTCTTCTATGACATTTTTGGGGATGAAGACGTCTTAATCACTGTAACCGTAAAGAAAATGGTACGGCAAGGGGTTAATCGAGAAAAAGGAGTAACATTTTTTCGTATGACGCATGGGTTTTCGGAAAAATCGCGGTTAAAGATCCGTCGGATTCGCGTGCTCTAGTATACACAGGAAGTAGAATAGGTCGGTCATGATCAGACGCGTCAGACGATTCCTATCTAATAGTACGTATATTCGCTGCATTTTCCAACTCGGTTTCCTCGGAAACGAAGCTTTTGACGAAAAAATTTCATTCTACCCCTGCCGTCACGATAGAACCGTACCGCGAGAGAACCAGTTTTCGTTCATCGCTGCGCATCTTCGTCCTGATTGGTAGTACTACTCCACACGCTCCCTTCCCAATACTTTCATCCTAATCTGTCTCATGTCTGTACACCGCGAATGTAAATCTCTCGCAGTTAGGAGTGTGTAGTGGAGTGGGGGTTGACGGGCTGGCTGCGATCAGTCGAGCTGCGAGGTACGGTTCTCTCGTGACGGCAGGTATACGTTTTTCTCTTATCTTCTCATAAGGAGTCACCTCGAGCCCGCTTGTACATGTTATTCGGCCGCACCCTGTATATACGATAGATATGATTTGCTCCTTTTTTAGGAAGTTACGAACTGCAAAAAAGTTCTATTCACTGAAACCGTAAAATAAATTGTAAGGCAAGGGGTTGAACTATCGTTTGGGGAGCCAGAGATCACTTTGTTTTTGTGCACGCCCCAGTAAATTAATAACAAATTCGACCTCGAGAATGACCGCCGCAACAAGTGCCGCGGGCGGTAAACCGGGATGCAATAAAATATTTTAACGAAGTCGGCTGATTCGCGTGCAAACAATCCCGTGGACCGTTCGGCGAATTCAATTTCCGCGGAACAATTTCGCGGCGGGAAGCCTGAGGCGCCGATAAAAACGAAAGACATTGGACGACAGTTACGGAAGAGATATCATTCTAATATTGTGATTCGTTCACAATTGAACGCCCGCGCGCAGCTGTTTCCGAAAAGACACGTATCAAGCACGCCGATCAGATATTGCCATCCCGTGCAATAATGGCCGGAGCGCCTTCGCGCGTATAAAACGGCGAATTCTTTTGCGAACGACGCGGCGCCATTATCGTTCCCGCACAGTTTTACATCGAATCGAGCTGGCGCGGCGCTTCGGCGCCTTTTAACGGTCGTTGTAAATACAATTCCATAAATGCTGTAAAAGCGAATGGCCGTCGGTTCGCTTTCGATAAATCGATCGGTTCTTCGTCGGAGCGTGGTTATCGCGACGAACCATCATCAGGATCCTTCAGATAGATTTCTTTTTTCATCCCCGCTGAAGGCAGACGCGAAGCCAGACTTCGTGAACGAGGCGATTGAAAACGACGATAAGTGCCTCGCTGCTGGTCGCAATCGTGGCTGCGCGCGAATCCCCTTTAATTCGACTTAAGCTCGTTTGAGTCTTAATTTAGTTGAGCGTGGAACCCTGTAACCAATCAACGACGAATCCGCCCGGTGACGTCAAACACCTCAGAATCATCCGACGATCCCTGCCCCCCCTCCATTCGACGGATCGACAAACAGAATTACACCGGCGGATCAAATGTTTAAAATTGCTATTGCCGTATTATACAGGGTGCGTCGAAAATGCACGTCCCTGAGCGTGGTGATCCCTGAGGCCATTTCAAGTAACTTTTTCCTTTGCGGAAATATTCTCCGTGGTTCGGTTCAGGAGTTATTCACGAAAAACACGGACCAATCGGAGCGGGGCTACGCAGGCCACGCCCACCGTAGCTCCGATTGGCTGGCGTTTTTCGTTAATAACTCCCAAACGAGGCCGCTGAGGGCATTTCCGCAAAGGAAAGAGTTATTTCAAATGACCTCTGGAATCTGTTCGAGGAAGCACAACATTTTTGAATACACTGAAAAATTTCTCAAGAAAATAATGAAACGTGATCCCTCTAAGATAATATTTCAAAGATAATTGATTGTAACATCTGTAACGAACTGCAAAAGCGAAAATCTGAAATCCGGCTCGCTGCGATATTTTCTTCGGCCGTCCAGTGTATGTACGTTCTCGAGGCAAGAAGAAGCTTGGTGGAAAATGTCTAATAGCATTCGTATCGATTCGATTGGCACTATTGTAGAGCGAATTCGTCGCCATAGTGACATGGAGGACCGTCGCCAATCCGCGGAACAGTGGACGCATAAAGTATGCACGAACGTTAAATCATTGAACGTACGAGGTAGAGGGGGAGGGGAGGGGGGAGCAAACGGGAATATGGCCGAAATTATCCCCCGGAACGCGTGCATTATCACTGTACGTTCTAGGCTTACGCAACTGCGGTCGCGTATACTACGAGGTTATTTACACGGGGCGCTATCGATTTTCCGATATTTACATTTGGAAGGTCAGCGAGCTTCCTATATTCGTGCGGATAATAACCCGGGAAGACACGTACGTATAAATATTGTTTTAATCGAAGGGCACCGGTACGAACACAATCTAGGGGATTGGTTTACTTTCGCGGGAACAGTGGGGGGATAGGGGACGGGGAGGATATGGATCGGGTAAGTGACGTTCGAGGAGGTGAACAAAACTGTTTCATGACCGAGCAAATAGACTTTAGAAGAAGATTCGCTCTTTCGCGTACATACATCCTCGAGCACACCGGAGATTTCGTGAAACACGATTTGTCCCCAGACTGCCGCACACTGGGCCAGTTTGTATAAGCAGGAGAGAAAAAGTGCGAAATTATAGGTAAAAAAGAAATAAATATTGGTGAGTTTTTCAAATATCAACATATTTTTAAAACTACCGATTTAATTTCGTGTCGCGATCGATTTAGAATAACAAAATACATAGACAGTAGCATTGCCATTTATTTAAATATAATTTTAGACTTTTCTCCTCCAATCTAATATAAACTAATTGTAGGTTACTCTCTACTGTAACATAATTAGGTATTGTATATGCTATATGAACCATATATGGTTTAAGGCAAAAAAGTAAATAATAATAAATCAACAACCTGTGCGCCAGTGTGGCCAGACGGGGGAAATTGAGGGGAATGCCCCCTCTCTGTCCGGATTAGTCACGTGACGTTGTGACTCACCCGCGACAGCGAGCGTCACGTGACATGGCTGAAGGGAGGGGACGCCCGCCGCTGGAGAGTGGGGGAATAGGATCGTAGGATAAGGTGGAGGGGGAAATAAGTACTAATTATTAAAACTATTGAAACAGTACGTTTGAATCTGAATTTTAGCTGAAATAACGTATGCGAAATGTTGTGGGACACCCGGTATATTTGCAAGCCGTCGTTACGAAGTGGTATGAAGGCGTTACGACCTACCCACACCCCCCTGCCAGGTACTGTAAACCGGAGGAGACATAATTTCTGTCATAAAACGTTTTAATGCTGAAGCATCGGGAACAATTCGCCCATCTCACCCGATAATCAAAAGGCTCGTAGTTCCCGCTTACGAGATCCTTTCGAGAGATATAGAATCTCGTTACGGTGATCGTCACGTAGTACTTCCGCATCTTTTTCGCCTAACCTTGAGCAGTATGAGGGACGGAGGTTGCGCAGGAAATAGGATACGAAGTCCGGGGTGGGGGACGGGGCTAATCCCATTTCCGGTTATTCTCCGAGAGAGACCGAGGGCCGCTTTTCCTCGAAGAAAGATTCCGCTATCAGCGGCCGAATTTATGCCAGGAAATACGTCGTCGATCTTCCGCGAGACACATTTAATTACAGGCTGTTGCTAAACGAATTGCGGCTCAACAGGTCTCCTTACGTTACTCGATGGAAGAGAATTAACGTTGTTTATCGCATTAATATTGACGGTAATGTCGCGACACGAATTCGATATTTTATCAAGGGAACAAGGTTTACCTCGTCACTATGGAACGGTGTATAATTCGAGTAATTTTAATAATTTTCATATTTAAAAAAGTCACACGCGCACCTCAAACAATAATGAGTGCGTCTGCAAAATCGCAATGCAAAAGGGTGAATAATTTTCCTAAAAAAAGTTCGGAAATGTTCCTGCAGAAACGAGCTTGAAAACCTGAATGACCCATGTTCTTCGAACATACCGTGTAAAAAAATGTATAACTCATATAATTTTAATAACTGTCACATGAAAAAAATCATACAGGCAGTTCAAATGTTGATAAATACTTGTGCAAAATCCCTACGCAAAAGATTCGATAATTTAAAAAAAAAAATTCCGACATGTTCCTGCAGAAATGTGCTTGAAAACCAGAATGACCAATATTCCTCGAAACGTACCGTATAAAAAATGATACGACTCGCGTAATTTTAATCATTTTCACATGAAAAAAATCACACATGCACTTCAAACGTTGATAAATATGTGTGCAAAATTCCAATGCAAAAGGATCGATAATTTTTCCACAAAAAAATTCCGAAATGTTCCTGCAGAAATGTGCTTGAAAACCAGAATGACCAATATTCCTCCAAACGTACCGTATAAAAAATGATACGACTCGCGTAATTTTAATCATTTTCACATGAAAAAAATTACACAGGCACTTCAAACGTAGATAAATACGTGTGTAAAATGCCAATGCAAAAGGTTCGATAATTTTTCCAAAAAAAATTCCTGCGCTGTTGGTCAGGTTCGTAGCCAGCAAAGCTGAGGCGGGTGTATCACGGTGAATCGCGGGGCACTATAAATCCGGAAAATTGATCGGGAAAAACCTCGGCGATGTTTCTTAAAAACAAATCGGGACAAAGCCCGGTCGTTCGTCCGAGTTCAAGCCGGATTACTCGCTCGAGGGAGCTCGACGACGACGCTCCGAGGCGCGGCGCATCCAAGATGCACGAGCCTGTCTGGCCGTTTGAGCAGCTCGCCCGATAAAGTGTGACACGGAAGAGGCATTAGCTCCTTGAGAGCAACTTTGGGCCCCGACGTGATGCTCCCATCCGCGTAGCCTGCAGTTATTCAGCCGGAAACGCGCAGCCGTCGCGACGGGCCGCGGGCAGCGTCCCGCTCAAAAGCATTTAACAATTAATCAAGCAATTAAACCCGATCTGCAGAATTTTCACCCGGTTAAATACGAGCCTCCGCGTTACGGTGGCACGGCTGCGCGAACTGACGAACATCTCGCGAATAAATATTACCGAACGTCCCCAAAAAACAAGATCGAGCGAAGAAACTATATATATATTTTTTATTAATGTTATATATGATTATAAATATTATATGTAATTAAACTTTTACATTTTATTAATATTTTTACAGACGGAGGCGCCAAGGACGCACGAAGGTAAACGTTACACTATTTATTTATTATGAAGGTCAGTCAAGGTCGCCCAAGTTCGACACAAAATAAATTGTCTCGAGCCACTGTCTACAAGTTTAGTAGATGTCTAATTTCACTTGTAAATAAATTTCATTCCACGGAAATGTCTGTCGTGCATTTCGTGGAAGAATCGTTTGTCGAAGGATCGCGAGAGCAGAATGTTTCCGACAGATCGATGCGTTCATTTTGCGAGAGGTATGTGGCCGCTTAATTAATTCGGAAGCGGAAACCGGAAGTTCCGTCCCCAATTCCTCTTGGGCCGCAGCCTGGCCAGGACTGGTTCGCCATTTTTTCTTCTTTTTTCGACAACGGCGAACGTTCAATTAACGTTGGTGAACTGCGATGACAGGGCGTCGGAGTGTCAGTATTAATAACAACCGTGCGGCTCGCGGTGCGCGATTTAACGGTGCGGCGCGGCGGTCGCGTTATTTATCGGATGTTCACTGATTTGCGAAATGGATACCGCGTACGCGCGATTACCATGTGCATTCGAATCCTTCCTCCATAATCGCGTTCGCCTCGTGACGCACGACCTCGGCGAACTTTTGTACAGGGTGCAAAGAAATTATGCGACCCTTGGTTTGGCGGTAGCGAAGAAAACTGTCGTAAAAGTAATTTCTTGGTCGTAAGGTCGACAATTTTTATTGCATCGTATTCTACTCGTCGCAAGGATGAAAAGGAGAAATCATCGGTCAGAAATCAACCGTTCTCCAAAAAAATTATGGTAATTGTTAGATAAAATCAGTTTGATAATGTTAGTAACTTCACCAATCAATGTTTAAGAGAACCTTTTCTCAGATGTAAGAAAGCACAAATTAATTGGAATTTAGTGGCTGGCATTGATTAATAGAATTTAACTTATTGCAACATAGGTCGCAGCTTAGCACGGATCGTTTCTTTCCCATCGAGCACTGCTTTGATGTTCGTGACTTTAATGGCCGACACTGGTTGGCTTCCCTTCCGTAAATATGTTTAGTCCCTGCCACGAAGTATGTTGATAGCATTGGACTTATTCAGTAAACTTCGTGTACGACTACCGAGCATTATCGTTTCGTCCGGCGATAAACTATTCCCTTATTTCTTACACGAATCGTCGTGATAAAAAAGAAATGTACATCTTTCTACATTATGAAAATCTCGAACGAATATTTCGTTAGTTACCGTTGCGTTAATGGCGATATACTGAACATTATAACGAAGATATGGTTGCGCATATTAGCCGCTACAACGAGCGCACCATTCACAATGTTAATAATAACGTGTCCATACCACAATGACTATTCAGATTGTTTCCCTTTGTGCATCAAAACCCGTCAAATCCGAGCATAGAATTGACTAGTACGTATAAACAATAGTCAGCATCGAATAATGGGAGTTACGGGATTAATCGTAATTCGTAGCGCGCAGATATTAGAGAAGCCGATTTTCAATCACTTATCGCAAACATAGATAGCATATATTGGTTGATTGTACCATTACAAATACCACGAAATCATTATTTATTTTCAGCTTTGTAGAAAATAGAATTGAAAATACACTTGTATAGTCTGGTGCCTTTAACGATATAAGATAACAATTTTAATTCGTTTCACAATGTTATTTTTGGTAATGGAAAATATATCCTATGACCTTATGGCGTGACCTTGACTACGCAAAGTTCACAAAAATTGTTTTTCTATTTGTCCTTCAATATGTCCTTCAACTGTCCTTCGACATCGAAGGGAATCTCGAATATCTCTGAATTATTAAAAATATGTAAATATCAAAAATGACGAACAGAATTTTAAATTCATCGGCGTAGAGATCGAAAAATTTCAATATCCAGTTTCGTCGAGCAGAAAAGAATGTTTTCATTCGAATAATCATATTGTTTCCCACGAACGTTAATCGGTTGCGATAAATTTCAACGTCCACGGATCCTTCCGCGCGAATCGACGCGTCGCAGTAAGTGCAGCTTTCAGAATTTCACGATTTTCCCAGCGGCTACGAAGTGCGATTAACGTCGGAATAATCGAAGCCATCGACGTCAGTGGCTGGCTGGCGCTCGTCCACCGAAAAACCGGTTACGCGGTTGTCCAATTTCAGTACTCTCGGAAAAATGCATTATCTCTCATCAGCTTCGCGATTCGATTACGCGGTGTAATCCGCGTCGCAGCAACAGTTTCGTCGTGGCAAACGTGCGCCAGCGCGAACGGGACCGTCCGGGTCCGGCTCGGCTGGCTGCGTCCGACCGACCGACGTGAAATTAATTTTTACCGTCGTTTTTAGCGTGATAAAACGCTTATCGCGTTCGGTCGCGAGCGCGAGAGACTATCGCCGACCGGCCGGGCTCGTAATAAACGAATCTAGCTGGCTTCCTCTCTGCTTTTATAGTCCAAGAAGCGTAGCAACTCCGAGGGAGATGAAATTGGATTCCGCTTGTAAGCTCCACGTACGGCCTCGACAAATCCCGGAAGCACACACGACGACGTCCCCCGGAATTATGTTTCTCATGGCGCGAACGATACAGCGATCGGGGCCCGACCATAACTTCTACCGTCCGTCGCTACGTCGGTTGAAACGCGAAATCATTTTCTTTCCGACCAAGAGAAACATGTATTCCATTTTCAAGAATTTCTGTGTCTCGCAACTAAATACTGAAGCTCGAGAAATATTTAATAAAACTCCTACTGTGAAGAAGTTAAAGGAATTCTTATAATAATTTAATTTCAGAGAAATCCTCACGTTGAAATTAACTTTAGACGGATTTTTATGAAGATCTGATTTAGAGGAATTCTTAAAATAATTTAATTTCGAACTTAATTTCAGAGAAATTCTCGCGTTCAAACTAACTTTAAACGAATTTTTATAAAAATCTGATTTGGAGAAATTCTTAAAATAATTTAATTTCGAACTTAATTTCAGAGAAATTCTTACATTCAAATTAACTTTAGACGAATTTTGATAAAAATCTGATTTAGGGGAATTTAATTTTTTAGGAATTCTTATAATAACTTAATTTTGGAAGAATTTTTACAAAAATTTGACCTATAAGAATTCTAATAATAATTTAACCGTAAATTTGATTTTAGAGGAAAATTTAAGTATAAATTAATCCGATCAAATTTTTATTCCAAGAGAAACGTACGAAAAGCGTGCACCATTTTTGGAAAATCGATTTCGATTATTCCATAAAAGATATGCACCCCTCAAATCTAATATCTCTGAGAATCTAAGCAGATGTATGTCATTTGTCTTTTTACCGCGAGCGTCTACGCAGAGGTTGCGCGTGGGGAAAACCAAAGCCGCCATTTCGAAAATAACAAAGAACCCCGACTGAAGAGTTACGGGTCCAATTTAAAGTCTCAAGCCGAGCGGCCGGCAGACTATTGCCTCGTGAAACGGTTGCACCGCCGCATCATTTTTCCTGCCCTTCTTTATCGAGTCGAGAAACATGCGTGATGTTACTCTTTTCTGTTATTGAGTGCACGGTTTGATCCGCCGACGGTCGTATAAAGAGAGTGTCGCGAGAGAAATAGCGTTCGGTGAGACGAACAAATAGCGAGCAGTAGGAGGCAATTGGGAACTTGTTCTGCTCGTTTATCGGGCGTTCGAAATTCTGTTTTATCCGTGTTTTAAAAACAGAATATACGTAACTCCAAAAATGAAAAAAAAATCGCAATTATTTTTGCACTTTGACAAAATGGCAGGCTCTACATTTTACAGTCCCTACAATTTCAGATATCTGTCTGAATTTTAGTTTTCTTAAAGAAACCTGACATATATGTAAAAAGAATGGTCGAATTTCTACTGTTCCGTAACTGTTCGAGAGCACGTAACCCGCTTAAACCGTTTACAGCGGCTGTGCCTCAAAATCTGCGACGAAGAGGGCGTTTCATCGGCCACCGTTTTTCCTCGAGAGCACACTTTTCACCGTGCTACACCGCAGGGGCGTACCGCGCAGAGTTCGATTTTTGCAGTGAAGTACTAAGGTCTGCAAGATATGTGGCATGCACGCCGGAAAAAAACAAGTTCCGTACCAGGTTTTCAGCCAGAGATGGTCCCGTCCGTGGTATCCGCCGAAAGTGGCTCTTATCGTCACGATCTAGAACGATCAGTTTGCTATAGGTGCGGCGGTGGAAGGGAGGGGGCGATTTATTTACCGAGCGCCACGGTCTTCCTGGACAATTAGGTTGGCAAAATATACTAGCGCATCTTCAGGATCGGTGAAATTTCGCGACGAGAAGAATGGAAGACTCTATGGAGCCGGACACATCCTGGGCGACAGAAAGTTTCGCTGTTTCCCGGGGCAACTCGTTCGAAACGTCTTTCAAAACTGCTACGTTTCTGTCGATCGCTGCGATTCGGAAACGGTGGGAAACTTTCGCGAGATAAAGCAGCAACGTAATGCAGTTTTCTTGGCGTTCCCGCGGATTTCCTTCGGAAGTTTACTTGGACATCGATGGCAGATTGATAGGGAGCGTGTCTAATCGTTGTCTGGTTCGGATGGCTGTGAAAGATGGCTTCGGGAGGGAAATGATGGATAAAATAGAGGGGTCAGAATAGAGGGGTCACTGTGAAGTCGCCGTAATGAAGTATTGCCCGCGGTGGACAACCCTTAAGGAAATAAAAGAGTGCCAGAGGGGTTGCCACGAAAGATGTTGACGAGCCGACAGTTGAAAGTTGCGATCGAACTGTCATACGGAGAAGATCGTTAGAAAACGCCGCTATAGCTTCGCTAATTAATATCTGTTGTATTGCTTAGTTGTGTATTCTATTAAATAAACGGGAGACGCGACGTGTGACGCGCCCGTCTACGCGGAGTGCCTCCGAATTACGCAACAATATCATAATACAGGGTGTCCCAAAACTCATGTTAATGCCGAAAATGGGAGGTTCCTTGGGTCATTTGAAGCGACATTTTCCTTTACAAAAATGGCGACTGCGGCTTTGTTTAGGAGATATTAACGATAAACACGGACCAATCAGAGCGCGACCTAGAGCGGCGAGCCGGCAGGCGAGCGTCGTGATTCGTTCGACAACGCTCGCCTGCCGGCTCGCCGGTCCAACTCGCGCTCTGATTGGTCC